>JAVSBV010000138.1:7519915-7581761 GCA_033117975.1 Parotocinclus spilosoma | reverse complement strand
CACACCTACATTTAATTCTAAACCTACCATTACCACAAAAACGGTTAGGTCGACTGCACTGACGGCAGAGCAACTGACCGCGCTGGAACTGGCTCAAAATGAGCAAAATACACTTCGACAAACAAAGTGGGCTACAAAGTGCTTCACGGACTGTCTCGTGCCTACGACCAAATCACAGCTGTGATGTTATTCACGATAACACACTCCCTCTCGTGTTCTATTACTTCATTATACACTATGTAGTGCTGCTCTTTTTTTTTAGCAACAAAACTCAAATTAAAATATTGGTTGACAACTTAATATCTTGTGCCTGCTTCTAAAACTAAACTAATAAAACTTGAGAAAAGCTATTTAGACAGTGGCCTAACATAAATATGCTAATATGAATTTGATTGACAGGACTGTATTTTTTCAGAATATGAATGTAGTCTAAATCTGATGATCAGTTGTTGGCCAGTCTCTGAGTTTTGTCTACAATTGGCCAAAAGCAGTGTCCACAGAGATATTGATGTGTATACCCAATTAAATGAGTGACCACAGGACACACATTAGAGGAACACACGAAATTTGAATCTGGACTTTTGATTGGATAGTCAATGGTTCATATCTTACCACCACCTAACTGCCACTGAAGCAATCCCCTTAACCTGCAGTTTTATGAAAGAGACATAGATTGCTCAGAAAGTGCATGACCTGATTTATGGCAATACCTCTAAATTAATTGAGAAAAATTGAATTGTACTTATAGCTGGACATTATCTACAATAAAAGATGTCTCCAGTGCTGAATTAGTCATGCCATTCTTCAAGAAGTTTTGTGTTTCTTAACATACATCAGTACTGGGATGGGATAAATCAACTGAAATAACTTCTGATTGGATTGACTACTGCTGAAGCCAAATGCCTTGAAACATATGGTTGCATTATGTAGAGCAGACACTGTCTGATCTTTACCCCTGCAAGGATAATGTGTGTTTTTGTAAATCTCATAAGTTTACTGTCCCAAGTCTTTCTTCTCCCAAGAGCTTACAGTGATAACCAAAGGGCACTGCATGCTGTAAAACAGAGCCACTGTCTAAACCATTTTAGTACTAAAACCGAAAGGCTTGAGGTAGACCTCTTCCACTGGTGCTTAAAGGGTCTGTATCCAATTTTAACCCAGGGCATTTCCAGCAGGTGCTTTGTGATCCCAGACTAGTTAGCACATTTGTTAAGACCATACCTCTTAAAGAAACCAAGTCTGAGGAATCAGTTACGGTTTCATCATCTAACAATCCTTCATGTTAATTTGTCAATCAATCTGGCAATGTTTACATTATCTAATTTGTGGTTTCATCAAGTTTAAAACCAGGCAAAGACCAGACCACTCGCATAAACACGTACCATTATAATCTTGCTCAAATTGCTCACATCTTCCTTCATTGCTGTACTTTGACAGTGACCATGATCAGGATTTTTCGAAAACTTTGTTCAGCCCGCTTGAAATATTGTTTAATGTAATAAAGCTGGATATAGTATTATAACAATGCACTGGTATCACATGGGAAGGCTATATTCTGTCAAAGTGTTATCAAGTAACAAAAGAGGCTATCCACAATCAAAGCTTTCCAGTTGTAAGATAACAACAAAGTGTCAGTAAAGTTACACATTTACATATTTGCCACCTTCAAATTACGTCTCAAAGTTCAACTTTATGAAGGTAGTCATTGTTCTACAAACTGCATTATCTGGGTTTTGGTTCAAGATTGGAACCAAACTGAAATATACACCAACTGCATCCAGGAGCTGATTTTTGGCAATGTTCCTTCTTTCATATGCTCTTTGTTTATGTATTTTGCAATTAACAACTAGGTTCCATAAGTAGAAATGTGAAGGAAGTATTCAAATCTATCAGTACCAGTATGCTGCCAAAGAAACCCCTTTTATTTAAATAATCAAATAACAAAATAAAATAGAGCTTTTGTTACAATAAGGGTGGGTTTGTTGTAAAGGAAAGAACATAACCTAGTACCCTAGTAGTGTTAAGTAATGGTGGAGGATCTGTGATGTTCTGGGGCAGTTCATTTTCATTTTCATACTATATAAACCTTAGAGATGGCTGTGCATGAAAATCTTCAGGCAGTTCGAAAATTCTCTGGCTTAAGTCACTTAAATCACCTTTCTTCCTGATTCTGATGCTTGATTTGATGTCATTTGGCTTTTAAAATGTACACAATGTAAATGTGAACAGTATATGACACAACCATGAAAGCAAACTTTTCATCTGCAAACAAAGCTAATTGTTAAGATGACTTTTACACTGAGACAAATACAGCGAAATGAAATGAATGTTTACAAATTTCATGCTGTTTACAAATTACTTCACTGTTTGAGATTTTTTAAGTATTCTTTAAAGTTTAAATGAAAGAGAGAGAGGGTATAACCCTCTAAGTAAATCAATGCATTGCACACACGTCTGTGGTGATCAGATTTCCCCCTTTTAAGTTGTAAAAAAATTAGAAAATCAATATTTATCAGTCAGTGTTGATATTTTGTTTGAATAAATCCCTGTGCAATAGCTTGTCTATAATCCCAAGTCAAACAAAATGCATATAACAAACCTGTTGGACTTTTATTTTATATCAGACAGTATAAACCCATGAAAAATATATTTCATGTTTATTTAGTTTTTTTACAACACATCCATTCCTACATTTTAAGCCTGCAACATATTTCAAAAAAGGTTGGGAAGGAATCAATTTAGAGCTTGTATTGAATTCCAAAAGTTAAATAATGATATAATTGAATAATTTTAGAATTGAATCATTAAACAGGTGATTATAATCATGATGTGGTACCAATACTGCATCCAGGAAAGACTGAGTCTTCAAAGATGGCCAGAGGATCTCCAGTTTTTCAACAAATGCATAAGAAAATTATTGAAATTGTCATGTTCCATGCTGTGTGTGTTTTAGAGTTCATTTATCTCTGCTTATCTATTTTCTATATTCTATCTTTTATCATTTTGGCCTGGGCCACATCTGAAGGTTTAGCAGTTAAATTAGTTATCTGTAACTACACTTGTTTAAACATTTCTCTCTTGTGTTTATTGTGGTTGTTTTCCCAGGTTTTCCTTCCTTTTTAAATGTGGTGTAGTTTAAGCTAGACTAGGCCATAACAAATTGTTTAAAAGTAATGTACCTCAAAGAAAGACTGGAAGGGATTTGGATATTTCTTCCTCTACAGTGCATAATATCTTTAAACGTTTTCAGGAATCTGGGGCAATTTTAGTCTGTAAAGGCCAAGAGCACAAACCTAAACTGAACGTCCTTGATCTTCATTCCCTCAAACGACACAGCATCAAGAACCGCCATTCCACAACAGCGGATAGAACCACATGGGCACAGGATTACTCTGGCAAACCTACAATACAGAGCTAAATTAACAAACTTTACTGTGAAAAGCAGTGTCCAGAGGTCCAGAAGTGGCGTTGACCTCTCTGGCCTTGAATACATCTAGGATGGAAAAGTGGTCAGGTGAATTAGCATAACAGATTTTTTGGGGGAAAACTGGATGCAATGTGCTCTAGACAAAGATGAAAAGGACAATCCAGACTGCTATCAGCAACAAGTCCAAAAAGCCAGAGTATGTCATGGTACAGAGTTGTCAGTGCCCTTGGTGAAGGTCATTTACACTTTTGTGATGGCAGCATTGATGCAGAAAAGTACATTGACAACATGTGCTGCCTTCATGACAACAGCTTTTCCAGGGAAGTCAACAAGACAATGCACACATTACAATGGACAGGCACTGGACTTGCCTGTCTGCAATCCTAAACACTAAATTGCTCGTATCAGCTTTGCCAAAACCTCTTTTAGATGTGGCAAAAGGAATGGCAGCATTACAAACTGGTAAATGCTTTTCTGCACCAACTTTTTGAAATGTTTTGTAGGCCTAAAATGCAGGATGTTTATTAACAAATCAAAGTGAAGGGAAATGTAACAGTGTGTTTTTTTTTTTGTTTTTTTTTTCTCTCAATATCAAAATAGTCGACAAGATGCAGATTGTAGAAGCCCGGTAGAAGCCCAGTAAAACAGGAACCGAAATCTCCACAGTCGGGCCAGGTATGCTTCTCTAATCACAACATGGCAAATAATCTGTAATTTGTGAAGATTAGATTGATAGATTGCGGTTTTTAAAAGCTGGTTTAAGAACTGGAAAGTAATTTAGATTAACAAAACTGCATAATATATTATATTATATATTATTATTATAATTATAATAAATTCATAATATTGGACTGATGCGCTGACCCAGGTGTGTTCCTGCCCTTACAGAAGGGAGGCACTGGATCCAACCCAACATTGACCATAATTAATTAAAGTTAGTGATGATAAATACATAAATGATTGCGTTGCAGTCCCTAAAACCAGCAGATTTTTTGATGCGCTCCCTTTTTGAAGATAAAACATTTTATGGTGCAATAAATCTCTAACATTTCATATTTCTGCGTGGTTCATATACTCACATCCACCCCTTTCCTGGAAAGATGCTCATATGATAGTTTGGAATAAATCATTCACATTGCTGATTTGTTGTCCTCTTAAAACACCTAGCCTGTGAACTCGTACACACAAAAGAATGTTTTATGTATCCATAATATTTTATATAGAGTCTTATATAATATTTTACTGGTCAAACAGCATCTAAGCAAGGATATCCAGATATATCAGTATGGTTTTGCCGCAAAGGAAGTTCCCACTTATGCACGACGACTCTGCTTCAGTATGTGCCAAAGTTCACTCATTACGGCTTGTTGTGTCGTAGTAAGATTAGATAGTGTCATAACCGTGTTCAGTCTCAGATCAACAGCTCCTAAGTCCAACATCTCTAAACTTCTACCAATAAGAGTCCAAGTCACTGGGATAAATGGGAAAGAAGTATCCTAAGGTTTGTGGACCAAAATAACATAAAAAATATGAGTGTGTATGAAGGCTTTCCTATTCTATGCTGCTACAATGACCATCGTTCTGCAGCAAAGGATTTCCGCTGGATTTTTGAACATGACTGACGTTTTGCACTATGATAAACAATATATTCACTGTTGGCAGTCATTTCCTTTAAAAGTTTCTGATTTACGTTTACAGAATTTAGCAGACACCCTTATCCAGAGCGACATGATGGGTTGAGGGCCTTGCTTAAGGACCCAACTGTGGCAGTGGTGAGATTTGAACTCTGGACCATCAGGTCCAGAGTCTGTTACCTTAACCGCTGGGCTACTGCTGTCTGATGGTGTTAAGCCAGACATGCTGGCTATTAGAGATGGCAAACCTTTCCTTATGAATTGTTTATGAGAGCTGAGCAAAAAGTTGATAACCAAGCTTGTTTAAAGTGGAACCCAACAAAAGTGTCAGTCAGAGTCACTCAGAGGTGTGCAGTACAACACTTTCTTCACACACCCTTCATTAATGGGGATTCCATTCTCATACGCTTCAGAGTATGAACATGTTAGCAGTAAGTATGAAATAATGCAAATCAGTAAAGGATGATCACAAACTATTGACCGCAATGTGTACACCTAATATTGACCCTGCTGAATCCAAGGAAACAGCCAACTGCTGTATACAGAAACATGAGTCTTAAATTATGGAGTCAGTCTGGTATGTGCCATTGAGTCATGGTGATTTTGTGGATATGCTGGAGGCTAGCAATGCTGGTTTGGGGAAGCTAAGAGAAACCAGACTAAGCAGAGAACTCAAGCTCATGGCAATAATAAAGCATCACACTATTGATTTCATCCGTACCAGGCCATTAGTACTACGTTACCTAGGAATGAACAAAATGTATTATATTCTGTGTTTTTATATCACAGAAGCCCATTCCCTACTTGTTTCCAGCCTGATAAGCTCTTAATTCAAACAGTTCTTCCATTGAGTTACAGGACCCTTTTAACTGTGTGTAATTTATTGTTTTACTTTTCCTGAAAATATTCAAGAAAGGCCCTTTGTGGAAAAATTAGTGTGAAAAAGAAATCCTTGTGCTGTGAAAACTTTGCACTGAATGTCTGTGTCTGACTATTAAGACAGGCCCTTAAAGATATTACAGCATCATAAAATTCTTCTAATGGTGCATGTTGTATGGCATCTGAACCACACAGCATGTTGTGGTGTAAAAATGAGGAACTGGCTTATAAAATAGTTAAACACCTGAAAATACCTAAATCTCCTGTTAGTCCAATGATGTTTAAAGCAATCACAGATGTAGTTGAGGCTGCCTGATAAATGCATTTTAGCAGTTTATGTTCTCACACTCTGATCATTTCTTTCAGGATTTTGTAGCAGATGGGAGTAAATAAAGTAAAAAAAATGTTGTTAAATCCAAATAAACTCTGAACACCAGTTTACTGCATACAATCTGTTTGACGAAATACTAACTTTTTTTTTTTTTCTCGTCTAATGTCAGAAACCGGAATTCACCAAACGCTAATGGACCAGCATGGAACTGGAACTGCTGAAAAAAGCTGATGTGATAAGACCCAACATGAACTTCATTAAGCACCAGGAGATTTTAAATGAAGATCTTTCTCCATCTTGCAAAAGCTAGAACAGGGTCAGGGCTGGATCATCCAACAAGACAATGATCCAAAACATGCATCCAAATTAATGAGCTCATAATCCTAGTTTTTGACATGACCATCCCAGTCCCTAAGCTTGCCTTAGAATCCTTGGACTAATATCAGTAAGCATTAGAGAAGAAGACGTGCTCTACTAATGCAGAGTTCTAAACGTGTGACATTCAGTACCCTACAATGTTTCTTTTTCTTTATTGTATTTATTTATGGTATTTATTGCACAGCATTATAATACTTCCTCACCCATTTCTGGGGACACATGGCACAAGCCTGCCTCGGACAAAACATTAGTTTTCAGAGTTTTGTGGTGATCAATCAGGTTTGTTGGTTATGAGGAAGAGGGGGGGGCTTCTGGTCTCTCATGTGATCTATCTTGGCTGTGTTACCTTCTGGTTCTTCCCTTTCTAGCTGTTCTCTTATAGCTAGTGATGCCAGATTTGTATCCTGCACATGCATAAATGTATTCTGTTAATAGACTCTGCGTTCATAACATCACTACATAGATATTTTTGTTTAAGTAAGGAAACGTGGAATAAGTTGTAGTTTTAAACAATGTCATTATAAATCAGCTATTCAGAGAACCGTTTTTATAATAACGCAAGTTGGACAATACTAAATTCTAATCTATAAACATATAATCTCATTTGTTAACGTTGGTTTAGATGCTCTGATTATTATTTTGTACATATTTGTTTTTTGGGCAAGTTCATCTCTTTATTTAAAGTATTTTGGCTAATATGTAGCAAAAAAGTAAGATGTTCTTCTGGTACCAGTTCTGGTCCGACACAAGCTATTTTTCTATCAGCAGTTCCAGTCCTCATCCCTTTACTCAGACCACATGAGAGGACCCTAACTCCCCCTCCACTCCTCTGACTGAGGATGCCATGTCAACAAAACTTACCTGGCTGATGATGCAAGAAATAATAATAATAATAATCAGAATAATCGGAATAATCATAATTATCATAAGTTATATTTATATATCACCTTCCTAGTACCCAAGGACACTTCACGAGCCATTTTCACACACAAAAAAAGCCTCTATGGGAGGGTGGGAAAAGTGAAGTATTAAGAGAAAAGATGGGTTTTAAGCTGAGACTTGAAAGAAGAGTATGAAGAACAGAGTCAAAGAGGTTGAGGAAGGGAATTCCACAGTTTTGGGGCCATTACACTGAATGATCTGCCACCGGCAGTGACCAGTTTGTATTTCGAGACCACCAGGAAACCAGTGTCAGAGGGACCTGAGGGTTTGGCTCAGGTTATAAAAATGCAAAAGGAGTGATAAATAGCCTGAAGCCAGACCATTAATCGTTTTGTAAGCTAGGAGCAGGATTTAAACTGTATTCGCAGGGGGATGGGTAACCAATGAAGTTGATGGAGGATTGGTGTAATGTGAGCTGGTATTTTAGTATGTGTGAGGACCCGAGCAGCTGAGTTTTAAATATATTGAAAAGACGATATGTTTTTTTATGAAGGCCAATGAAAACAGCATTTCAATAATCCAACCTAGATGGTAGAGCATGAACAAGAATTTCAGCATCTTTGTTTGACAGCATGGGGTGCAAGCGAGCATTTTTCAGTACGTGGAAAAAATATTTTTTAACTAATGCCCTAATAAGGGGCTCAAAGTTAAGGGAAGAATCAAATAGCACCCCAAGATTGCGAACCACTGCTGAAGACTGATGATCAAAATCTGTAATTTTAATGAGAGTCGTCTTTGAGCCAAGAAGCAAGTTTTCTCCTTATTGAGTTTGAGATCCAGCAGACAGGAAATGAGGGTGGAAGGTGGCAGGGCATAGGTCAATTTAGTGCAAATATAAATCTATGTGTCATGAGCATAGCAATAGAAGTAAAGACCTGGGCTATGGATTATGTGACCAAGTGGTAGCATGTAAATGATAAATAGAAGTGGGCCTAGGACACAGCCCTGAGGAACTCCTTGGGTGACAGGACAGCTGGACGATTTATGTTTGCCCAAAGAGATAAAGTGAGTTCTATTGGAAAGATATGAGTTGAACCAAGAGAGAGAAGGGCCAGTTATGCCTAAGGCTGAGATATGGAAAATAAGAATTATATGATTAATAGTGTCAAATGCTGAACTTGGATCCAGCAGGAGGAGGATACTAAGTTCACCAGAGTTTACAGCAAGGAAAAGATCATTTAACATTATAGGGCTGTCTCAGTACTGTGCAATGTCCGGAACCCAGACTGAAAAAGCTCAAAAAGAGCATTGTTGGTCATGTACGACTGCACCTGTGTGGCCACTACCCTTTCTAACAGCTTTGCAAGAAGTGTCAGGTTCGAGATCGGTCAATAGTTATTAAGGTTATCCACATCCAGACCATGCTTTTTAAGGATTGATGTAATATCAGATGTTTTAAGGTATACTGGGACATGACCAGTCAGAAGGGACAGCCTAGTAACTCTGTTTACTGGATTAAATATTGCCACAATTGTCATCATTGTTCAAAATAAATTAGTATTGTTGTTAGGGTTGGAGTACGGCGATCACTCAAATAATTCCAGCTTTAAAATAAAGCCAGATGGTTTTAAATGAACAATTACTGCTTATAACCTACAGCAACACTCCTGAGCAGTCATTTCACCTGGAGTCTGGCCTTTCAACTCAGTCATTACTTCCTGGGGCTCAGTACATGAAACAGTCACATAAGAATCTGGAATGTTGTAGAGTCATTGTGGAGTCCATTAAGCACCAGGAGATTTTAAATAAAGATCTGATTCTGAAATGAAAAGTTAGGTCAGGGTCATGCCTGAATCATCCAACAAGACAATGACCCCAAACGTCCATCCAAATTAACTGGATGGAATGATCATCCCAATCCCTAAGCTTGTCTTAGAATCCTTGGACTAATATCAGCAAACATTAGCAATATGCTATTCCAGAGTTTTGCGATGATCTTTGCTTCATTACCTTCTGGTTCTTCCCTTTCTACTGTACTTATGCTGTTTTGGTTAGTGCTGCCCATGTCTCGTGCTGCACTTGCACAAACAAGTTCTGTCAATAGACTCTGCATGCATAACGTCACTAACTACCTATTCTGAGTTTTCTGTATTTTTTGTACCCTGCTATGCCCTGTTAGCTGTGAGATCTTATCTGCGTCTTTCCAAATCATGTCCAAACAACTTGATTTACCACAGATATAAAAACATCTCAAAGATGATCAATGCAAATGGGAGAAAATGCCTTCAGAGCTAAATATCAAGTGCCATAGCCAAGGGTCTGAATACATATCTCCATGCAAAATTTACTTTTCACTTTCACATTGTAGGGTACTGAATGCAACTGGATTGGAAGCAGCTTGATTGTGTTTTATCTTAGCACATTGTACTTCTGGTTTTAGCTCCATTCAAGCTGTTCTTCTGTCACCACTTACAGTCCTCATATCTTTTCTTAGGCCAAATCAGAGAACCCTTCTGACTCACTATGCCATGTCACTAAAGCCTGCCTGCTGAGGGCATGACAGTGCAGTAACTCTGTATACTGGCTTGAACAATGCGAGACAAATATGAACTAAATTAAAAGCCCTCCCATATTTTCAGGGTAGAAATATGCAGACAACACAAAGAATTCCGGATCTGAAATAATACCAAATCGTTTAAATGTAATGATTACAGTAACCCACAGCAACACTCTCGATCCTCAGCGGTCGTATCGGTTGGAGTCTGGCCTTTCAACTGAGCCTTGTCATTACTTTCTGGGCACTCAGCACATGAAACAGTCACAAGAGGATAATCAGTACAAAAGAGCCTTTTTTAAATGTTCAGTCAGACGGAAAGCTTTGCCAATGCTGTCACATATCCAAGAACAACTGCTCAATTTTCTCACACTGTGACTCCACTCTGCTTGTGTTTTTGGAAACAGCCTCTCCAAGCCTACATATTTTTGTTTAAGTAAAGAAATGTGGAATAACTTGTAGGCTTGAATAATGTCATTATAACTCAGTTATACAAAGCACCATTTTTAAACTAAAACCAGTTATGATAACAATTCAGTGCATCCATCCATTATCTATTGCTTAATCCACACGAAGTCGTGGGCCAGCCGGTGCCAACCTGGCAACATTAGGCAACAAGGGCAGGAACAACCCTAGACAGGGTACCAATCCATTGTAGGGCACAAACACACAGTCACATGCTGAGGGCCAGTTTAGAGACACCAATTATCCTAACACACATGTCTTTCTTCAAAATGGTCTGGTCAGGTATGACATGCAGACTTCCCTCTCAGAGGAAGCGGGATCTGTTCATGGTAATAGTCTTAGAATATAGGCAGATGTGTGTTAAGGGCCTTGCAGATGGATCCAGCAATGGCAGCTTGGCAGAAGTTGGATTTGAACCCATGTCCTCCTGGTCCACAGTTCAGTACAGTCAATGATGGGCCGCTACAATTTCATTGTCCGGTGTTACACCATTCACATCTGTCATCCATAGCAAACGTTCACCTGCTGCCAGCGTCATCCAACCCCCAGAGACCCTGACTAGGGCTTGGGATTAATTTGATCTAATGTCATTTTCTGCATAATAGTCAGTCACATTTACATTGGGCCTACTTAGTGTCACCATTTAGATCTAATGTCTTTGGGATGTATGAGAAAATCGGTGCACCTTGTACAGACAGGCAGAAGACCTCACACAGGCTCCAAACCTTAACTAGGAAAAGCAGGGATGTGGTTAAATAAATACTTCTTCAGTTCGTAATTCATCTTAACAATCCCATGCTGCCTGCAGATGCACAATTCTATTGCTGAGCATCTTGGAACCATTTGAACTTCCTTTAACTGTGAATAAAATCCAATGCTCAAGAGACTTAATTTCCCATGAACTGTTGCTGTGATTACACAATAATGCAACAATGCAAAATCCAACTAAGCTTGTTTTATGCTTTCATTGAGACTCTTAATATATATATCCCATGTAGAGAAGGTCAAGTACCTTCAAGTACTTTCAAGGTTGATCTACATCCCCACCCTCATCTATGTTCATGAGCTCTGGGTAGTTATTAATATAACTTTCTTTGAAAGGTTTCTGAGCATTCTCTCTGTGATTGGGTGAAGAGCTTTTTATTATCCATTTTAATTGCTTCTTCTCATTAAGAGGAACCAGTTGAGGTAGGTATGTAATCAAATAAGGAAGGTTCCTGGATGCCTTCCACCAAAGGTGTACCAGGAATAACTGGGAGGACGCCCCGGGGTAGTGACTGGGGATCCCCCAGGGGGAGTTAGTAAAAGTTGTCGGAGGACAGAGAATCCTGGGTTTCTTTGCTTTTCCTGAAATCCTGAAATGGATAAGTGGAAAAGAAGATGTAATGAATGATGTAATGAAGATGTAGATGAAAATGTATTTATATACATCATCCATTCAATACATTTATGTCACCAGAAGCCCGTATCAAGAGAGTCTTTTTAAGGGCTTTGCATAAATGCTTAATAGAGGCAGCTTCACAGGGCTGGCACCACATTCTTATTTCTATTTCAATACAAACAATATAATACATAGTGTTAAAATGTACTCATTACATTTTGGACAGAGCGGCTGTTTAATGTGTCAACACTCAGTAGCGGTTACAAAGTTTAGAAAGTTGGTGGTGCATTTCAGCCATGTCAGCAATGCGGTGTGTTTGATGGTGTAGCGACCATATTAAGATTCGGATCATCATCTATTGCTGAAACAATAAATCCTACCCAGCCTTGAGAAGAAATGCTGCCTTGTTCTCGGGACTTAAAATGCTTGTTTGCTTCCAATGAGTTCTATTCTGATGCTCCTTATTATCACAAGTTGTGATAATATTGCAAACAGAATGAAATTATTAGTTATTTTTAGTCATAACTGACAGTTATCATTACTGTCATCACTACATTAGTCATTACTACACAGATCCTGCAGAGCACAGTTTAGGTTAGTCGTTTTTGAATCCTTCATCAATGCTCACAGGAGGCTTTTGGCTGGATACTTATGGTCGGTAAATCATTCTCTGTAAATAATTGACTCTGAGGCATTTAAAAACACCAGCAGCACTGCTATACCAGCACAACACACACCAACACCACATCAAAGTCAGTGCAGTGCTGAGAATGATCCACCACCCAAATTGTACCTGATCTGTACTGGTAAATGACTGTCTATATGATTATGTATTAATGAGGTTAATATTTGTTGTGATGAGAAAATATAGCATTGTAACAATATCAAGGTCTATGGTACTGCTGCACAGCATCTAAAGATGATGCCCACACATTTTTAGCCACAGAATGCAAAGCGACTGAATTCCAGATAAGCCATGCTGCATGTGTGCAGTTTTAGTTTCTTCAGTACCTGTAATATATTGCAGTTACTTTTAATGCTGTTTTTAAGTCCCTGCTTGTGCATGTGTGAGTTTGGCCAGATGTGTGGACTCTATTGGAAACAACACAGACTTACCACAGCTGCAACTTTACAAATGAGAATCTACCATGGCCGGAAGTGTTAATGCATCTCTATAAAGTAGGAATAAAAAATAAGGATACAGTTGCATAAATTGTATTCATATGTTCCTATGTTAGCTTATATTTAACCTAACATATGAACTTGTGGCAAGATAGATCCTAATAAAAATTTCAGAATAGTTTATGGTTGTTTATTACTGCTGAAACTAAAAGCTGCTTAGCTAGATAATACACTGCTGACAAAAAATAGGGGGGTATTTTAAAATAAAAATGAAATATCCCAAAACTATATATCCCAGTTTATGTGAGCATCTGTTTTACATTATAACTATATGGATTATACTATATTGTTTTTCAAAAAGCCTTCAACATCTCTTGGCTTATTCTACACTTTAGGGTTTTTATGTTATTATGTTATTTTTACATGACAAGAAATAACACAGCAGTCAAGTGGTCTTTTGAAAAGTCCAGATTTGTTATTAACCTTTATAAGTAAAGTTATACTCTTTCTGATTGGACCTACTGAGATTTTACAAATCTGTGGGCTGCATGTGACCTGTAACTTATATGATAAAATATATATTCTTGTTCATAAAGCCTTTTTACTGGGACTGATGTAAGATGATGCCTAGAAATTACATCATTAATTGCTTCAAGTGTTGCAGCATTTTACTCAAAAAACTAGAGCACCAATTTTTAAAGCTGTTTTTAAACACTCCATTACTTAATTAAAAAAAACAAAATGTTATTTTTTCAAAAATATGTCTTTGTTCCAGGGACATGGGAAAAACCTTATGTGTTATACACTGCTCACAAAGATTAGGGGATATTTCATTATGGGATATTTCATTAGGGGGTAACCCCTCATTTTTTGTCTCTGCATGAACAAACGAGTAGAGACCTGACCAGAATTGCCTTAAAAAGTACAAAAAATAAATAAATAAACAGATAAAGAATGATCCACCCTGTAACCACCCTGATTTTAAAATGTAGTAAGTAAAAGTATTACGTTACAGAAATAATCAAGAACAGATACCTAATAAAAATACTTTGTTACTTACCATCTCTGTTTTGAGTTTGTCCTTGAAATCCTGTTCAGGCTGTGCTATCAGCCAGTGCTATAAGTTCAATAAGTAAGTTCAATATAAGTTTAAGTATATGTTCAATTCAATATTATTTTAACATTTCCCTTTTTTAAATAAATCCTTATGGTGAAATGAGTTTGTAGAAGCACTGTTTTTTTTATCTTAAAGTCCATTTTCAAATCAATAACAAAAAAAGTTTCATACATCTTTTTTATGTTGTTGAGTCAAGTCGCAAGTCATCAAATTCGGGATTTGAGTTGCACTTAAGTCCAGACCTCAGGTCTTGAAGCAGTTGCCTGTAAGGATTAGGCCTACTGATCTACTGAGCTACATCAAACAATAAACTTAGAAAAGGTATAACACTGGGAACAGCTGTTTTAAATGTGATGTTTATGGTGCATGGCTAGACTAGACTCCACCCACCCAAAAGCGAGGCCTAGGCTTGAGTCCCGACTCGGCAGTTTCCTCTGTGGACTTTTGCATTTTCTCCTTCATGTACTACCTTCCTTCATGCCCTATCTTAAAAAGAAATGCATTAGAGTTAGTTCTCTCCTTGCAGCCTCTGCTTCCAGTCAGGCCCTGGTCTCCCTGCAGTCCTGAACTGTGGATATGAAAATTGAGTGTTTTATGCTTGTCCATCAGTATACAAGCTAACCTCCCTTCATAGCTTGTTAAATGGCTCTTCTCTCCTGAGACGCATCACCCGTGTTTTTCTGGCTGGATTTCGGTCTCTCTGAGTGAAACAGATCTGAATGTGTTGACAGTTTGAGAACTTACAAACCTTCCACAAAACAGCAGCAGACTAATTTCCCAAGAGCGATCACACAGTCAACCCTTTACCTTCTAAAGAACATGCTTACCACTCCTTCTGATAGGGATGAATAGGTCATCAGTCAGCAAAGCAGACAATTCCTGGGACCTATTATTCCACAAGACCTCAAATGGAACAGGAGCACTAACTTAATCCAAAACAAAATGAAACCCTTTCAGCACCGCACATTTGAAACCGCTAAAAAAGGCCACAGAAGCTACGGGTTCTGTTATACACAGCTACACGCATTCTGTTATCACATTGTCCATTTCTATATAGCTCCACTCTGCAGCTACTCAAGCTATCCAAACACACATTGTATGAAGTTCAGCGAAAACCGGATGCCAGCTCTCCAGCTAAGATCTGCATTTGTATATAACTTATGATTTCATTTTGTTCTTCTGCCTTCCATTTGTTGTGACGCAACAACAAGAACTCCTTGTTCGTCCAGTACCTGGCAAATAAATGTATTTAAATGTATTTATTCATCCACTAGTTCATTCATTTGTTTGCCCATGGTGCAAAACGGTTCACCACACAAGTTTACAGTCTATGGAGAAAACACTGAGTTTGTGGTAACGGAAAAACGCGCCATCCATCACTGTCACATCGGCTCGCAACGATTGTGAAACGTCGTGGTCCTAATAGAAGAGAAGGGAAACTAATATAAGGGCGTGTCTAGATATAATGGGCGGGGTACATGGGGTGAATTAGGTCTATAAATACGTGCTTCTGGCGAACACATACCCACACGTACGCAGCTTTACGCGCGCGCTCTTCTCGTTGAATGCTGCAGGTCACAGCGAAGGTGTTCAGTGCGCGGCCGCGTGCGTAATGAAGCGCGCTCCTGGATGACAGTCGCGTTGTATTTGCCCGAAGCCCGAGTGTCATTCTGCTCTGCTTTTCTCTCTCACTTGGATTCTACATATGATTTTGGATATGCGCAAACGGGATGAAGACAAGCCCTTTGCTGCCCGCCGAAGTAAAATAAAGTAGGGTTTCGTTTACATTGGACTTTATCCTCTCGTTCCCTATGAAGAAGCCAAAAGTAAGTCGTGTGCTGTCTTTTTGTTTTGTTTTGACTTTGCAGTGTGTCCTGTTTCTCTGGAGGAAGCGCGTTTGTATTTTGTAAATGCATTTCTTACTGCTATTGGAATTGCAAACTTATTGCAAACTCATACACCTTATTGAAGATGACTGATGGATGTAATGATTCGTTCGTAAGCAGGGACTTCACAACATATCGTTTAACTAGGCCACATTTAATGGGACACACACATTTAATCTGTTCTTAAAGGCTGATTGTTTGGCTGTTGGTAATTCATTTCTTTTCTGATTTTCTAATCTGGAGCCATTATGCGCGCATAATCCCAACACGCGGTGTAATATCTAGGGTGTCAGGTGTGTAGTTTTTGTGCATCAAACATAACAATCATGTCATGCATATAATTGTGCTTACCGATGTGATCTAAAACATTTATGATATTATGGAACAGTGTTGAAACATTGCTAGAAATAACAATGTACATTAAATATCTTACTTACACACCCCTGTTTTTTTATCCCTCAGTTTTGTGGTACCTTGTCTGGAATTTAGGACGTGTGACGCTTTGCAAATTTTGGTCCTTCTAATATTCTGCACATGAACCTTTTATTTCGCAAGGCATTTAGCAAGCATATCATAGAAACCAAAAACGTGTTGCTTTTCTATAAATTGCTAAATGTGTTTTGTTGAATTTTAAATTGATCTACTTAGTGATATGATATGTAAATAAGACAGAGCACATGCGCACACGCACTCAAAAATAAAGAATATTATTTGTTTGATGTCAACAGAAATGAGAAGAAAAATGAACATACAGACAGACATTTTTAAATCCATTTAGTGTTATTTAAACTTGGACAAATCTGATCTCTGGTGGCTTGTCTTTTTTATTGTACTTTTAAGATCTGTTATGATGAATAACAATCCCTGACAGCACGTGGTTGGGTAAAATAAAACTATTGACAGTCTAGAAGCTTCAATGGAGATTGTATTATGTCTTAAAATAGGCAGTTAAGGATTGTTTTTAAGAGGAAAACGTTTTTACCACCCATCCTGGTTATGAACTTGCCAGGATGTTGTGTGAGATAGAGCTCCTGCCTTGTGAATACTGACCTAGGCATGAGTACAGTATGAGAGAACAGTACTTTGCCAGCTGTAGATTTTTCACCACATATAACAGAAATACTCGACCACCTCCCAAGAAGAATGTGAAGTGCTGCGAGCTATTGTGTAGCCATCTCATCCTGCCGCCTTGCCCTGCGTGAGATGCAAGCCTATGAAATAGCTCCTCCATGAAGCTTGTTTATTATTTAAGAGCTACAGTGTCCAGCTGCTGTAAATTTAACATACCTGTTTATGGAATAAGCCAATGTTTGCCTACTATAACAAATCATCATCCAAAAATCAGTCCTTATTTCCTGAGATCTGTTAAAGTTATCGCTCTGCAGGTTAACACAGTATTATGTACCATAACAGTCTGCTATCAGGAATGACCTGTTATTGATTAGCCAAATTCTGAAAGGAAATGAGCCGCCTGCAGACGGTGTGATCTTTAAACAGAATTGGGTGTTACGAAACAAAGAAGGGATGAAAAGCAAACATCCAGTGGGCTGTGAGTTGCTTTTACTTACGGAACGTGATTGACAGGCTGCTGAAGATAAAGCAAGCAGCTGCGTTAAATTTGATCGGGATTAAGCTGGGTTCCAAAAGATTACTCAACCTTTAAAAATGTACAGGTACTCAGGCCCTAGAGTGACTTGCAAATTAGTTGATCTATTAAAGGGTTTTGTTTAAAGATATTGCTTAAGGGCCCACCGGTGCCAGCTTGCTGGGATTTATACTCACAGCCCCTAGTTAAGTAGCCTACGTGCATCGTTCGTTCAGATATATGCAGTTCAGCAGAATTGTCATTAATGCTACACCCTATATAGCTTCGGCTGATAGCTTTTTATTGCACGCGTAGATGCGACCCTATTGAACAATCATAAAAAGTGTTTTATGTGCATAGTAAAAGGTTTAGGTGTAGAGAACATTTTTTGTACTGCCAAACCCAAGAAATGCAATCTGTGAAACATTAGCGAAGAATTTGCAATGTGTGAGACCATAGTCTTATTTAAGAGCCGCGTAGTTTGATGTGTCAGTGTAGTTCCTGTAATTGTTCATAGATGGCTGTTCTTTTTTTAACATGTCGTTCAGAACAGATCATGTGCCAAAGTGATTAACTTACCTCATGTGAAACTACAGGAACGACAGTTAACTTCGTAACACTCGATTATATAAAATATATTCACCGTTAATATTCAATATTTCCCCCCTTATTTAGACCCTTTGCAGGAATTAAAAACGTCTACTATAGATCATCGTGGTAGATAGCTCGGTTGGAGTGCTTTCCTGGACATGGATTAAGCCTGCTCGCCAGCTAAACTGCAATACCAAAGAGGATTTAGTGCTGAAAATACTTTTCAGCCTAGGTGAAGGCTTAAACTGACATTCAGCCTGGAGCTCGTAAATTAAAGCAGAGCGTAACTCCTTTCACAACGCCTCCTGTGGTTAATAGTTTTACCAAACTGCCTCACACATGCTTCAAAAAACACTGCTTCTTAGATCATGCATTAGTTACTAAATTACACCGTTGCATAACGAGGAAGTTAGGATTTGTAATGGTGCAACTTGGGACACCTCACGACTGTATGATAAAGGCTGAAAACTCCAGAGGACTATATCTAGACATGGTCCATTAACTGCAGATAAGTTACTTGTTATGGTTGTAGACTCATAGGCTGTTTTGTTATCTCTTTTGGTGAGAGAACAGAACTTACACTTGGTATTGTTTGTCCTTTATTGTTATTGTACAATTATACATCAGTTGGAACGATGACTGTGACATGACTGTACAGCAGATCGAAAGGACACTCCTCTTCTTTTACTGTGAATATTTACTAGCTTCTAGTCTTCTGGCTTTGTGGGGTTTTTGTTACATATAAATCTTTCTAGGTATTTTTTACCATGTTGATATTACTCGTTCTGCTGACAGTAAACTTCAACATCTGTTAATTACCTTATTGAATGGTGCAATTGGCTGATAAGATTTAGTTCACTGCCAAATACATTGAGCTATTTACTGCCAAGTAATGTGGTAAGAGAAAAGCATTCTTCTATCTCCCTGGAAAATTAAACAAAGCAAGGTATGTTTGATGTTTTCGCCTCCACCCAGTCAGAAGCCATGATTCACGTACGACTGGTATTGCCTGCTTGACTCAGCAGTGGATGGAAGGAAAGCAAATGTTACTGAAAACCTCAGCTTGTGTGTGGTGCTTCTATGACCCGTTAAATCTGACGAATGAAGGTTTATTAAGTTGATATCTACTAAATATTGACTGAGGTTGATTCAATAATTTGTCTTGGCTAACTTGGCCTTATTAATATGTAGAAGGGATTCAAAACCAAAAAAAGTTATATAAGACCATCTTGATTTAGAAGCACTACAGGATACTCCAGAGATTCCACTAAACGCAAAGGTTTAGTAAAAAAAAAAAGGCTTCCCAGACCCCTTCTTCTTTTTCTCAAACACAGAAGTTCAGCAATGTATTTTTTTACATATACCACAATAAATCATTTGGCTACATTTTACAGCTCGACCTTTGCACCTTTTCGCTATGTCACCAACAAGAAAAACATACCAACTGCCTTCCATGTTGAGCTTCTTTGTGGCCCTATTGCTGACTGGATTTACCACAGGTTTTCTCCTTATGCTGTTAGAACACGGAACTGAATGCACCCCATAGATCTAACATAGTTCCATTTCAGTCACCATTATATTTGCATCAGGGCAGAAATAACATACAGAAAGTCTGTTTACATCGCAGTGGATGAATATCCAAATGAAAGCACCTTGTTTAGAGTGGTTAAGGGTTGTGTTCAAATGATAAATTGTGAAAGCTTGTGTTCTCAGGACATGTGATACTGCCAGTTTTGCCATGTTTATTTGGTTAGTTAAAAACCTTTTAAGTGCATCTGAAAGGAAACAGTCAGACTAAGTGCAATTTGCAGAAGCAAATTCGATTTGGCCACATTTTGAGTGGTCTCTGTCTATATCTGAGGCTGAAACGATTATGCTACTTTTCCGGTTATTGATATTGGTTGCCATTTTCCTACTCTGCCCTGGTGGTTTGATTAAGCTTCTGTTCAACCCAAGAATGGCGAGACCCTGAATCTTAACTGTGGGATCAACTACAACATTTGGAAAAAAGGTCAAACTGTGTTAATAAACCTCAGACAATTGCCCTAGCTGATTTATGCTTAATGACTACATATGTTACAGAGGTTCTTACCATCAAGTCCCCAACAAAGTCATAGCTGTCTTAACATCAAAAGAAGGTCAAAGTTGTGTGACTAATGGAACACAGCTTGTTTTTTTGTGTCACTCTGGGCCCTGTTTGTGCCAATCAGATTATGGACTGAATGGAGCTTTGTTCATTACGGATTCAGCGCTGTCTCTGGACAGCCTGGTAAATTCGGTAACCGTAATGATCAAAGTGTCAGCTTTGCATTAATCAGACAGTTATCCATTCCAGGTGCGCACAGGATTGCTGCTAAATGTCTGCGTATACCTAAAGGGTGGAACACAAGCTTTTTTTCACGTTATCTCTGTCCACATCAGGCGCATCTCAGGCAGCACTAAAATTGCACTCCAGGTTTTTGTTAAGCTCAATTTGTGTTAAAGATTAAAGGAACAATTTTTTACTAATTGTCTGCTTTTGAACATGTTAGATTCCCCATTACCATCTTTATTTAGGCAGGATCTTGGCCCTTGGCCCCTCTGTTCGTTCGTTCATATTCAGAAAGTACTTTATCCTAGGGACAGTCATGGTGGGACTGGAGCCCAAACACTGTTTAAGAGTCAGCAATATAGTCTGTAAATGTAACCTGTCATTTGTAGGGCATCAATCAGCACTCCACAACTCAGGGCAGCTAGTCCACATTTAGAGGACATTTTAGGGCGATGAAGAAATGCTATTGAAATACAAAGAGAGGATCAGTATGCTGTGAGATTTAACTCATGTTCTTCATTCCTATCTTAATTCAATTCACACATTTTTAACTTGAGCCAGTTTAGTCAGCTAGTACTACCAAAATTGTGAAGCCTACCTTAAATTTAAGGCATAGACGATGGGATTGGTCCAAGTCCATGATCATTTCATGCTCCTTATGATATTTCAGAAGTAGTGTGTAATGAGGCTGAACAGCTCTTGTGCTTATGCAATCACTGTTACATGCATGAAATAATAAAACGGTTGTAAAAAATAACCAGTCTGTGTTTTTTACTAAGCAAAAGCTGGCATTTTTAGCCGTAGCGTTATTGTAGTGTACGCACACAAAATCAATCTTTTTCCAGAAAACTATTACTGAAACAAACCAAAGCTTCCACGCCAAAGCTTTCCATTAGTAAAGTCAAAGTAAATACTATTAAATATCACACTTCTCACAACAATTAGGATATTTTCAATTAATTACCCTGTTGTTGTTTTTTGTGAGCAGTATATTAAGTAGCAATTGAACAGATGCCGAGCCTCATGTTTTCTTTTTTTGCATTCGTGTAGAACTGCTGCACCTGGCAGCTACTGCATGTTTCATAGCTTTGTTACTTGTAGCTGAGTTCATTCAGAGTAAACATGTATGTGTAATAAAATATGAATGAAATATCCCCTAAAAAATAAAACACTCACCTATACACTCTCAAACATAATGTGACTTGGAAATAACACGGTGCATAGTTAATAGTTAAGTCCCTAATAACATGTGTTACGTCATGCAGAACCTTTCAGGGAAATCTCCTCTTGCTTATCACAGATTAAGATTGTAAATATATAACGTGTTTCAGATGCTGGAATGTTGGTCAGTCAGCAGAATTTAAGTTCCACGTTCCATGTTTTACAAATTGTTTTTGTTGACTAGTGCTTTTCTGGTGATGATGTAGCTAGTGAACAGGAATGGTATTGCTGGTTTAGCTGGCTGACCAGCCTACTGTTGTACAAAACATATGTTGGGAATTTCAGGGATTGGGAATTTTCTTAATCTAATCACAAAGGTTAACACACTTGAATGGTCTAGTCCTGCATTGTACATGCATACATATTTAATAAGTCCTTAACACCACACATGCTGACTTTGTAGGGTGTAAACAATGTTATTCAGACAACCTTATGGCCAAAGCAACAACAATGTAGCTGCAGAAATATTGTTCTAAATGAAAGGTACCACAAGTAGATGGGGCATGCTACTATTCACCTCTGCCTTCAAAATGTGAAACATTTGACTTGCCTACAGCTGAGAACTGTGCTATTATCTGGAGCCAACATAGACCAGAGTCTCCAAGGAATGTTTTCAACACCTTGACAAATCTAAAGACCAAAGAGGGTCTTACCCAATATTAGATATTCATAATAAAATATAAATGATTTATCCACATCTGACAGAATGATGAACTCTCTTTAAACCATGGAGATATCGCTTTTTGTGTTTAAATATGTGTTATTAGTGTGACTTAGAGAAAATGGAAATCTTTGAAATCCATAAGACTGTGTCCAGCTCACATGAAAAACAGATTAATCAAATCCAGTTGTATTTGTAATATAATAAATTATAGATCTGTATGAGTGTCCCTTTCCTATTTAAATCCTAGCACTGAGAATCTACCAGAGATGGGTTGTCCAAAGCCCTTAGCCCTAAGATACTTAGCTCAGTTATAAGTTGCTCTGGATTAGAGCGTCTGCTAAATATGGTAATGAAATGTAAACTGTGAGCTAAATTAAGAAGTTAGAAGTGGTTTGACTCTCAGAGGATTAAGGTAACGGAAGTTGCAGGTCAAGAAACAATAAATGCCCGAAGGACAAAACTAGACTACGCCATTAAGTGCCTCTTAAGTGCTGTTTTAGAGCCAGTACATTATGGTACATTAGACAGCTAATGTGTTTTCTAAGTTGTTGATTTTTCTTCTACACACATGATATTTAGGTATCAAAAAATGCTGTTTTACATTGCCTTTGTGTTAACTCTGTGTTTTATCCATTTGGCTGTTTCATAGTCTTTACCTATGTAAACCCCTTGCCAGACACACAAGCAGAGTGATATTCAAACAGCATAGGAAATGTAGTCTGAAAAAAATAGGTCAACTACTCATTCTATAACAGAATCTTACTTGTGCATTAAATTGTACTGAAAATTAAAATGTTAAAAATTCAGTTTCACAAGGTGTTAAGGTGGTACAGCGGCAATTCGACAGCCCACCCTGACTGAGACCTGGGTTGAGTCCCGGTGGTGATGTCTTTCCAGGTAAGGCCAACACACATTTGGCCTTGTTTAAGGTGACCAGATGGGAAAACACCCCAACAGTGACCCCTGCTGTCCCCTGAATTGCCTTGTGCCTACACCCAGTGCAAGCAGGATAAGCTCTAGATCACCACGCAACTTGAACAGGGCAGACAGAGATAAAACAACAATTTGCTATCAATTCCACTTGGTCAAATCCAATGCAGATGAAACTGACCATAAAAACATTTCTGAAAGGCTTTGCTTCTTATGCTTAATGAGCCTTAATCCTTAATCTCTATCACATTATTATCCACTTTTCATTGATTTTGCTATTCATGTCCAGTAGATGTATTGCTTTCTGTATAACAGGAGACAGCAAATGTATCTGAAATGACAAGAGCCTAGTAAAGTAAAAAAAAAATCAAGCAATGTCTATGAGAGGCTTATTTGTGTGTCATAGCATGTCAAAAAGTGGGTTGAACTGTAATAAACTGTAAAAAGCATGCATAAATCAGTTTTCACATGGGTATAGTTTGAAAAGTTGTATACTATACGTACGAGATGGAGGTTGTACTGATTTTAAATCACAGAGAAATTCCAAGAATTGTCAAACTAAGCACATTTTATATCACATAAAATGTTGATGTGGCAACCCAACAAGTTTAAACAACTCAGTGCACTACACTGTAGCGCTTTCCGTGACAGACGCACAGTTATGTAAAAGGTCATATTTGGCAAGTCCTCAAGAAACAAAGCAAATAACAATGTTTTAAAATACGCAAAGACAATATTGGTTTGTCGCGTTAAATATGAGTACCCCAAAGAGAACGCAGAACCGCAGGAACATCATGTTTGCAATAGCGGTGAAAAAGATGCTTTATATGAGAAGATAAGCAAGCCTTGGAAACATATCTACATGTTACTCAACACAGTGTCTGAAGTGAATTTTATAATTAGTTGAACCTATTTAAAATTTACCGTTTTATCACAGCAAGTACTTGGATTTACACAAAATGCACTCAGAGTGACACATGGTGTAGCTGAACTTAAGAACTGTCATAGATTTATCTGCACGAAGAAAAGCTTGGGAACTGTGTGCTGTTTGCAAATTGATCTTAAAACCAAACATGCAAATAATTCTGATAAGCATAAAGGATAGGAATCCAGTCTGAAAACTGGTGATAAGATATTTTGGCAAGATCAGCCATCCCTAATACAAGCATTACATTTACAAAGCGTTGACAGTCTGGAGGCGGACACGATTTACTATAGTGTTTTCATTGAACTTTATTTATCATAAATTCTGTCTCACACACATAATTGTGTATTAAATGTGAACATGATTTCTTAGGATGAAAATAAAGCTTGTGGTTTTACTTTGCACTGTCTGATGGAAGACGTTAGCATTAGACGTTACAGATTCATATTATGTCCTTAAAGAACATGTTTGCCTTTTTGCGTGGTTGCTGAGTTTAGAATAAAAAAGAAATGATGTCTGTGGTCTAGACTGAGTTTCAACAAAACAAAAACTATTGATGGCAAATGATATAATTTCAGTTATCATTTCCCATGATTTTACAGTTTACTCTTTCTTTCTAAGGAAATAAATTTCTTTCTAAGGAAATATTTTGCTCTCCTCACTTCAGTTCAAATGAAATGAATAGTCTTAGATTCTGTGACTGTGATCTCTCTCATGAAGGCACTCGCCTTTTTGTTTTCATTTCAAGTTGATGATTAATGCAGCTTTGTTTGTTTTCCCAATGTGCTTGTCAATGCATTGAGTTTTCTCACAAAAGCCACAACCAAAATTCAAGATAAGACCGTTGGGTCAAACCAGTTTAAAAAAAATAAAAACAACAACCTCATGACATTGATGAAGACAGTGACTGTTCTTTAACCTTAGTTTAATTGTGTACTTTACCAAATATACTTTATATTTAATCTACTGGTAAGAACAACCTTATTTGATTTCCTCAAAGTTAATGTGGTGCATATCAGACTTTTCTTTTATGGCACATTTTTTAAAAGAACGGAATAAAAGTGGAATTTTGTTATTTATACACAAAAAGAAGTTTAATATGTAAAGTTCTAACCAATTTTATTAATATCAGGCAGAGTCAGAGCAAATTCCTGGACATGTTTGGATATGGTTGTTTAAATTTTCAAATCTGCATTTTATTGCATAAGCACCAAAGGGCATGCTATCTGGTTTCATTGGTTCAACAGTTTATGCACTGCTTATCACTGAAGATCTAACATGACTAGATGCTCTGATCTCACAAAAACTTTAGGGAAAAGCTTTACCTTGCATTATTGTAGGAGAAAACAAATGTATGTCCTAGCAACTATATTTTCCTAGTTGTGCATTGCAGCATAGGCCAATAATTCAATGAAAAGCATATTTAGCTGATTTTAGGAAGTCAAAGGATTTATATCTGGTACACTGTTACATGTAGCTAAAGCACCACATCTTCACCAATGATCTGTTGTTGGTCGGAGCATGCTACTGCATAGATTAATTATGCCTGGCAACCAGTTCGTTTGGGTTCTAAACATGTCTGTGGTGACACAGAGACACAAAATTGGCACGCTTGTGAGTGAAAAAAAGTTGGGTGTTCCACAGTCTTGGTATTTAGCGTTGAATAAAAAAGTGTTGTTGGCAGCAAAGAGGTAATATGATGTCAACTGAGGTTTTTTACATAACTTAGCCCCCTCAGATGTTTGTCAGTGTCTGCAGTAAATACAGATGTCATAAATTGCGTATTAAAATATGAACAGGAAAACTTAGTTTATTGAACACAATAAATTCGGTTGTGAAATGAAGCTTTTGTAATCCATCTTTTAGTAGAAAGTAGAGAGTTATAGAGTTATATCATTTGGCTGTGTTTTTGTTAAAAAAAAGCTGACCCCAGAGAGCAGACCAGATATAGATCTCCATCTAGATGAAGGATACAATGTAGACATATTTTCCAGGCATAAAATCGAGTAACACTTGCTACCCCAAATAAAGAAAAAGTGATGGATCTATCAAGCAAAAACGAATAACTAAATAAGGACAGTTCTTATCATGATATTACCATATGTAATATAAGAAGCAGTTATGAACTACTTTTCTCAGTAGATTACTTGTGTGTGGCATAGAGAAATAATGCATGTTCTCAAATGGCATGCAATAACAAAAGTAGAGCAAAACCTTTTTTGAAGTTAGCAAAAGCATAACATATGCCCTTAAATTAAGTTGTTTGACATTTTTAAGAATTGCATCATGCAGTTTAACAAATACAATATAATGTATGCTTTTTTGGCAAACATACATTTTCCCATGTTATGTGTGAACCAAAAGCACAAGGAAAACTGGAATAGTTACACCAGTATTTAAATACTCACCCCTCAAATGGGTCAGTCAGCTTTCAAGGTGCTTCTTGTAATTGTGGAGCTTCTCCACACAGGTTCTTTGGAGTTTAAAAGTCACTGTATTGAAAGCTGTTCAGTATCTTTCCATCAAAGCTCTCATAAAATGTCAGGATGGATCTTAATCTAATCAGAGTGAGTCTGTGTCATGTTAAGTAACAAGTGTACGAGTAATACAGGAAGGACCAACGGCCCTCAGTTTAATCAAAGGCTTTATCTAAGCTGGAGAAAAAAACCAAGAAGGTATATTGTTGTATTGATGATAGCACATGGTTGTTTAATTCTGTAACTCTGATATAACATCGTCCATTCTTGCCTTTTAATAGTAGATATGCTAGGAGTAACAGTGATGTTTGTGATCGTGGTTAAAGTCTTGATTGCTTAGATGATAAACCTGACATTTTGTTGTCTTTGTCTTTTTCAGATTTGGATACATACCTGTGTCCATTTATTGCTTTACATAACAGTTGCTGCCTATTCCAGTGAAATTGGAAACCCCATTACAGATGACATCAAGAAAATTTCATTGCTGGTGAGACTCGAGAGTGTACATGATCAAGAAGTCACATGTTCATCACAAAGTAATAAGGAATTTATTTAGATCGCATTCAAACTAAAAAAACCATAAACATTTTTGCTATTTTGCAACGGTTGCTAAGAATGACTCAAAGTCTTGTACGTGTTGCAAAGAATGCATTGATGTTTCTTTTACAGCTTGGGGTTTTACGCCGGTTTCCCTTTCTGACACAACCCTCCCCATTTAGCCGGCACTAGTATTACACACCCAGCATCCGGGGTTTATTAGATAAGCACACCACTCAACTTCAGGTCGCAAGCCTGACCTAAGATTGATCCCAGGCCCTCAGGCATTATGGACTCCAGCAGCTGGCTCTACTCACTGAGCCGCTGGAGCTGGGTTACAAAAGAATGTCATTTTTCTCATTTATATATATGAGTAATATGACAGATCAACATCAGCTTTAAATCTGAGAAATGGTTCTGGAACTCTGATTTAATTAATTTTTTAAGGACTGCTGACTTTATAGGAAGGTAGTCAGTGTTGAGTTTGTAGAACTTGACTCAGAGCTTGTGCAGAGGGATGAAAAATGGGTCAAGCGTTACTAGGAAGAATAATGTAATTACTATAATTATTATTTATTTGTATTTTTTGTGGCTACAGCGTGTTGTAATACAGACATCATCTTTACAAACTGGGGGAAATTTTCATTCCATATTAAAACTCAGTTGCATACAGTTGTTATTTTTAAATTAAATGTTATTTGTTTTTTATGGGGAGGGATTCAGCTTCCTCTTAAACAGCCCATAATGTTAGACACCACACTATTCATTATTTTTTCGTAGCTTAAAAGACATGCATTTTTTATTAGCGTAAAGAGGGAGATCACAGCCTTTTGTTCATATTCGGATGTTGACTTTTAGTCAGCCCACTTTGGAGTGCATTGATGACACTAATGCCAATGATCACAGAAACAATGACTTAATACTTAACTTGGATTACATTAACATAACAACTCCTGCCTTTAAATTGTTCCCTTTGGATGTTGGGTTTATCCTGCTCAGCAGTCATAATACTCTTGCAAATGTATTGGAGTGCTACATCATGCTGACAAAAGAACAGTACAGGTGCAATGTCCAATTTTTAAAGTGTACCAAGGCGAGGAAAATGTCATTAACAGCAGATGGTAAAGTTTAGTATTCAGTTCATGCCATTTTACATATTTGTAACCTTTGGCCCTGTCATAGAAACTGTAGACACTTATATTTATTTATATAGCTCTAAATATAGTTTACTTTATTTATATACTTGTGTATATACCTATAGTTACCTATAGTTACTTGTTTTAAGTACGCATTAATGAAACTACCAAGTGAGCTTGTAATAATATTTGTTTCTTGTTTCCAACAGAAACAGAATATTCCAAAAGATTACAAGATCACTGTGCATTATTTGCCTAAGGAAGTGGTAAGGCTTGATTGTTATGGCTGCGGCAGTCATTACAGTTGCTTGTAAAAGGACTCAACAGCATTGCCTAATTTGAAAATAATGTTTCCTCTTGCAGAGTGGTATGTGCTGGGTGAAGCTCAATGTATTCCACTTGGAGGAAAGCTTGAAAGTCTTGGCCCAGAAGTTTGGCAATATTTCCTCCAACAAAGATAACATAGGAACATTTGTCCAAATGTTGCGTGAGATGCGATACCATATTGGATATGGCTTGGTAAGTTATCATTTCACTACACATACAGACAAATTTTGACTTAATGCTTTTATTACTTTTTGGTAAGCAATGGCTAGAAAATGGTTTGTGCAGTGAACAATAATGTTATATGTGTAACAATACATATGCTACTATTCTTTATTTTAAAACTCTTTTTCTGTATGCGAGTGTTGCTATACAACTTTGAAACCACTACATTTTATTAGTTTTCTTGTGTTTTTTTGAGGTTCTTTTTGTGTGTTATTAGAATTCTAGTGCTGTTAAATTTTTTCCCCTTATTTAAAGGAAATTTTGCTGTATTAAAACATAACTAATATATATATACGTATATATATATATATATATATTATATTCACTTGTGTCCATATATGTCCCTTTTTAATCATTAAATGTTGATGATTAATCAGAAAATCATATGAAAAGTCAAAGAAAGTTACACAAATGAGACTAACAAACTCAGTTATGGTAATTACGTAGTAAGTGATATATTTATGGGGGTGAACAGAAGCATGTCAGTACTGACTGTTCAGTAGGGTGTATGATCACCCAAAAGTGCCAAAACACACTGACAATGATGGAGCATGGACACGATCAGATTGTCTAGCAGTTCTTGTGGGATCCTCTTCATATTTATTTTGAAATATTCCCTAATTTTTGTGAGCAATGATATATATTTTTGTTTGATTACAAGTAAGTAAGAGTGTATGAACCATGTATTGTTCGTATTCTTAGAATAGAGAATTTAACAGATCAGACTGATCAGGACCTGATAGATTATCAGTTATAAGTGATAAGACACCATAGTGTATGCAGTTTTACCAGGAACTTCTTCCTGATTCTTTTATTTTAATGAAGGCCATGTGGCCAGTGTGTTTGTTGTTCATTTTCTGATGTGTCAGTAGTCACACGAGTGCAAGCTGGCAGTTCATTTGTGTTCACGATGCGTGAAGTGTTAAAATTACAAGGTTCTGGTTACTGCAGCATTCATGTTTGTTCATTTCAGTGTGAAGCTTTAACACTGCAGGGATCAGGTTACTGTGCGCTGGTTCATTTATAGAGTTTATTACATGAGTACTGCCTGTAATATACGTACTGTACGTGAGCACGATTGTGCAAGAGATTCTTAAATATGAGCATTTTACCAGAGAAAAATTCCAGGCTTTGATGTGAAATAGTTTCGCCGTAGAAGAGTGCAGTGTGTAATTAGGACAGGACAGGTTCTTCTGCCTTGGTGAGCAGCTCACACACAGATTCACTACAGATCCTGACACTTTCACCTCCGGGTCTGTCTGCAGGCTTTTTGAACCAGAACACATTTATTTTTAAGTTACACACTAAAACCACTTGCATTAATTTCTTTGAGGCTTTGGGATGTATGCAAATACCCAAAGGTATCTACATGAAACTTTTTGATGGAATTTTTAATTTTATGCATTTGGACCAGACTTTGATATATCAGTGTCAGCAGAGATAGCGATGGTCAGGAAAAGTAGTCACAAAGTGGCGAACATGTGATAGACCTGATAGAGCTTTGGACCTGGCAAAATGTGACCAAGATGCCCAATGGCCACTCAAGGGGAAGGATCATCCCCTGGTTCTTCCTGGGATAGGCAGAAGGGCCCCTGCAACTCTGGAGGGCAGGAATAGCTAAATAAAATTGGCCTGCAAAATAACCAGTGTTTAATCTTAAAAACTTTAGAAGACAGAAACAAACTGATCTTTACGACTAGTGAAAGGGGTTGTCTTCCTGCAAAAACATTCTGTTTTTTTAATGAAACAGATTGATTGACAGATTGACAGCCTTACGTTAACTGCTTTGTTTATTCAGATGGGCTGATTACAGATTGGTACAAGTCTACTACTTGTTGCTGAAGGAAGAGTCATTCATTTGTGAAATATTAGATGTTGGAAAGACCTGCTCAACCAGACATTGTTAAACTGTTTACCAATTCATTATTTGCCTTCAATAAACTTAAAGATGTTCTGTTTGCTAAAACATTGTAATCCAGTGCTCGAGCATATGGATGCAGATCATCACGATTACTGCAAAAGTTATTGTTAAATATTAAAATCATCTGGAAGATTCAGTTTCTTTCCAACACCACATTTAACTCAAGCTCCAGGGACATTTATTTACCATCTAAAGTGAAAGCCTCACCCAAAAATGTTCATGTGACCAGGGTTTAAGACCAGTGGTTGGCACTGTGGCACAGCGGTGTCACCTCACAGCTTCAGAGATCACCGATTTGTATCCCAGCCCAGGCTCTGTCCATGTGGAGTTTAGTCCAGTATTATAAAGGCATGTGTTAGATCAATTGTTGCCTCTAAAGTGCCCCATTTGGAATCAGTGAGTGCTGTGTGTACTTGCCCTGCACTAGCCAGGTAGACTTTAGTTTCGTAGAGCCTGTGAAAATGACTGCATGATCTCACTCATAGATTGTTAAAAAGCTTGTTTCATTTATTTTTTAGCAGTTTCTGCTCTTTCTTTTGCTCTGCAAGTTCCATGGTGTTGCTTTCATGAATAATTTGCTTCTTCTGTTGCAGGAGGAGTCTATGCTGGAGTTTCAGTGTCACTACAGAGAGGAGAAGTGGCTCACCGCACGTTATTTCGAGTTTGTGGAGGACTTTTTTAACACCGCCAATTCTTCAAGAGAAGACGTAGACTGTGAACCTCTGCCGTGTCCCACCACGACAAAATCCACAATAACCACAACGATAGCAACATTAGCGCCAACCCATCATTTAGAAGGTGATCTTTAGTTTAATTTATTTGTTTAAACGTTTTATCCCAGCTGTAAGCCATCAGAACGCAGTCAGTGCAGAACACAGCACAGTGCCAGTCCATTATAGCGAAGGGTGGGGTTGCTGTTGCCTTAGACTCCCTTGTTTTCAATCCTGACGACAAAGCTTAACACGGCCAGGACTCAAAACCAGGGCACCAAGGCTGTAGGTAGCATATTGGACCACTGTGCCACCACGACTCATTACTGTACATTATTTAACATATAATACAGCACTGATTGGACATACAAGACTGGCCCACTCTGTAAGACCTGCCAAACCCCACTTACAATAAAACATCTACTTACAGAATGTTCAAACTGTAAAGATAAAAGGCAATGACTCCACGTAACGCCATCGATAAAAAGCATTTTTAAGTAAATTAATAAACAAATAACGTTACATCATTTACAGGACTTAAAACGCATATCTGACCCCTTACCACCCACCAACCCATGACAGCACTGCTTATAACTGTTCCTGCCTGGTGTTAAACCCCAGTTTCGTCCCTTAAAATATAGCATTGCAGACCTGCTGTGTTACTGTATTGTAGGCAAGCCATGTTCTTACTTCAATTAAATACTACAATAAACTAAGACCAAAAACACTGCAACAAAACTACATTTACATGTATATTCGAGATACTTTTCTGTAGCGCCTGTTCAAAAGTGCAGACAGTAAAAGCCTGAATAGTAAAACCTACCAGAACCAACATTTTATAAACCATATAATTTGAAAACCTGTAAAACTGAAAAGAATAACTTCATTTTTTGAGTTTCCTTTAACAAAGACAAGAATTATTGTGTGCAAACATTAACTGAAGTAAAATAAAAAGAATGCAGATTAATTTAGTTTTTTCCAAGCACTATTGGGATGGATCATGACAGATGTTAGCTGGCAGGACGACAGCCTTGTGGGAACATTTTGAATTTTAACTCAAGAACAACAAAACAAGTATTGCACTGGTTACTTATAGCAACCCAGTATGGTACCACATACAAGAGCAAAATCATTACCAGCGTTTTTATGTTCCAGTCTGATGTGAAGCCGACATTTATTTAGAGTGACTTTGCTTTGATGTCTGATAAATTTGCATCGATTGTAGTCTTTTCAGGTTGTGGGGACAGATTAAATGTTTTTTGTCTGACTTTTACTGATAAAGTAGTGAACACACACTGCAAATTGTATGTAGGGCACCCGGGTGGCACAGCGGTCTAAGTTGCTAGCCCATCACCTCAGGGGCACAGATTCCGACCAGGTCAGACACCAAACACAGACAGGATAGTCTGAAGGAGTTCATACAGTGGTGATGCAACAGCAACCTCTACTCAGTCTGGTGGCTGGTGCCCTGTCATGTCTGCGGGTTTGTTTGTTTTAAAAGTTGAAGGAATGGGGAAGAAAAACATTCTCGGCCTCAGAAACATCATGTGATACCCGTAGGATATTATAAATCTGTGCCACTTGAGACCCTGTGATTACATACTGAAAGCAGAAATCCATCAGTTTTTAGTCCATTTCTTTTTTCATTCCAATTTTATATTTTAGGATTTAGATTTAATGCTAGTATTTAAATTTCAGTTGAGCCGCTCAGGTGTTGCATGCAGGCATTATTGGCTGTGTCTGGGGAAATGAGGCCAGTCAGGGGATTATCCTTCGGCACTGGGACGCCAGCCCTGGTGCCTGTGCTCTGTGTTCTACAGGGAAATGTGCCAGACCTCATGACCCAGAACAGGAAAATGCAAGCAGGAGTAAAATAATATTTAAGGTGGTGAAAGTTTACTTTTGTCTAACCCTGCTAATCCTTAAACATACAGATATCTGAATAAATGTAATGTAACTACAGCAAATAAAATCTTGATATTCATATTTATTAGAGTAATATAAACTAATACAATTCCACTGGGATGTATTATGAAACTAAATAGACAGTAGCTGTTTGCTATTACAGTTTAGTTTTAAAATACTTTTTAGATAACAAATAGTGTTTACTGTCATACATATTCATTTTGCATCGTAATAAATGGAATTTGAAATAATCTGTGCAGTCACACCTTTTTTAAGCAGTCCTTCAGGAGAAAATATGACCTGCTCCATAATTATACTTGACCCCATAACCAGTGCTTCCATAACCGTGATATGTTCCCTAGCGGATGACATGAAAAGAAGAAAAGAGCCGACATGCCATTGTCAGTGTGGTGATAAGCGAGCAATCTTCAGATCTTCCCAAGCACAGGCTTTTTCTCTGTGAGCAGACACATCGGACCTTTTGTGGGACGGGAAGAAAAGGGGGCTGTGATGGAGTCTTTCTGTCTCACAATGAGGTGTTTTCATCCAAGTGTATTAACGCTCCTCCTTTTCTTTCCCTGTCTCTCTCTCTCTCTCTCTCTCTCTCTCTCTCTGTTTACAGCTAGTTTATCTGTTGAAGACACAGCAAACCAAGGTAAGCCATTAAACAAAAGCTCTCTTAAAAATCTTTTTAACCAGAAATGTCCGAACCACTTATAGCCACAGCGTATTCTGACTGGAACTCTTTAAAAAAATGATTGGAACTTTTTTTAACCACAAGATGATAAGTTTGTGACCACAAATCCTTTAGTCTACACTTGCTCAACTTTTTACCCAGATATTTTCCCCCTGGTTCAAGTGAAAGCTCTCAGGTCGTTCCAATACTGAGGCTTGGCATTTCCACATATTTAACGTTTGCAAGGTTGAGATTAAGCCCAAGTTCCGCTGGTCCACTAAATTCGATTTTTAAACAATTTAGGCAGACAGTTGACAGCATTTAGAGACTGAACTAATACTTATGCATTACTGTGTCTACAGGCAGCATGAATCAACGGTTTCTACCAGAGGTTTTGGAGAGAAGCCTGCTGTCACTCTTTTTTATCCCTCTCCTCGCCATTGTGTTTCTGCTCATTTGGAAGGTGGGTTAAGGCTTGTTTACCAATATTTCTGCACTAAACATCAGCTTTTATATGTATTTACTGTTGCGTTTTATGATTGGCTAGACAGGGGCTTAATCTAAATTAATCTCTTGAGGAGGATTGGTACGAGTCCCCTTTGTCCCTTGTTTCTCTGAAGGTGTACTAACACTAGGTGATCTTTGTCATTTCCGGGCACTTTTGACCCCAAAGGTATGGTTTGTTTGATTAATGAGATTGCACCATGTCGTGCTAGAAATCAGCAAGAGGTATGTTGCTGATTTCTAGCTGACCAGAAGGTACTAACTGGCCAGATTTGAGTAATCAGATTTCTACTTTGCAGCCAATAATCTCACAGAAAGATGTAACATAAACTCCACATTTTAATATCCATCCATCCATTATCTTTCACTTCATCCACATGGGGTTGCAGACCAACCCGTGCCCACCCAGCTACTCTGGGCGCAAGGGCAGGAACAACCCTAGACAGAGGGCCAATCCCTGATAGGGGACACACACGCAGTCACGTACACAGTACACACACTAAGGGCCACTTAAGAGACGCCAATTGCTAACATGCATGTCTTTGGCCTGTGGGAGGAAACCGGAGTACCCAGAGTAAACCCACTCAGACACGGGAACAACATGCAGGCTCCACACAGAAAGGAAGCAGGCCGCCCAACCCTGGGATTAAACCCGGGACTTTCTTGCTATGAGGCAGCTGAAATCAGGTTAAGGAATTTGTATACCAAGACAAAATCCAGCTTTCTTAATCAGATTTCTTAATCTGATTTATAGATTGGATAATTCTGTTTACACTTGAATAATCAGATAACTGCAAAAAATGTCATTATGGGATTAATAAGCGCATTAAGTATATATGTTTGTGTGTGTGTGTGTGTGTGTGTGTGTGTGTACTGCTCATTTGTAGTTCAGACTTGATGCGTTTTAATGCTGCTTTGCATGAATGTTTCTCGCTAAAAGAACTTTAAGTAATCAGTTGAACTTAAAGTTAAACAAAACTTTTGTTTTGTCCTACAGTTGAAATCCAGAAGAAACACTCCATCAGAGAGGAGCAGTACAGAAGATCCACCGCTGTTTGTTGGAGCAGCACCGCCATTAGACGATGACATATCTGAAAAGTAATGACGCCAAAGCACTCAGTTAACTTTATGCATGGTTTAGCATAAAACTAAAGGAATGTCCAGTTTTATGGAAGGGCCTGTGCGGCTACAGTTCTCATTTCATCCAAGCAGAAACTCATCAGTCATTTGAAGACTAAAACCACCTGACTAAACAAACTGTATTGAAGCGGTGAGAATGTTTGCTGATAACACTGGACAAGAATTAATCTTTAAATCTCTCAGGATCTGTCCAAACATATGCTTACAAAATTACATACATGTCATATTATTCTGATTGTAGTTGCAAAAAAATACCACAGCTAGACTTACAATTAAGCTGACAAGTTAAATGTTGTGTCCCAACGTCTTAGTGCTGTGTTCCAGAGCAGCCATGTGCTTGATAAGAATGACCCTGTTCTAAATTGAATTAATAGGTGTAATGCAGTATTAGGGAAAGACAACTCGTGACATTTGTGATGTAAAATAAAAAAATATAACAAAAATTTCAAAGGGGAGAAGTATCAGCAAAGTATTGTGGTTTCAGGGATTTTGTGATTGGCAGTTATGTCTGTTACATGTGTGCGTATTCCTTACTATTCTATCTAGCAAAATATTTATTGCTCTGCTGCAGTGTGCATGAGCATAAATATAAAAAGCGACATTTTCTCTCCTGTCTCACAGTATGCTCCTTTTAACGCTTTAACTGGAACGAACCAACAGTAAAATGAATATGTACTGATAGGATGGAAATGGACGGACAACAGCTACTACACTAAAGGTGGCTTCCAAATTTGGGGGGTGGGGGGTGTTAGAGGGGTCGGGGGTCGGGGTAGGGGCAGCAAGGCAAAGGACTGCTGTTACCCCAGTACAAATTTAAGATACTTAATGCATTCCACTTGTAATAAGCTAACTGTAAAGGTGATTTGTACATTTGTTTTGATTTGCTTAAGAAGTAGTATTAATTACACTGTTTAGTGAAAAAGACGTGTGTGTCAGAGTGGGGTGGATGTGTTGGGGGGTGTATTCCTATGTTCAAAAGGGGGGACTGCCAAAATAGTCAGGGAACCACTGGGTTAGGGTATTGAAACGCCCTTTGTATTGTAGTGCGCATTCACATAGTGCGGTTTAACTGTACTTTCATTCTTTCTGTCTCAATAAATTGTTCAACACAGTTGTTTTCTGAAATCAATTTCTGTATTAGTGGCCATATGTGTTGGTTAATTTTCTTTTGGTTAGTTTTTACTTCCATTTAACAAGTACTTTCTTTGCAGCAAAAGATTGAACAATATCTGTGACGTCTGAGACAGTCGTCTTAAACACAACCCGGTGAGATTCAATTTCAGGTGTAATTGTAGCTCTGCAGTCTGCATACGGAAATACACAGGTGCTCACCGCGTCCATCCTTTTTCGCAGGGTTGTAAAGCGGACGGAAGACGGCAGCAACTTGAGACTATCAAGATCCACAATCATAACTTCCTGTACTATCAGCAACGAGAGATCCGTACTGGCCTCCAATGAAGAACAGTGCGCTTTCTAAGAACAATAATCGGACCTTTTCTGAGGTAGCGGGTGGGGGGTGGGGATGGGGGTCGTGGGTCTTCCACTGGAGAACTGACGCTCAAAAATAGTGGTCTGCTTACGTCTGCCGAAGCTCCTTTGTACTCCTGGAGATTTACTGACCGACGAGATGCATGCGTAACATTGTACAGGAGAGAGATGCAGAGCAAATCAGTGGCTTTCTGGATCCATCAGAAGATGCAACACTAAAATGAGCCTGTGACATTGTTGTGGTTTGATGTAAACCCTTTTGTGAATAAGTAGGATGGAGTGAAGTGTGAGAGTTTCTCCATCCTGTTCTCTTCCCTTCTGCTTCCCATTTGGTAGTCTCTAGCTTTGTTTTTATTTTTAATTTTTTTTTATTTTGTGCTTCAGACATCCGCTGCTTCATCTCTGAATTTTCTGAACGTCTCTGGTGTCAATCAGTAAAGTTCTTCTTCGATTGTATCGTCTGAATTGTGTACTGCTTTAATGGTCGCTTAACTGGTGGTGTGGACTTAATTTATTTATTTTCAGAATATAACAGTGAGAGATTTGCTGCTCCTGCATGGAAATGAGTAGTCATTAAGATGATCATGGAAATGCTACGTTATATGCTGCCACTAATGCTAGCTTTCAAATCCTCTAACTACTATTTACTCTTTTCAACATGCACGTACAGTTTACTGAATGTGCTTCATCAACATTAAAAATGATTCTGCAATTATTTATTCTGAATGCATTTGTTTAGAACATACAGCGACACTTGTTATTGGCTCATTTAGTATGTTACTTGTTAAACGCATGGTCCAGATGTTTAGCCACTACAAAGAATGTCCAGTCAGCATCCAGCAATTCAAAATTGTTGAAAGCTTGACGATACAAGTTTCCACATCAGAACCAAAATTGCCGTGCCTTTTGCAAGTGGATATCCCCGGTGCAGAGTTCTTGGATAAGCAGTCACATGCTTATTCCTGAGAGATCCGAGTGTGTAATTCAAATTGTTGCACTAATGACATAAGAAACATTTCAGCTGCTTCCTTAAAAGGTTGATGGTGTATCCCCAGAATGGTAATCTGCATGCTTTCTGTTGGTTTTCTGCTGCTCAAAAATAATCTGTACATATTGAATGTTTAATAGCTATGGATCATATAGTCAGGTAATAACACATTTCAGGTGTTCTCCAATTGGTTGTTATGATCTGCCTGGGAATGACCTCTTGCCTAGGTTTCATTACTTACATAACTTACAGTTGTGTTCAACATTATTGGCACGTTCAAATATCAAATACACTATGTGAAATAACTCCAGGAAATAAAGTGTTTAGTTAGTAAAACTATATATATAGAAAAACGTGCTTCTTTCAAACATTTTATTTTAACCTGCAGTTTGGCAAAATCATTTACAAAAAAGCTTACTACATTTTTATAATCAGTGTTGAAAATCACACGTTGTTAATTAAATGATGTATTGAAAGTGAAAACCAAAATGGTTAGTGTACCGATGATCACTTGCATGGGGGGAAAATAAATCTTTTTTTTAAGTAAATAAAATGTTATGATGAATGTCTGTGTATTATCAGATTTTAAATAAAATAATAAATTGCTAAATCACACAAAAAGTCATTTCAAAATATCTAAACAGAACATCAAATTATGACAAACAATAAATACGTTATAATTGTTAAGACCTTGCTCTTTGAAACAAATCGACATTGATCAGATGGCCATTAAGCGATGCTTACCTATATACAAACTCATAGAGATGACCTTTTTCATACTAAATAATCAAGGGTGCCAATAACGTTGACCATAACTGTCTAAAAATAGGTTGAGCTGACTGAGACTAACACATTTAAGCCAGTTTAGTTGGTAAAATCTGCCAGTTCTTACCTGTTTACAGCTTTTTATCCATTCTGACAGCAATCTGAAACCTTTCATGTGCTGTTAAAACAATGGATGAACCAAAACGGCGAATTGCACACTATATAAGTATCGAATTAAGGGTGTGTGAGATTTATTTACCCATCAGACATGGAATATGTAAAAAAACGACAGTACTGTATGTTGACATAGAATTACCTTGTCAATGTTACAGTCTGTATGAGAGCGTTGTTAAGTGTTATGTTGTTTTTAAGCTGCAATATGTCTTCACTTTTATAATAAAGCCTGTAAAAATGTGACTCAAACATTCAGTCACTCGTGGATTCCTAGCAAGATAGTTACGTATAGATCAGAAATAATGATCAGAACCATGATACACATTTGTACAACTTTCAGCAGGTGTTATTAGCTTTTCTTGTATGTTGTTGTTTGAGTGGAAACAGGTGTAAGCTGTGAAGCTGTGTGGTGGCAGCCCGATTTTTCTAGCCTCCTAAGAGCCTCAGACCTCAATCTTGTGGACATTGTTTGGAAGGCCATAGAGTTACTGAATGACATGATAAATATAGGTCTAAAAAACAGTCCAGGAAAGACTTATTCTATAGTACAAGCCCCCATTTATCATTGTAATGTACAAGGAGTGAACAAACAAGCTTGGATGCATGCATATCTTCTGAGGAGTTTGATTTTCTCCTAGGAGGAAGGACAAGGGAAGCTTGATGAGGACATGTTTGGCGCATATCACTTGACACTGTCATAATCTTTTATATGTGCATTCAGTCGCATATCAAGGCTCTCAGTCAGAAAGATAGTCAGGGTGCCAAAAGCAAATGAGTAATTGTGGCCCAGTAGATATCTGGGTTATAGTCTACTGTATTCTGTATTTTTGTATGAATATATGCATATAATGAAAATATACAAATGAGATGTGAATAAAGTCCATTTATCCAATTGTGTGGGCTGCCTTATTTTTATATAAGTATTTTAAATACTTCTTCTTAGTGGTACTTTTTAAATGCTGTATCTTGTACATATTCTACAGGAACAAGGAGCATAGTTGGACCGTGTGGCTGGATACATTTCAGAGTGTGCAAGATCATCATTTGTTGTTCAAGATGGACTAAACCCTAACTGAGTTTACAAGTCTGAACTCTGACTATTTATAGTCAAGATAAATTGTTTGCACAGCATATTGTATAGCAGAGCATCCTCTCAAAGAGGCTTTACAAACAACAAGTCCAACGAGCAAGCCACTAAATGTGATGATTGAAAACTGGGAGGACATGGAAAGAATTTCCATTGGCCAGCCTAGAAGCTGTAGGTACAGTACCGTCCACACTTTTGGCATCACTGGTAAAAATGAGTACGAGGTATTATAAGGAGGTCATATTTGAGAAAATCTCTTAAGTTCACACTAAAAAAAATTGAAACCTTTATTGGTATATTCATTATAATAAAATAAATTGTAGTCTGACAAAAAAAAATCTCATCAAGAATTCATTTACTTTAACCAAAGTACATAAGTCAAATTTATTGGCACACTGAGTGATTTTTAGAAATATAAATTACATTATTCAAAGCACTTCTTTCCATTTCGTTTACCAGAAGTGTCTAGTAACTTGCATGCTGTAATCCTGTATATATATAAAGGTGACACAGAGGTTCAATCCTCCTAATAATTCATCAGCGTGGGAAAGACTATTATTAATCCCCGAATGTGAATGGATCATTTTTTGCATAAACTAAGGTACAGTAAAAGTAAAAGTAAAAGTATATTTTTGTGTGATCTAAATTGAGAGATTGCATTGTTCTGTCAGCACATTGTGCAACCCACCCCCCATATAGACCTGCCTAAACGGCAAGTTGTTTTCTTTGTGTCTTGTCGTCACATTTTATTGGCCCCAAGCATTTGCATAACCAGTAGAATTACTACTAACATACCATATGTATCAAAGTTCTCCTGTACATCAGTTTCACCATAATTTCCCAAAAGTACCTTTGCCTTGCTTTACTCCTCAGGTTGGGGTGGCATAATTACAATAGCCTAGTAACAGTAATATGCCTTTTTACCATTACTGATGTAGTTTATTATAATAATAGCCCATCCATCCATCCATCCATCTTCTTAATCTATCTAATCTATGCAGGGTGGCATATTTTGGGGGGTTTGGGGGTTAAAGGAGTATAAGGTATCAGGTCATAATGTATTAGTAAATAATGATTTCATTACTTCATTAATACAGTATTAATTCCAGTGTCATGGTCATGTGCATGGCATTTAAGAAGCCCCACTGATTTAATGCCTCGTAAAAGTGTTGTTTTTGCAATGAAAACTGTTTTTTGGAGAGCACAGTGCATCAACTTGCCAGGGACAATATTTCCATCTTCTTTTCCAGAACATTCAGGCATCACTTCAGATTGATTTTGACACTATAAACATGAACACAGCAGTCGTACACACAGCTATCCAGAGTCAGTCAGGCTGTGTAGTTGGTTCATGAGAGAAAAAACTGGCTCACAGTGATGACGGACTCTTTATAGCAAACTGACCTCTTCTAATATGAACGATGTACTTTGGATGCCACAGCCTTTCATTCGGGCAGAAGACATTTGAAGCGTGGCGTGAAATATTTCAATAAACTTAAACCACAAAGATGACCAATATTATTTTAATTATATTTTAATCATTTGTATTTGACTTAATGTATTATATTATATTTATATTTTATTTGAATTATGTATTATATTTGACCATTTTCTGTGCTTGACAAAAGCACACAATGTATTATGACATATCTAATGTGTTTTATTACTATTAAAAATGCCACATAATATAATTCCTAATACAATGTATTGTATTATGTGTATACGAGTTCTAACTCAACCCCAACCCCTAGCATCCTAGCATGACAGACCATGCTATGACAAAGTTTATGTAACAATATTTTCTTTCGTGTTATTCTGTGGGAAAACTGGGAAACTGGAGACTCTGGATATTGAGCAGTCTTCTCTTGCCAAAGATACTTATTATTATTTTTCTTGGAATTATGGATAAAGCATCTAAGTATTTCACACTTATTTTGCTGAAATCTACTGAGTATAAAGCAAACATGTTTCACAGTTAGTGTCTGTTGTAGCTGACATAGTTAATTTACGTTTGACTAAAATGTGTACAGGATTTCTGTAAAGCATGCAGTGTTTCACTGCAGGATTACACTAACCCTAACCCCAACCAATATCATCTTCATAAAACAATTTATATAATTTTACTGTTTCCTAATCTTTACTTGAACTTTTTAGTAGTGTAGTAAAAAAAGAAACATTATGCAAACCAAAATTTATTAAAAATAGGCTTATTTTCAGACCATAGATGTTCAGACCCTAGATATTTAGATGCATTCTTTTATGATTTATTCAAATCCAAGTTATGGAGGTTCAGTGGAGCCAAAAAACATTTAGGCAGCCACTGATTGTATTAATTCTCCTACTTAGAAAGATGAGGGAGGCCTGCAATTTTCATCATAGGTGCACTTCAACTATGAGAGACAAAATGAGAAAAACAATTTGGTAAATAACATTGTAGGATTTGACATTGTAAATTATGGTGGAAAAAGTATTCGGTCAATAACAAAAGTTCAACTCAGTACTTTGTAATATAACCTTTGTTGGCAATAACAGAAGTCACGTTTTCTGTATGTATTCACCAGGTCTGCACACACTGGATCTGGTATTTTGGACCATTCCTCTATGAAGATCTCCTCTAGAGTAGTAATGTTTTGGACTTTCAACTCATTCCACAATTTTTTTTATGGGGTTGAGGTCTGGAGACTGGCTAGGCCAATCCAGGACCTTGAAATGGTTTTTATGGAGACAGTTCTTCATTGCCCATGTGGTGTGTTTGGGATCATTGTCATGCTGGAAGACCCAGCCATATTCCATCTTCAATGCTCTCATTGGCTTAAAATCTCACGATACATGGCCCTGTTCATTCTTCCCTTAAAACGGATCAGTCGTCCTGTCCCTTTTACAGAAAATCAGCCCCAAAGCATTATGTTTCCACCCCCGTGCTTCACAGTAGGTATGGTGTTCTTGGAATGCAACTTCAGCATTCTTCTTCCTCCAAACACGATGAGTTGAGTTTTTACCAAAACATTCCATTTTGCGTTCATCTGACCAGATGATATTTTCCCAGTCCTCTTCTGGATCATCCATATTCTCACGTCAGGCACTGCAGGATTTGAGTCCCTCTCAGTGTAGTGTGTTACTGATGGTAGCCTTTGTTACTTTGGTTCCAGTTCTCTCCAGGTTATTTTTCAGGTTCCTTAGTGTATTTCTGGGATTTTGCTCACTGTTCTTAAGATAATTTTAACCTCACAGGATGAGATCTTGCATGGGGCCCCAGATTGAGGGATATTATCAATGGTCTTGTTTGTCTTCCATTTTTTACACTTGCTCCCACAGTTGATTTATTCACACCAACCTGCTTGCCTATTGTAAATTTACTCTTTCCAGCCTGGTGCAGGTCTACAATTTTCTTCCTGATGTCCTTTGACAGCACTTTGGTCTTGGTCATGGTTGTGTTTCCAGTCTGACTGTTTGAGGTTATGGACAGGTGTCTTTTATACAGATAACAAGGTCAAACCGGTGCCATTAGTACAGGTAACAAGTGGAGGACAGAAGAGCTTCTTAAAGAAAAAGTTACAGGTCTGTGAGAGCCAGAAATCATGCTTGTTTGGTGTCAAATACTTTTTTCCACAATAATTTACAAATAAATTCCTAAAAAATCCTAAAATGTTATTTTCTGTATTGTTTTTCTCATTTTGTCTCTCATAGTTGAAGTGTACCTATGATGGAAATTACAGACCTCCCTCATCTTTCTAAGTAGGAGAACTTACACAATCAGTAGCTGACTAAATACTTTTTGGCCCCACTGTACCTCCATAACTTGGATTTAAATAAATCATAAAAGAATGCATCTAAATATCTAGGGTCTGAACATCTATGGTCTGAACACAAGCCTATTTTTAACTAATTTTGGTTTGTATAATGTTTCTGGAGAACTTACACAATCAGTAGCTGACTAAATACTTTTTGGCCCCACTGTAGTAATAAGCTAAATAGTGTATTTAGTGACATTATGTGAAAATAATACTTAAACATATTGTTTTTTAAAATACTTTTTGCTTTCTCTCAAAGTTAAAATATTTATTTAACCCGAGATTTTTAAGCCCCCGCTTTCATGTCTCTGCCAAAACAAGTGTCTTAGACCATAAGCATAGTTTAATTTTTCCCCACAGGGTAGTATTTTAGAGAAGGAAGTGAGATTGCTTATTGCTTTAAAACTACATGGGAAGCCCAGCTAAGGCCAGCTTGAAAGACAGTTTGGCTAAATCTAGTTGGCTTTTTGGTAATACCCAGTCCAACTGTAATATTTGATTCAGATCTTTTCCTTGACGTGCACATTAGCAACGACACACAAATTGCTTTCTTTCAGTTACGTAAAATTGCGAAACTTACTTTCTTTTCAGGATGCTGAGAAACTGGTTCAAGTATTTATAACCTTGATGTTAGATTACTGTAATGCTTTACTTGCACGAAATCTGTAAATATACTTTAATTAGTGCAGAATGCTGCAGCTCGAGTGCCAACTAGAACTAGAAAATGCGATCATATCAGTCTTGTTCTAGAATCTCTACACTGGTTACCAGCTAAATTCCACATTGATTAAACAATACTTAAGTAAGTACTTATGTAACATATAAAGCTCTACACAGCCTGGATCCACATTATCTAAGTGAACTCGTACAATCCAACGCAGCAACTCCATTCGCAAGGTGCAGGACTTAGACTTAAAACTTAGGACCTAGAATTTAAAAAGCCACAGCAGGAGGAACATGTCTAAATGTTTAAGTTTAGAGTGAAAACATAATGATTTACTGATTTAGTTTGGGATGGATGGCTCAGGTTAATGGAGCCAGAGTCAGGGCTCATGTTTGGTCTGCCTGCCTTGTCATGCTCAGACCAGGAGTTTCTGGTGGGTGGTCTGGCTGGGCCAGCCTTCAGTCCTCCTGATCTTGACTTGTTTTTGTTTGACTTGAATATTTTATGTATCTCTTATTATTTACTTACTATTACTATTCTTACAAACTTAATCATTACAATTAATATCTAAGCCACATAAAGGAGGATGGGTCCCTTTTTTGGGTTTTGGTCCTCCCAATGCTCCACTGTAAATGAGCTATAAAAACAAATCTGACTTGATTTCAAGGTAATTCAATGTTAACCAAAGTGTCAAATTAATCTTGGTGGAATGCAACATTTCTTAGCGAATTAATGATCAAGTATCTTGCTGCCTTGTTTGTTCATCAGAACAAACTTCAAAATTAGATTCCTTTTGCTTTGAAGTCCCAGGCACAGACCTATAGAGAAAATGTGTATGTGTTAAAAAGGTAGTTTGAAAGGTTACCACTAATTAGACAAATGGCTTTGAACACAAAATTCTGATCCACGACTGAACACACTGGATTTACTGACAATGAATGTGCATTTTGCAAGGCAGAAACATATTCTTTAAGTGAAGCATTACTGTATGTATTATGTTTCTTTTCAAATAAGATCTGGACCATTGTCACGTTCGGCAGTCCAGGACAGTGCTTGGATTGTTTCTGAAATTATTCGCTATTTACTTAAGAAATAATAATTACCAGATCGATACATTTTAAGGGTAACTTCTTGTTAAATTTAACTCGATTCAGAATGTGCAAGCTGTTATCTTGTGTATCAGTCATGCTGTTAAATTATGCAATACTGCGTAACATGTTTTTTTTTAGTTTTGGAATTTTTGCTGATTCTCGCAAACCAGCATTCGCACATGAAGCAAGATAGTTCTCATATGTGGGTTTTAATTTCGAATCAACATATGCTTGCCCCCAAAGACAGAAGATGCCTCCTCACTGCTCCAGGTAAGATCCTATCTTCATTCATTCATTCATGTTGTCCACTTAATCCGGACCAGGCTCGCAGAAGAGTCTACCTGGAGGAATACAGCGTGAGGCAGGAACTACCCAAAATAAGGCACCAATGCATTGTAGGTCACACATACCCAACACACACACACACAAAACACAAAATGCCACTTTAGCAAATCAAATATGCAGCAATGTGACTCAGCCTGAACAGCCAGATCAGTATTCATGTGACTTTTGTTTCATTCCAACTTGACATTTGTTGTAATAGCAGTAATGGAGGGTTGCAGTGGCAGGACAGCAAAGCAACATACCTCTTACTTTGACATCAAAATATTTGGGGTGATGTCTCAAGCAAAGGTGCAAGCAAAATTAGAAGGAACATATCTTTTGAAAAAAAAAAGGCATCAGTTTAGAAATATCATCCATTCATTCATTATCTTCCATTTAATCCATACAGGGTTGCTGGCCAGCTGGTGCCCACCCAGCAACTCTGGGAGCAAGGGCAGGAACAACTCTATATGGGTGCCAGTCCATCATAGGACACACACGCACACGCACAGTCATGCACATATTCACACGCTAAGGGTCACTTTTAGAGACAACAATTAACCTAACACACATGTCTTTGGACTGTGGAAGGAAACTGGAGTACCTGGACATGCAGACTCCACACAGAAGGACCCAGGCCGCTCCACCCTGCAGTTGAACCCGGGACCTTGTTGCTGTGAGACAGCGGTGCTGCCCACCGAGCCACCATGCTGCCCCAGTTTACAAGTATGTAAATTGATATTAATTAGGTCATAAAAGTTACATTAAAAGGCCTAAAAAGAGGAATTGGTAAGAAAATCAGACTTTGCCTGCTGCGTAATCACAGCATCAGATTAGTCTTGGACGAGTCTTATGCATTTCAAGTCACCTCCTGAAGTGAATATCAATGTGTCTTGGGGTGTTTATACATCCATTTTTAAGTGGTCTAGCCCTGTCTGGATCCAATCCTGATAGGAAAGATGCATAAAACAATCTATTATAAATTAAATCCAAATGTGGATTGAATCAGAATAAGAAATGTCAGATTCCGTGTGACTTTTAGTCATTCAGACTGAACATAAACAGTCTAGCTCAATTTGAGTTTAATTCTATTTTTTGCAGCCTGTTATTGCCTATATTGGCTTTTGTTATTCTGACTCTGTATTTTAGATAATGTTCTTAGACACACTATATTAAACACATTATTATTAAGGTAATTGTCTGTCTGACCGTTATTAACCTGATCCATAAGGACCCCCAACACCCTACTTTCGCGCCTCCAATGCCATGACTGTCCCATAAATGTAAAGTTTAAAGCATTAGATAGTATTTAGTAGTTAGTATTTGTTAACCTGCTGAAGCAGCATGGGCCAACCTGGCTACTTTTTTTCTGTTGAAGCAGGTACACTGTACCATGTCCGTACACAATTTGGAAAGCTTTGCACAGTTTTACGTGCGAGTGCACGTGTGTGGTCTTTATGTTTGTCCCCTGGTTGCTAGGTGATGGTGTTAATGCGAGCTGACACCCTTGAGTTATAAAGCCAGCGGGATGCACTGAGCCAAAAGAGATATGATACATATATCCTTGTGATGTGTTTAACATTTGTTTATCTACAAAATGTATGCAGAACAATATTTATGTTGTAAGTTAACTGGGACATTAATAACCCTTCAGTTCTATATTGCAAGGTTTTGTTTTGCTCTTTGAATTCTGAATGAGAATTTATGTGCGCGCCCATGTGTTGTGCAGTGAGGGTATGGTTTAGATAAAATGGGTAAAGGACAGGCGCTATCCCTTGAGTATATGGTTTTTGGTGTGCAAAGGAATAGGGTAGAAAGGTCCTTCTTGTTTTCAAAATTTTGGATCTTTGATTTTTTTCAGCCATCTATGCTTCAGATTCAATTATTCATTTCATTCATTCATTTCCTTTAGCTGCATAGTTTCGTTAATGGTTACAGGAAACCTAACTGTCAGCACATGGCAAAAAGTTGGAACTAACTCTAACACAGGTTTATACACTCACCGACTTTACTAAGTACACCTGTCTCACTGCTCATTAACACAAAAATCTAATCATCAAATCGCATATCAGAAATAATGTATGTATGTAGACATGATTAAGATGACCTGCTGAAGTTCAAACCGAGCTTCAGAATGGGGAAGAAAGGTGATTTATATGATCTTAAGCAATCCCTGTTGTTTAGATGATGTACCATTCTGGTCATCTGGCTGCAACAATTTGTTCCTGGCTAAGGTTGCACAAGTGCTGAATAAGTATTGAATGTTAAGCATATTATACTAGTGCCAGAACATGTTTCAATGGCATGATATGGTATAAAACATTCACAATGCAGAATAACTGAAACAAGAGCACTGGGAAGTTCATCATGAGCACCTAATAGTGATGTGACAGTCTAAACTTCGCTGCAGTTCTTATTTTGTCCAAGTATGGCTTGGAAATATGGGTTCATCAGTTGATTATAGCACCTTCCCCAGTCATGTGCCAATACTTTCCTTTTTGTATCTTAACCCCCTGAGCAGGTACACCACTGATTTCTGGAATCTTGGTGTTCTTATGTCTTTCACAGACAGGAAGAAAGCTGTTAGCATTTTTTGCACCCCAATATTAAATCTTATGTATGTGATAGTCATATTGTGAAACAGTTCATATGTATTATATTACATCAAATTGCGTTTATTAAAATATCCGGATTTGTTTGTTAACACCCAAAAAAATACATCCAAAACATGTGCATTAGTGTGAAGTTTGCTCCAGTTTGCTGCTACAACAGATTTTGTACTGCCTCCATCACTTGGTCACCAAGAAACGATGTGCCTCCAAGGACCTGAGGACTGATCTATTCTATCTATCTCTATCTATGATCTAAGATAATATAACATTGGAAAGCTGCGTTGAGACAATGCTCCATTGTAAAAAGTGATATGTAAATAAATTTGACTTGACTTATTTTGCTTAGAGTGTTTTCTGTTAGATTTTGGAACATGACTGTGAGGTTGGCTTCTAATGTCAGCCAATAAGCCCTGGCTCACTTTTGGCATACCAGTGCATTTTAAGGGTGTCTGATGGAGCCAAGGCCCAGGGTCTGTGCAAACCAGCCAATCTCTTAATCACAGTTGGCAAACTAATATTCTATGGATTTTGTTGAAGGAAAGAAGGGTAGAAGGTTGATGAAGGGACTTAATGCAAACAGAAACGTATGAATGCGTCAAATTAAGAGTCACTGGCATATCAGTACAGACCATTCTATTGCCACTTTTTGAAGAAAAGGAAGGCGTGTCTGCAAACTTTTGCCTTTTAGCAAAGTTACACTATTTTTTAACCTCTGAGCCACCTCTGTTCCACTGTATCATGGATATGGTAATGGGAAACTTCCGCCTCCAGACTCCATTAAGTTATCAGTTGGTGCAATGCATAACACACAGGTAAATGGAAAGCTGGCTTGCATAAAAGTCCATGTCTGAGACCTATTGGCTGTGTGTGTGTGTATGTGTGTGTGTGTGTGTGTGTGTGTGTGTGTGTGTGTGTGCGACATTAGTCAGAGTGCTGTTTGAGCTGGTGTGTGGGAGGCTCACTGGTTGAGAGCCCAGGCAGATGAGCCTAAAAGCTCATCCTCTGAATGCTTTGCCTCTCCTGTGACTGTGCATGCATTAACAAAAAAAGGGCATTATCCCTCACTTTTGAATGTGCGACAAAGGTCTTTATAAATGTAAACTGCGTGCATGTTATTTCCCTCTGTAGTGGGAATCGGCACAGGACCTTAGTCACAGGTCATGTGGTTTAAGGTTACTAATAGCTCCCACCAATTGCCTTGTGTTGCGCACTTTTTTTTCTGACAATGCGCTTCCCCGCAGTGGCAGAGAAAGCCCTCGTCCCCAGGTGGGGAGCGGAGGTGGACATGCCCTCTCCCTGGAGGCCGTAACCGGAGGCTTGTGAGGGCCCGATGCTGTGCTCTAATACTCCTGTGAAAGGCCTCCTCCAGCGCCTCCCAATAAACCACCACTCAGAACAGGCAGGCTGAAATGGAGAACGCCATGGTCGCTCAGTAAAGTATGAAGGGGAGGGGGAGTCTCAGGAGTGGCTTGCTTGTTCTGAAGGACAAGAGAAGGAGATAAAGAGAGAGTATGACTGGTGAGTACAACTGAGAGAGACATGGTGGTTCTGTGTGTGTAGGCGGGAAACGGGGGAGTGAGAAATTGAGTAGTAAGCAAAGGCCATTGCTCTTCTTTTGGGGTCTCTGCATTGAGGATCATCTCCCCACCGGGGGCGCATGGGGGACAAACGCCCGACATCTGAGCTCTGTGGCCTTTCTCAGAACGTCTCAATGGAGAACCCGGGAATAAAGATGGTCCGGTTCATTCCAGTTCAATGACATTCAGATTTAAATGGAGCACTCCATTATTCATTATGATTACAAGACAGGAATAGGTGCTGGTGCAGCAGGCTGGTGCTTCTGCAATCACACTCCAGTGTCATCACAAAGATATTGCTGGACGATGACGGATTCACAGGTGTCCTTTCATTTCTGATACATTTCTAATTAGTTAATACCGCACAATGCCCCAAATAGCTGCTTAGTGCCAGAGTTTTAAAAGCTGAAATTGCCTTTTACCAAAAAGAAGTGGAAGAAATTAAATAATCAAATCAATTATCACTACTCATTTTGCATACAAAACATTAAGAGGAATCACACATAATTTAAACATCTAAAATTTGTAAGTATCCATTAAAGTCTCGGTCTCCAGTTTGGCATGAAATGTTTAAAACCAGTGTTCCTTAAAGAAAAGTTGGAAAGGATATGCATATTTCATCCTCTACAGTGTATAATATTATTAAATGATACAAGAAACCTGCAGGAATTTCAATCCTCAGGGCAAGGACACACGCCTAAAGTGTAGATCCATGATCTACAATCCCTCAGGCAGCACTGCATCAAGAACTGTCATTTATCAATAGCTGATATAAACACATTACTTTTGCAACCTTCAATCACTCCAATATAAAGTTACATTAACAAATGCGAAAATTTTACTGCGCAAAAAAGCAGTCACATGTTAACCATCAAACAGGATTAACTTCTCTGGGCTCTGAGCCATCTAGGATGAACCATCACACAGTGGACATGTGCATTATGGTCAGATGAGTCAGTATTCCAGATCTTTTTTTTTCAAAATACATTGATGCCTTGTGTTCCAGGCCACAGAAAATGACCATCCAGACTGCTATCAGCTAAACGTCCAGTTACCAGGTTCTGCCATGGTGGCCTGTGTCAATACCCTTGGCAAAGGTGAAAGCAGAATTAATGCATGAATGTACATTTGAGATTCTTGAGCAATGTATGCTGCCTTTATTATCAGGGAAATCCATGCATTTTTCACAAGACAATGCAAAATCACATGCTGCACACAGCCACAATTTCTGTGAGGGAAGCTCAGCTTGCCCTAAAAATTAAATGATAAAATATGTGTAGTTGTGTTAGTATTTCATTGACTATAAATGCATTAGAAAACGTTCATCTCGAAGACGAAATTGTTCAGAATTCAGCTACTTATCACAAAGCAGGTGAAGCAATTTTTATTTTTATTTTTAACTTCTCATACATTCCTGTAGCGTCATTGCCAGAGATTCGAAATGGTCATTGGATGAATGCCACGATTTTGTCCCGCCCCAGACGCTCAGCATATCTGGGGTAAATGGAGCGGCGGGCAGGCCTCGACTGGCCTGGACGCTGAGCTTCCGTATTATAATTGGATGATCAATCAAAAGACTGAATCCTGTTCTGATTGACAGCTATTTTGAGATCTACACTGTCACTTAACCATCGGGAGCTCAGTCCCATGTCAGATTTTGCAAGTAAAGTCAGAACACAAAATGCAACCCATTTCATGTTATTTGCTTGGTGAAATTACATAATCATTTCCACTTTTACTTTCTTATAAAAAAAGACAAATAAAACAAAGTGATAGTATTTTCTTGTTTTAGTGTTTTAGTGTTAATTTAACATTCCTGTGTTTGAGTTTATTATCATTTGTTGTTGGACAGTGCAATGCCTTTGCTGTATAAACTAATCTTTGGTGGCAACAATTAGAGTTACATCTGCAGGTGTAGAAAAGATTTTCTCCTGTTTAAAAAGGCTTAAGTCTTACACCCGCAACACAATGGGTCAAGCATGTCTAAGCAACCTAGCTTTACAGGCCATTAAGAAGACATTGGTCAAGTCCTTGGAAAAGGCCAGTACTTGGTACAATAGGGTCACAGACCATTTTCTTGAAAAGAAACAGGGGACAAAATTTACTTATAAATACATTAACAAATTTTATGATGTAAGCTAACAATGAACTTCCCCTCCTTGAAAGACCAGCAGCCGCTACTGCTGCACACATTCCAAAGTCATGACTGCAAAAGAAGAGGGTGCAGATTTTGTACTGGCCTGCCTGTAGTCCTGACCTGCCCTCAATAGAGAATGTGTGGGGAACCTTGAAACAAAATGACATGAAATATATGAAGACATTTTTTTTTAATGTTGCAAAAATAACACCTGAAACAATGAATCAATTAATGCTATCCTCTGTGCTGAAACATAGTTTAAGTGGTATGAGAAGGTTTGGCAATATTACAGTGTTAAATGTTTGACCCAACTTGTTTTTAAAAGTGTCACAGGTCTGAAAAGCAGGAATGGATGTTTGTTAACAAATGAAGTTGAACCAGACAAAACATGAAATATCCTTGGTTCATACTGTCTGCAATGAAATAAAAAAGTGGCTTGCTCATTAGGGACAATAGAATCAAATTTGTGACAATTGTTCATGCATCAATGTAAAGCCGATTTGTGACAATGTCTATTGTAAAAAGCGCTATACAAATAAAATTGAATTGAATTAAACTGTAAATGTTAAAAAAAAAGGAATATGCTCATTGCTGGGACATGACATCCCTTCATTGCATGTAATTAATAAATAAACGAATACATCCTCATAACAAGCTAGCTACATGTTTTACAGTGAATGTGAAGTGAAATAATAGTTACCATAGTAAAAAATGCCTCATTAAGACAACCCTCCACTTGATGTGAATGTGGGTGGTATAAGATTCACTAAAACGTTTAAGTCTTGACCTTAGAAGAGGAAGCTGCATGGGATAAATATGTCATCACAAATTTCTTTGGCAAAAGAGTTTTGCTAAGAATGAGTGACAATCCTATAACAACTGCCTGCTCTCTTTTAGCGTTCAACCACTTTTTTTCATGTCTTATCTTGTAAACCTTACACACACATTTAACGCATGACCAACTGAGAATTGGGTTTAATGTTTGTTCCTCTTGTGTTGAAGCTTTGGTGTTTGAAAGACTCTTATTAAGCCATCGATTGCTCAGATAAACCCATTGCCATTTGCTGATGTTTAAATCTCTATCAAAATCCAGTTGATAAGGAAATCATGAACCAAAGCTGAGTTTTTAAAAGGCTGATGAATGAATGCTGCAGGCTGCTGCATTCCCTTAAAGGCAAAAGGTAAAGAATCATCTAAACACACCTTTGTACCAGGCTTTTAGCAATTTACCTTGTAGCTTATTATCTTTTTCAGCTGATTGCCCTTCAATCTTAATAATGTACTGATCTCATTTTCACAAGAGTAGCTTTAAAATAACTCATGAAAAAGTAAAGGAATTAAATGCTTACCTTTTATAATAAACCCTTGTGTTGTGGTGTATTTCCAACCTCAACTTTTACGTCATATGTGTCATTCATTGTAGCGTTATGTTTTATTGTAATATTATTTATACAAATTTATTAGAAACACCATATCTGTGGCCCAACCGCAAGTCAGTGGTTTTTAAGTGCGCATCGCTGTCCAAGTGTCAAAAGAACAATTAATAGCATCAAGATCAAATGTGAAATGTTTAGTTACATGTAGAAAATCCCAGCGGATCATCCAAACACCTATTAACAGTTTATCCAAACACGACATGCACCAGAGGCTGTGCAGATGAACCGTAACCGTAAGGAGCGTTCATCTTCCGAATTTAAGAGGCCACTTTGTGAAACACGAATGATGGGCTAAGTGAAACGTCCAAAGATAGGTCATCAAAACAGTGGGGATGGAATGCAAAACAAAAAAACCTCAGGATTTCACCACAACGGCCTCAGGCGCGAAAACGGTCGTCTGCTCATTTTGCTGAAAAATGACAACGACATATTGAAGTATGTAATATCCATTTCTCACACTTCCACATGTGAGGAAAATGCTTATCAAGTTGAGTACTTATCAGTTCATAACGCCTTGAGGATAGTAGAGAAATGTGAAGGTACCGTACAGTTCTTGGCATTGGTCCCAGAATACAGAGTCTCACATATGTCCACAGTGCAACAGAGATGCAAAAGTTCTTGCCCTTTCAGCCAGCGCGTTGCAGATGACTCCATAATGACTCCAAATCACTCTTACTCACACTTTTAGCTCAAAATAACCAAACTAATCAGGAAACAACCTTAAGAGATTAGGCACTGTTGAAACATGTAACAGTCAATGTAAGAAGCGACATTACTTATCTTCACCACTTTAAAATCGTGCAAAAAATATTTTTAAGTTGGAGCAAACCAAAAATGTGATTACCCTCTTTTCTCATTTTCTTATTTTTTATGTTTATTTCTGTCACTGGTAAACACATTTACATTTAGCAGACGTCCTTATAAAGAGCGTCTTACAACACATACAGTCTTACAATTCAAACAATGGTGGGTTTAGGGCCTTGCTTAAGGACCCAACTGGTGCACATTGGCAGAAGTAGGATTTGAACCCTGGACCCAGGGTCTAAGAGTCCAGTACCTTAACCGATAGGCTACCGTAGTCCCAATACTTTTGTTAAAATTGTTTATGTAAAAGTGGTTTATAGATATACTTAATAGTATATTTTTTGCATATGACTGCACGGTCACATTTTCAGATTAATCAAGAGTCCATTCGTAGCACAATGGTTCTTGATGCTAAGATGGTTGATGCCACTATGGTTTGTAGACTGACTTTATCAATGAGACAGGTGTCAGTTATGGAGATTCATTTCTCAGTTCTGGGGTCTGATGGACAAGAAGTTACGGGGCCAGGAATTTACATGGCTCCTTCAGAGACACAACATACATGTCCCTGTCACAGCAAACAAGTATTAGAGAGTGGATAAAGAGAGAGGACTACAATTTTGTTGAGCCTGTCTAGGATAATCATCATTGCAAAGACATACAAGATAAGAGTTCTATTCCTGAATATCATATGGATCGGCCCATAGATGGTCCATGTATACTCAGTATTGCACTACTGGACTAGGAGGGGGTGATTCTATGGTGAGAGATTTAGGGGTACTGAGCACCAATGAGACCAACAACCCTCCTTATTTTAACTGAAATATCTTCCCATACCTGTGAAGGAAGAATGATCTAACATTTTGGAACACTGACCGGAAAGACCAACAAATCCAGGAAAACTTCGATAAAACTGAGCCTGCGAGACACAGATCCATCATTTGGTTCATTCCAATGGACCACAATGAATTATAAGGTAGGGGTAACCCTATGCCTTTACATTGGAAAATGTATAGATGTACTCAGCTGCATGTTGCTGTAGATAAGGGTGTCTACTAAATGCTGTAAATGTACTGCATCCAATCCAACCAGTTAGGTAAAGTTGATCTAATATTTCATTTCTTCCTCCACACAATGCCTTTAGATAAACAAAAGCAAGCTCGGACTAATCAGGCTTTACATAACCTGTCTAAATAACTAATAACTGCTTAGTCCAGTGGAGTTTATATAAGTGTCAGTGACAAATGGCACTGAAGTGCATACAGAGTTCAGAGTTTATGCAGAGGGTGTTGCCTTCATAGGGGCCATGATCACTTAAAAATGGACCACAGTCATGAAGTATTATATAATACTTTGGGAAAATGTAATATTTATTTAATACTGCTGCTACTATTATTAAACCATAATTTATATTATTACGATTAACCTTATTATTATGATTATAATGATGGTGATGATTATAATTTATTCATTTATTCATTTTTATATCCACTAAAACCACCAATTCAGGGTCGTAGGAAGCCAGTGCTCAACCGGCAGCAAAGGGTGCATGGAGGAACCCAATCCTAGACAGGGTGCCAATCTCTCTCAGGGCACATGCACACACACTCACTCACATACTCACACTGGGTCCACTTTAGAGATGTGAGTTAAAGAACATGAGGAGAACATGCAAACTCCACACAGGTGAGTCTGGGCCAGGAACTGAAGCTGGGCACTCTGGAGCTGTGGGGTGACTGCACAAAACTTTGTGCCCCAGTGAAAAAACATATTCTTTTTATTATTATTGCACTATTTTATATTTTTGCATCTGTATTTAGTATAATATTTTGGCATCTCTAGTCAGATATTGTGATCTAAATGAAGAGACGTGAGAACAAGGACTTGTATACAAAAGTCTTAGGCCACCCTAAAATTTGTTGGTTTTTTTTTGCTTATTGTTCATGACCAAAAAAGTTGCATTAGTCACTCCATAATAATCTTTTCCACTGAATGTCATTCCAGCATTTGTGAGCTTTAGTGTATTTTAGAATTTTCGTTGCCCTCCCGAAAAAGTGGTTTCTTGGCTGCTACAATTCCAAAATGACCATTCCTGATCAAGCTTCTTCAGATCTAACCTATTGTTGGCCTACGGCATTTATCTATACTGTATATCATTGATAATTTTAATGTACCAGTACTCTTAATTAATGTACTATTTATCCGATTAATTATTTGGGAATGTTTCACTGTGTCAGATGAATCAATTTAGTGACCCTTCAAGGTTTTTTTTGGGGGGGGGGCTTTGCTTACATTCAACATCCATGAGCTCCTCTTAGCAGCTGACTGAAGATCTAAAAATAAAGACAATTGATTCTCAAAAAGGAGGGGAAGCTATAAAAAGATATCCTGTTTGCAATTTCCACAGTCTGAAACACCATTACAAAATGGCCGTCAAATATATTTGAGACAAAGCAAGATCTGGAAAATCAAATGCGATAGAACTGCTCATGACCTGCCAGGTAAGCAAAGCAATAGCCTCAGGAAAATGTGTCAGTTTAACCAAGGACAAACGGTACTCTTTATCTACAATCACTAAGAACATCTTCCTAAATGTTACGCATAATGCAGCCAGTAGCACTGAAAATGTTGTTTATATAGAGAGAATCATTTATACTATTGTAGATCAGCAAATCCTGGAAGCCAAATTCCAAGAAACTGAATATGGAAAGATGTTGTATAGCTATATAGTATGTATGCTATTTAGTACAATTGATCATTTGATTTGAAACAGGTCCATATGGCATTGAAAACGATCAGAAAAATCAGTAAATATGGTGCAGCTGTAATTATTAGTTTAATATTAGTTTAATAACACCCTAAAAAAACCTATGCTTGCCTGTTCTTATTCAGTAACCAGTTGGACAATCAAATGTAATCAATGTGCAGATTTTCATGCTCCCTGTTTTTGTTTACTCTGTACAGATTTATTTTATGTTGTGATTGCAGTATAAGAATGGAAATGCTTAAATGCTGCGTTCGACATGACAACTTTTTAAATACACATAATCTTATGAGCCCTGTTATTGTACCATTTCAACCACATACTTAACTGATTTATTGGCACTGTGGTTTTCTCATGAACGCCCTTTTAACACAAACCCAGATGCATGCTAAGACCTGAGAGAGGTAAAAGATAAATTGGAAATTAGAGCGAGCCAGATTATCACCTTGTTCCGTATAGAGAACCTTTCAAAAACAGCCCTGGAACAATGTACATTTTAGCTGGCTTTCTTGTATATTTGTACGCCGCTCATGAAGAACTGATTTCATCAGCATCAGCATGGAAGCCTATAAGTAGTTGTAGACAGTTTAAGCATGGCTAAGGAAAGTCATAACACAGCAAGAAAAGGAAAAATATCACTCAAAACCCACAAGCGGTCACTTAACATAAAGTTAAGCCACATGACTAATAAAAACTGATATGCTAACTACAGTAGTTAAGATGAAAAATACACCGACAACATAGCTAAAATTATTAAAGAAACCAAAAATGCCTCTCAAGGCTGAAATGCAAAAAGGCTGAAATTATAGTTACAATATCAAAGTCCAATATTTAGAAAGAGAAATACAGCGAGAAATAAAAGAATGGAAAAGGGCAGCATGGTAGTGGCGGTATTAGCAATTCTTTTCACAGCCCCAGACACCTGGGTTCAAGCCCCAGCCCAACCACTGCCTGTGTGTATGTCCTGTCTATATTTAGCCATCTCTAAAGAGTGTGATTTCCACTAATCCAGTGTCAGACATATTATTTACAAATGGAGGAAATTCAAGGTTATTTTTACACTTCAGTAGCGTTCGATCAACAAAGAGCAAGGAACACAAGGTCACAAAGGAAGTCAGGGAAACATGGCTATGGTATTATAATGGGTAAGGCCCCTTTGTCACATCTGGGTTTGGGGGTGTTTCATTAATTGAATTGAATCATACCAGCATATTCTAAGGAAAAAATTAAAAACCTTTGGTCCATGAACTGAATCTAAAAAGAGCATGGGTCATGCAGTGAGATAATATCCCTAGCACAAAAGTCATTCAACCAAAAAATTATTAAATAAGAATAACGTTAACGTTTTGGAATGTCAGAAAGTCCTGAGCTTAATTCATTTCCCTCAAGAAAGAGTTTTATAATATTTTCCATTATTTCCACTGACAACTAGAACATGTTAACATCTGTGCGCACTGCTGTTTTGTATTTTCAGGCATGCTGTTATGTGTTATAGAAATGCAAATTACAAGATGATTCCACATTTTTTCTCAGTATTAAGAGATTTCAGTGGAAAAAATAATGCAATTAATTCAAAGAATTACACTTCATTTGTTCAAGGTAGGCTTCACAAAGTGTTTTATATTTTAAAAATTTTAAATAAAATAAAGAGTGACATGTTTCTTCATATTTCCTATGAATTTTTCAAAACACTGTGACAATCCTCTTAGTGTGGTGATTTCATAATTCCATCCTGGTTTTATGAAACCAAACAGGAAAATAAGAGAAAATGCAAAGAAATGGCTCAGCTGGCCTACAACAAAGGAAGTGTTTCTTAATTCTCAAACGAAAACAACAATAGGGGGTTTGGCCTCAAACTACCCTAAAACATCTGTAACTCTCTGATCCCTCTTGATTTATTATTCGTATTTCTTCAATTTAACTTTTCCGTTCAATATTTATACATTTTCAGTCTTGAATTTGTTTCTTTGAATTATTTCTCTTCCCTGTTCTTTCTTCTTTTAGAGAAATAGGCAGGGACACAGCAAAAGAAAAAAAACCTTAGATATCATACAACACAAATACAAACACCCAAATATATATAGAGTATTTTGAGGACAAAGCCCAAGGTAGATTTCCAAGCACAGAATTTCAGAAAAAAAAAAAAACAATTCTCACTTTAAAGTATGTTGGAGGCATTCAACCTTTTTACATGGTACTGTGGTCTCCAAGGGGTACCAGAAGATATTGACAAAATTCTGGCTCCCATTTGCAAGAAGCTATAACTGGATAGTCTTTGGATTTCTCAGTAAGACAATGATCCAAAACATGCTGTATTGTATTAAATGTTTCCCATGATTATCTCAGTGTTCGGATATAAAGCCTGTTACAACAGTGAGGTTAAGAGTAGAGTTGAGAAAACAAGCTCTAAGCAACCTGAAAGTTCTGGGGTGGTTCATTTAAAGGTTTCCTTGTATTGTATTCTCTTATATCATCAAACTCAACAGAAACAGCTCAGTGCTGATATATTGACAAAGAGAGCCTGTCCAAAGTACAGTTGTGATAACTGCCCTGAGGATGTTTTTATATCTGTTAATGTGAGTTATAACAGCAATTATCAGAACAACCCTGGATATGGTGACTGATTGGGGTGAAAAATGACACTTCTGATAAAGATGTTGCTAAGGGGAAGTGTATTTGTGTAAAAAAAAAATGTAGGAGAGTTCCGTTTGTGAAACGAGCCCATAATCGAGGTTAAAGAGTCAACTTATTATACTTTCTTTCCGCCGTCATGCTTCAGGTACCTCTGTCATTTCTCATTCTGCACAGAGTATCAGTTAATTGATATTCCCCATAGAGAAAGTCAACTGTACAATCTGCTTTTGTTCTCAAAAAGTACTCTGTTTGCCGGAGGTAGAAAGATCACATAATGCACCACCTTACTTTAAGTGGAAGATCAATTACCTCCTAACACCCCCCTGCCTTTAGTCAGATTGTAAAATTAATGAGGGTGCCTTCAGGATATTACATAGGTTGAGTAAGTCAGAAGCGGCTTGTCACATTATTAAAAGACTGCAAAAACCACTAATGACTACCCCTGCCAAAAATTAGAAAATTACCCATATTTCTTTCTTTTAAAACGGTTAGGAACATATTGTAGATATGACACCAAAATTGTTTATAGATACAAGAACGTTCTGGGTTCCTAAAGCATGGCCCAAATGAATGTTCAAATTAAATTATTATCGATATGTGACATGGAGATACATGTCGGATAAATGAGCCGGGGAGATGCCAATCATTACCTCAACGGCAAATGTTCCTGTGCCTTTTGTTCACTGATAGGAAATTGTTTTGGTAGTGATGAACTCATTTTTCAAGATGATAATGCATCTTGTCACAGCGCAAAGAGTGTTTAATCCACAGCTAAGACATGTCAACTCGAAGACTTGGCCAGCAAACAGTCTGGATATCAATCAGATCATAAATTTCTGTTGGAAATAAGAAAAGTTGGTCCATGACAAATCTTATAAGTCAACCACTATTCAAGAAAGTTGGAACCATATTGATGTGGAATATTGTTTTTTATGAGTTAAATCCTTGCCTCAATTTTTTTTATTGTACAACAGTGTTGGTGTCAATGACAAGAGTAAACATGTTGAATGCATAAAGGCAAGGCAGATGTTATACATGACAATGATCTGTAAAATAAAATTTGACGTGGGCAGTCTGCTGAACAAGGTTTCAGGAGACTCCATGTTTCAGGCACGTCATGGAGTTGCTACTAACAACAGGATGATCCTTTTTATTTTGGCATCCAGTGCTTCCAAATAAGAACTGGAATGTGACTTGTCTAACAACCATACACAATTCCACTGTGTAATAGTCATCAAAAATGCCTCTAAGCCCAGAGTAGCCAACACCGCTTCTGAACATGGTTAACATTAGGCTTTTTTTGAAAGTTAAAAAAAAGTTTAAAGTTTGAAGTTTCACTTGTCACTTGTGGCTTGGGTCTTGTGTTAAACGCCAACAAGACTAAGGTAATGTGGTTGAAAAGAGAGGATCTGCTCGCTTAACAACATCACTGCACAGATGGGACTGCCACAAGTTATATCTCTGAATACAAATATATAGGGTATAGACAGGGGGTTTATATATTTATATATACACACATACACACATATATGTTATATTTTTTTATATTATATATACATATATAGTCGGCACCTAGCGGATGCAAAGCGGATCCACAATTTATGGGAGGATTTTTGGGATCCCCGGGAGAATTTATGCTTTTATCAAAGGTCAGGAAATCCGAAAAGTTGTG
>JAVSBV010000138.1:7508741-7519815 GCA_033117975.1 Parotocinclus spilosoma | reverse complement strand
TCAGTGGACACATGTAAGCGACACACACAAGGTTATATCCATACACAAGTTCATCTCAATTCCAGTCACACATATATTTGAAGCACATAAAGGTGGATTTAAATGGTGTGATAATGATTAAGGATCTAGGATTCGATTTAAAAAAGGTGAGCATCACCACCCTGTCTGAAGTATTGACTGGATTACTTTGCAGCTCAGTTAAGACTAATAGTTTCCTGGTGTGATTCAGGTGATATACCCAAATTGAAAAGAAAGTGTGTTTTTGCTTTGTCTTGTTTAAAAATGCATGAATGTCCATATAAAAGATGTAACCTGCAATGAATTAATGCTGCACCAAAAACTTCATGTACTTTTCTGTGTTCAAGCTGCCATGAAAATGACCTTTGTAGGTTAAGAGTTGTAGCTGATAACAGCCTTCATGTTCAATTTCATTTTTGGTTCAGAGCACACAGTGTCCATTTCTTCCAAAACATTCTGGAATACGAATTCATCTGACCATAATAGATGTTTCCACCGTGTGCCTCAGAGCCCAGAAACATGTCACACTGCTTGTGGACATGGTTAACATGAGGCTTTTTATTTTTTTTTTCACGGTAAATACACTGCTCATAAAAATTTCATTTTGAAATATCCCCTAATTTTGTAGGCAGTAAATTTGAATGGTATTTATGAATGCAACTCTGAATTGTAGACCAAAATTCCTTGCCCATGAGTTTCTGTCAGCTATCAATGATTTACGGTTCTTGATATATAGACCAGAAGTCACAGGTCTTTAGTGTAGGCATGCACCCCACTGAAATGACCACAGATTTCCAAAATTGTTTCGTTATATCATGTGTTGTAGAGGGAGAAATATGCAAATCATTTCAAGGCTTTCATTGAGAAGCATTATTTAGAAAGATTTCAACATTTCAACACTTGCTTTTGCACCAAATCATGATTACAATCAGCGATTAATATCACCCTTTTGAAATCACATCAGCTTTTTTACCGCAGTACTAGCCCTAAATTATCCTCATGCCAACTTTTTTGGAATGTGTTTAAAGGCTAAAATGCAGGAATGATTGTTTCTAAATACATTAAAGGAATTTGACCAGAGAAAAAAACCTTAAGTTATTGATACACGTTTTTTTTTTTTTATTCTGCTCCAAAAAATAGGGAATACTTAAATCTCCCATAACTATATATCCCCAAATTTTTTGTGAGAAGTGTATTTGCATGTTCCATAGCATACCAACTTTTCTCTGATTTAGAGTTATTTATTTAAAGTGTGCAAATTTCTATTTGACAAAAATTCCATGTTCAGTTTCACTATTTTCTCTGTAAGGTCCTAATAATGCTAGTCCATTCTTAAAGCATGAAAGCAAAAACAGCCTGTTCATTTCTAAACCATGTAAAATGGCTTTGTAAATTAAACACAGACGTTATGATTACACATCAGGGGAAAATAAAATATATCATTCATAAAACAATAAGAGATCTTTTCAAAAGATAAAAAAAAACAAAACGCTTGCTTTAGGAAGTCCTAATGCCCTAATGAAAAAAAAGATCAAAACCATTTTAAAAATCTGTCTGCTTCAGCTGGACATTCAAGTGCCTCTGACCAAAGTCTGGCACTCGTCCATTGCTGATCACGTCAATGGGCACATCTTGATTGCCCCCACCCCACGGTGCACAATGGTCTGACTGGAGACATGGCAATTCAACCATAATCAGGAATTAAATCCACAAACGGCTCATTGATGCCTTAATCCAATAATAATATAAAGTAATCACATGAACCCAAAGCATAATCATATTAGATGTCTTGTTTGAATAAATGCTCGGGAATATTGTTCCTGACACAGAGTTAGACCTCTGTCCTGCATTATACCAGATGTTGATGCTTGCTGAGCCATTTTCTGACCATTATAGCACTACACTACATAAAGTACTGGGCTTTGCTTGTTTGCCTGCTTATTTGGCTTCTTTTAAAGACCATCTAAGCGACACACACAAGGCTATATCTATAAGTTTATCTCAAGATTAGTCTTACACACACGCACACTTAATGGCAACTTAGAGTGATCAATTAACCTAACATGCATGTCTTTGGACTATGGTAGAAAACCGGAGTACCCGGAGTAAAACCCCGCAGACACAGGGAGGACATGCAGACTCCACACATAAAGGACCCAGGTCACTCTACTTTCGGATTGAACCCAGGACCTTCTTGCTGTGAGGCAGCGGTGCTACCCACCGAGCCACCGTGCTGCCCAAAGTACTGGGCAAACGTCCATTAGATTAGATCTATAATTGTTTTAGCAAGGGTGCAATAGCCTTATATAATTATTTCTGTATCCTTATTATAATATAACCAGAAAATATAGGACATTTGTGAGCAGTATTAAATGAAGAAATAAACAGAAAAACAGCTTCATTAGGCAACAGTGCCAAGTATTTAGTGTGACCTGCCTTTCAGGGGGGTGCAGTAGTAGCAACTTGCCGCTTCTTCGGCATGCCTGCAGGACTCATAACACTTGATCAGGAATGGTCTTGTGGAAGGGTAGCAGGCAAGAAAACACCTTTTCAGAAGAGGAGCAGGAAAAGTCTAAAACATGCTAAAGCTCACAAAGACTGGATTACAGATCAGTGAAAAGGATTATTAAGGAGTGACGAATCCACATTTGAAATGTTTGGGTCCAATCGTCAACAATATGCTATATGTGATCAACATACCATTGCTATGACAACAAATCTAATAGCCTAAAACCTTTGTACAGCACCCAAAACTTAATCCTGTGATGCTGTATTGTGAACTATCAGAATTGTCATCTGAGGGGTAATCCTTAGCCCTGCTTGACAAATGTATAAAAGTAGCAAAGCCACTACATTCCAGACAACAAACACCAGAATCAAATTACACAGATGTGAGTGTTCGCAGGAGTGCATTAAAACAAGTCCATCAGCTTTACAAGCAACATGATCTCAGACAAGAACGGACAAATACAGATTGCAAAAACAGTTAATAACTCACCATGTGTTTATACCAACATACAAGTGGACGTGTCTGTCTCCAAACCAGTGTAGCAGTCACGCTAGAGCCATGTTCGAGTCAAGACCAAGACTTTTGGTAGCTGAATCCAAGTTAAGACAGTCAAAAGTCACAGGACATCATTTTATTTCAGAAACAAAAGGGGAAATGACATATCTGAACACCCCAGTAAGTAAAGGGTGAGGGAGAACTCTCTCTTAGACTATGTCCAGAACAAGGCCAACATCTTGAAAGCCACCATATTGGACTAAGGGCAAGTTTTTTCCAATGGGAAGGTAGTCATGTAGCATATAGAAGGGGACCAGAATTGTCCCAGGAAATGTTTTTTGCAAATCAAAGTCTGTGGTTCAAAAGTTATCAACACAGAAGTTTCAAACATTTTGTTTTTCATCACAGATAACTGAAGATGGAATTCACAACTCTGATATCCAGGAACACAGCTACCATATCATAGCCACAAACTTCAACAACCAACACCCAGAAACATGACCAATTTCACACAGCACTGTTACATCCCTCATATCCAAATTCAGAGAAACTGTACTGTGGACGACAAGCCGTTGTGATCGTCCTCAACAATGATTTTGGCAACCATTACTGAATGAGAAGAAGTATTTCCCTGCGAGTGCAGATTTTCTTTAGGCATGTAAAGAATGAACTGATTTATTCTTTTGAATTGTTTGTTTATATTCAATAATGAGAGACACAAATCAGTTTATAATTAATGTTACCTCAGACAAACTCAGTGGACTCGACTGGTCTCAAACAACAATTTGAGTGCATCTTAACCAGAGTCCAAATGAGACGAGACCGAGACCGCTGATTTATGATGCTGGAGTAGTATTGCAACACTACTCAAAACCTAGTGAGCTCTAAGCCTAGTGAGCTGCCTACAGACACAGCATTTTATGTCATAGTATGCACGTTCCAGACCAGATGGTGTCCCAATTCTTAGACACCTTAGACACCTACTACTGGGACTGTGGTAGTCTAGCGGTTAAGGTACTGGACTCTGGAGCAAATCTACAATTGCTTGGATTGTAAGTTGCAAGTCGCTCTGGATAAGGGCGTCTGCTAAATGCCTTAAATGTACTACAATACCTTATTTTGGATGAATTTTATCTAATTAATCCTGCAAAGGCAATCCCAAGATTCAACAGCCACAAAACGTTTTAAAAACTTGTAGTACCGGTTGCTGCACTGCTCCCGTCCTCCGAGTATTTATTTTCGAATGCAAGTTATTCTAGTTCTCTCTGGTGTTGTATTTAATCTCTTGCCCTAAAATGTTTTAATTATACTATTGTTTACTACAGATGGAGGATTTGAGTCACATGACTTGACACGTAAATTTAATGACTTAAGACTTGCTTAACTAACAGGGATAAAAGACTTGACTTTGACTTGATGTTCATGACTTGCGGACTCAAAATGAATAGATTTTTTAGTCAATACTTGCATGTGAGTTATTGAGCAGTGAAGGCATTTTATTAGGGATTTTTTTTGGTTGTTCAAACATGACAGGGTGATTTCTGTTTCAATGCACAAAACAGATGAGATTCCTGTTCCTGTCCGAACATTTGGACAGATGGACAGATGTGCCTTCAGTTTTGGGCCATGAACAGGTACACCCTACCCTCAGGGGCATTAAGAGTTACAGCAGTCCCTGTATCAAGAACACCTGTTGAACATGTGTTTAGCCCTCACTCACAAAAGAGCAACAAAGTGCTTTCGAATGTAATCGTTTGCAAATGTAACACATTGTAACTGGCAATTTATTTTATGTTTTGTATGTTGAAATTGGTTAGTTACAAAGCTAAGCGAGATTGTCAATATAAACACGGTAAAAAATATCAATACACCAATATCCACATTTGCTAACATTATTATACAGTGACATTTCAACATAATTATACTTAAAAAATAATTTTAATACATTTCCATGTTTTGATGTCCTGTCCGTGATATTTACTTGTACAATATTCAGGCCATTTTATTTATTTAGTTTGTATTTATTGTTTTTTATAATTTATTGTTATTTTATATATATATATATTTTTTAGACTTTTCAGCTGTACAGTAGTGTGAAAGAAAAATTTCACCCAATTAAAACCTTTTTTCTGTTTTTAACATACGTTAAATCTTTTTAAAAATATAACGTATTATTTGAACAAAAAAAAAAAAACATTTTCAGTTGAACAAAACACATATATATTGTAATGATTTATATATTATATAGCTACTATTATATAATATATTATAATTATATATTGTTCATACATCCATACGCTTAAATATGTTTATAAAAATACGTTTTTCATTTTATAACCTAATCTTTTTTAGTATTTGGCATGATGAGTTTAACAGATGTGTTAAAAGTCCAAGACGAAATGCAATAGTGTTTGTTAATGTTTTAAAAAACTGTTCTTTTGACTGATTTACTGGAGTTCAGATTTAAAATCAGATTGATTTCTATAGCGATATTTACAAGGGGGCATCATCTAAAAGCAGCTTTACAGTATTAGACCATCTTCTAAGGTCAATCCCAAATTAAAAAAGCCTAGGATGACAGCGGAAAGGCAAAAGAACCAAGACTCAAAGTGACCCAACTTATGTTGAATATGAGAATAAAACTAACTTAACGAGCCAAACTAGTTTGTTGTAATAGTTTTAAAAAAGTGACACTTTCAAAGCTGTTGTAAACTTTATTGGAAAATGGACATATAGGCCTTAACATCATCCACGTGCCGATCACAATCTGGACCACAAGAGAACATAATGGCCTGATTACCATAAATCACTGGGATTAATGGGAGGATAATGGTTTTGATCACAGCAGTAAGTAAGGAAAGCCAAAACTGTTTTACTCCACACAACGGGGCAGGACCATCACGAAAGATGTGTGTTTTAAAACAGCATCCATTATCCAGGTAAGCCAGAATATCCTAGGAGGCCAAATATGAGACGGTTTTGTTTAAATTAGTTGGAGGAGCCACGATGGTGAGTAATAAGGTTATTAGAACGACTGACAATGTGGCGATATATGGTACATTTGTGCATGTTATATAATAAATACACTACAAAGCTAGTGAGTCTTGTGCCCCTGTGTTGGCCTCTTCAATTATGCCTAATGTTACACACAGCTACTAAAAGGTGGGGTTGAACGGGTGAAGGCTATCTGCCTCAAGTGGCTTTATTATCTCTAGTGCTCTAATGCAGCGAACGTGAAATCACAGGCCCCTACTCACCCCATAATAACACAGCACAGAGAATACATTAAGCATTGTTAGCGTTAGTGGATGAGCAAAACATGTAAATGTATCGTCCTCAACGGCTTCGAGAGCTTTCCTGGACTGTCATGTACCACTTTGTGGGTGGAAACATAATCCAATCCAAACACTTGTAGTCTCAAGAAGTTGGACTGTCAGAGATGAAAGTCGAAATACGTTTGACGATAAACAAGAACCAGACGACTGATTCTGCTCTCTACTTTAGTGGCCGGATGACAGCAATCAGATGATTGGGATTTCCAACTTCACAGGTGTACAAGCCCTGGGATGGGATTCTATTGCCAGTCGTAGAGCACGTGCAGTACTCTTAAAAGATAAAAGGGTGAAAAAGGTAGCGTGTATTTATGCCTAAATACAAGAAGGGAAAAAAACATGTCAGCATTGCGACAGAACAGTTTGTTCCTCAGATCAGAGCAAGACTCATGAAAACCTGGTCGCTCTCAAAAAACATCTGCCGAGGCACGAGCGCTAAAACAATCCGAGCAGCCTTGGGTTTGCCCAGCGGCAGAACGGGTCGCATCACAAAGCAAGCGAAGTACGACCAAAAGAGGGAGCTGACCACGAGTGGCAACAAGATCAACATCCCCAGATGATGTCAAAGTGGTATATTAATATACCATGAGGTCAGGAGAATGTGGCGTCATGTGAGAGAAACATCAGACGAGGCTAGGCCCGAAGCTCCAAGGGAAGCGGACACAGTGTTAAGAGGCATCCTGAGTTCAGAGCAAGAACCACACGAACGCTCCGCTCCGCTCGTTCGGTCACTTCCTTGAATTGTCCGTGATTAGGATCGATACGGCGTCCGCGATTGGCACTGGAAAATCACCGTCTCCCAAATGTCTTAAAAAGCGATCCAGTGATACTAACCCCAGTACAAATCCCAAAATAAATGCATTTGTTGTTTAAAAATTGTACTTGTACAGACCCTTTTTTATCATTAAAAACAGAAGTACCTCATTTTGTGCTTTAGTCTTTTCGTTCTTGGTAGAGCTTAACCCCACCGCCACCCCACCTCCCCACCCCCCTTCACCACACACACACACACACACACACACACACACACACAAAATGTGCCTCTCACAATAAAGCACAACAAAAACAGCCTTTCTCTTCAGTCAGGCTCCAATCCACATGCATAAACAAGCTCTTGGTTGGACAACCCACAGAGCCTCTTCCTGGCCTTTAAATAGTCCTAGAAACGTAGTCGAGTCGTAGGACACAAACAAGTTTAATCGCTGCTTAATATGCGCTCGATCTCCTCCAGTCTCTTCAAGGCCGCCTCCCTTTTCTTTTCTATATCTTTAATCTCCTGTGTGGATTTGCTCTTAGTCCGCCTGTCAGGCTGGCCAGCTTCCAGCTTCTTCTCCTGATTCCTTGAGCTTTCGGTGGGGGAGGATTTCCACATATTCTTCTCAACCTCTGCCCCTTCCCCTGCTCCCGCTGCACTTCGCCGCCCTTCGTCCAGCTCCTTTTTCTCTCTGCGGCCCTCCTGCCGTTTCTGCCCCTGATGCTGTTTCTGCCCCGAAAGCTCAGCTCCCTCTGCTGGAGCTTCCAGTGGCTCCCCGGCCGAGCTCATGGCGGTCATTTTAGCCTGGACGATGGAAAGATGGCGCTGGATGTACTCCTCGTGTGGCGCCATGGCCAGCGCCTCCTGGAGGCACTGCTCCGCCAAGATCAGCTGCCGCTCCTCAAAGTGGACCACGCACAGGTTGTGCTTGGCCTGCACGTTGCTCGGGTCGGACCTCAGGATGCGCTCGAAGGCTTCCCGGGCACCCTGAGTGTCCTTCAGCTGGTTCATGAGGATGTCGCCCTTCAGGATGAGGCCCTTGGCGTGCTCGGGGTGGTAAAGCAACAGCTCGTCCAGTACGGTCAGCGCGTCACGTTCACGCCGGCCCTGCGTCAGGAGCAGTGCCAGGTTGAACAAGGCACTACGAAAGCCTGGCTGCAGACCGATGGCCTTACGCATCCAGCGCTCTGCCGCTTCGTTTTCCTCAGCGTCCATAGCCAGCATTCCCAGGTTGAAGTAGCCATTGGCATCGCTGGGTTCCTCCTTGACGTACATTAGGAAGCGGCGGTTAGCTTCAGGGCGGAGCTTTGCCTCACCTACAACAAAGCAGCACCAGTACAGTTTTAGAACCCCTTAGAAGTTGTGGCAGCACATTTGGTTGGTTCACATTTTACACACAGAATGATTGGGATTTCAACTGTATAAAGTGCCAGATAATAAGTAAAAGGCCACTGAAGATAGAGTTTAAGCCTGATTTATGCTTTTATTTGGACAGGCATCTGGGTTCATAGAATTGTAATAAAGATTGTCCCCAATCATAAAAACTGTTACATAGTTACAGAGCTGATCGATCCTTTTATCTCTAATTTGAAGTATTGTTATTATTCTTTTTTTATTATTATTATTATCTGTGAAATTACAAGTTGGAAAGGCTGAGCATTGTGACTGGTCATGCTTCTTTGACGTTTTGAAAGGTCTTTCCATCTACTTTCATTAATAGATACATATCTTTACATATTTTTTTAATTTATTTTTTATTGTTTTGTAGCCAGGGCACACTCACACAAGCGCTGCTCAGTAAGAATAGTATGAGAATGAAAGGCGTCGTCGTTTCTGGTACAGTTTATAGATGAATCCACTTTTAATTGGACTTTTCTACATTCAAATGTACAACCCCAAATAAGATTAAGTTGGGACTGTATAGAAAATGCGTATAAAAACAGTGTTGTATTTCCTTTGACCTTTGTATCATTGCAGACAGTGTGTTCATGTTGTGTCTGGTCAACTTCATTTCATTTGCACTGCTGCCTCAGGGGTCCGGGGTCCGGAGAGGTCTGGGTCCTTTCTGTGTGGAGTCTGCATGTCCCCCCTGTTCTGAAACGACCTATCCAAACGACCTTCTGCACCCAAAGTACAGCTATTTAGAAGAACCAAATAACTCATGTCTCTGGAATGTAAAACCGCGAGTAAACCCGCATGGACGCTGGGAGAACATGCAAACTCCATACAGGCTTATGCAAGATCTAGATCGAATAAGATCCGATTTGTGAGATGGCAGCGATAACTGACTGAGTCACTGTGCCAAAACCTCAAAGCAATAAGTAATTAAAAAAAAAACCCATACAAGCTTTCATTTGTAAAAGATATGCACCTAAGAGTGAAAGTGGCTGGAGAGAGCGTTCAAAACTTTAAACAAGCACTTAATCCATGCTATCAACGCCCAGTCAGGTTACTGTGAGCCACCTAATAACTATAATAATATCACCGTGTGGCTGAATGCTTGACACAGTAAGTATTTATACCGTCTCACCAAAGGTGCGCTGCTACACGTCCTAGTGTTAGATGGAAAGCGAAAACCTCCTGCTGAGCTGATGATTCATAAACACTCGAGGCTCTCAGACTTTCAGCCAAGTTCTGAAGCCAAGGTCTGAGGAAGTTTGGAACGAGGTTCAACTCTGCTACAAGGATGTGAATTAAACATGACCCCGTGTTTCACCCTCACCTTTCCCCCTTTCAGTTACATTTGCAAATCTGCCACCCGGCTACTTTTACAGCTTTGGTGATTGACTATATGAAAAGACCCTTTCCATTACATTAACAGAGTGAATTTAAGCCCTAATTATTTACAGTGACAGATGGGTTCACATCTCACCCACATATCTCACATGAACAAAAAGAGAAAAAGCTCTCCGAAAAATCAACACGCACTCGAAGCTTTACAGTAGCACTGATCTGTAAACATGTTAAGTGACAAACTTGCTGATAATACCTCCGTGAAACTAAGTAATCCATGTTTTTCAGCCATTCAAGGCATCAATCTCCGAGTCAGGGTGCCAAAATTAATATTTGTATTGAACCAAATCACGCAGCTGGTATACAGATAGACTGTATTTAAAGCAGGCAAAGAGTCACTTGTGGCCTTTCGTTCACCTACAAAACAATAATAATAAAGTGTGGTGGGTTTTAAGCACTGGGGGGGGGGGGCATAAGCATTTTACCATTCACTCTCTCCCACCTGATTCCTGCATGAGCAGCGCCGAGTTAAAAAGGGCGAGTTTGTGGCGTGGGTTTAAGTCCAGTGCGCGGTTGAAGTTCTTCAGCGCTTCCGCGGGATCTTTCATTTCAATGTTTACAATGGCCAGGTTGTACCACAGGTCGGCATTGCTGCGGTCCAAGTCTAGGGCCCGCAAGTAGGCCTCCTTTGCCTCAGCAGGTTTATTCATCTTTAAAAGTAGCTCTCCTCTGCACACAAAACACAGACGTAATAATCAAATCCACAACTTTTACAGATCAATTTACATAATCCACCAGTTTCATTTGACCAACTGCAACGTGGGGACATAACTCACCCAACTGTCTCCCTGAGGAGGCACTGAGGGAGTTTGAGAGGGTGGTGTCGGTAGTTTGGAGGGGGAGCATTCAACTGCATTGAACCAGATTTTGGGGGCCCAGCTCGCAAAAGGTTGAGAACCCCATTGACCAGTGTCCGGAATCAGCTGGTTTTCAGCCATGACCAGTGATTGGCCAAGCAGTAATAAAAAAAAATAAATAAATAAATAAAAAATTATATATAAAAATATATATATATGTACACACAGACGCAGACACACACGCAGACACACATACAGACACACACACACATACAGACACACACACACACATACAGACACACACACACACATACAGACACACACACACACACACACACACTCTCTCACACACACTCTCACACACACACACTCTCAC
>JAVSBV010000138.1:7463370-7473982 GCA_033117975.1 Parotocinclus spilosoma | reverse complement strand
CAGGGTTCAAATCCCACCTCTGCCAAGCTGCCGCAGTTGGGCCCTTGAGCAAGACCCTTTACCCACAATTGCTTTGACTGAAAGACTGTATGAGTTGCAAGTCGCTCTGGATAAGGGCGTCGGCTAAATGCTGTAAATGTAAATGTGGCAGACACCAGCGCCACCACTGTCCCACAGGTGTTTGTATTATATGAAAGTTTCGCTATTTAACCCTATTGTATTGTGATTAGATTGTATTTTGCATCTTTTATGTTTAATTTGTTGCTTTATGGTGTAATTGTTAATTGTCGTGTTTAAATGGTGAAACCGATGTTTTAGGCTGCTGTCTTGGCCAGGCTTACCTTGGAAAAGAGATAATCGTGTCTCAACGGGACCGGCCGGATTAAATAAAGGCTAAATAAAATAAAAAAATACTGTACAATCGTATCAATATTTATCCAGAGGTACCCAGGCTTTTGTGTAAAACTGTATATAAATCTGAGCAGATATTGATGAGTCACTTGTCAACTCATCATCGACGCTTGTGTTAAAATGCAGAATCGGTCAAGACTTAAATTCAGTGCCAGAATAAATGTTCCTACAGAAAGAAAAAGACACATCGGTGGAGGTCAATCACCTGGCTAACCTAGGTGCAGCACGGTTATTGTGTCAGTAGAGCAAACACTGTCAGCTGTTAATCAATGATTAACCTGTTTATTCAGGAAGCAAATGCTTCTGGGAGCATTTACAGTTTGAACAGATTAGAAAGGTCTGGGATTTGCACACACTGACTTTTGATTATTGATTGTGACTGAGGAACACAACTTATTTCATTTGTGCAGAAGCGGTGAGAAACTAGCACTTAGCAGCTCTGGCGGCTGCATCACAAAGACACAAAGAATTTATTTTTGCCTCTCCCCTGCAATGTATCAGTCTAATCCACAACCGATCAGTAAGAGCACAGTTCAGATCACGTAATCCCACCTCAACAAAAGGGCATGGCTTTATTTGCTTTGAATCAAATCAAGTAGCAAGTTGGACGTGTTAAATAAAACACTCACTGATAACAATTGCATAAAATTGCTTAAAAAGACAGTTTTACCCCAAAAGAGTATATATAACGGATCATTCTTATTATTTTGTAAGGATGGGTGTACATGTATACTTTGTTTGAATGTTTAAAGAGAAACGCCCATCTTATGTTTGAATCTTAACTAAATGTTTAGTGGTCCAAAATGAAAAAAAGCTATAAAATGTTTTGATCTATATATGGCAAATCTTATTAAATACTCTGTGTCTGTGGAAGAACTGAAAATTGGACAAAGAGTTTGTTTAAATAAGTGTATCTCGATCTTGACCTTAATGCTTTAGAGGGTGATCCTCGGGTCTGTCTCATTACCTAGCGAGTGCCCTTTCTGCCCATTTCCTATGTGGCCTGTTCCCTTGCATAACTTCCTAACCGACATTGGAACCCTAAGCCTGGATAATGATGGCTTGTGTTATTGTGTCACCAACAAATTATGCTATTACGTCAACAAAAGTGTTACAGGTCTGTATTCTAGTCTTTGCCATGTAATGAAACTTTCTTTTTCTTTTTGGAGGAACATCGTTAGCACACGAGAATCAGATCAAATGTGCACGTAAGCTTTAGCACATTAGACTGGTAAAAACTAGTCAAAATATTAATGCAATAAAAGAACTTTTGCACAAAACAAAAAAGCAATACAATTCAATCATTTTCTTTTTAAGTCCAATTACTTAATTGCTATTAGGTTTCATACATATGATTCGTACAAACTTTCTAAAAATAAAAACAAAACTTATGTGTTTTAATTTTTTTGTTGTTGTTGTTTTTTTAGTAAGAAATAGTTGTCTAGTTTACACGACAGTGATTAAGGAAGTACACTTAATGAAAAACCGGCCTTGAGCCAAGCGTTTCATTTTGTTCAGTTTCAGTTATACAAGTTTCAAATTTTCATTAAAGTGCATCTCAAACTGGAGCTACATCAAGTAATGATTTTAATTTACAGTAATTAACCACATACCAACAAGCAGCGGTTCCAGATAAAACAGGCACCATTTTTGCTATAAAAAGCAGCAGACGTAATGTTTATTTTGGATTGTGCACATGATCGGAAATTTCAATCTTCAAATCTCGGTACGTGCAACATCAAAACTGGATGCACATCAGCTCGTTTTCCACACAGGCCTGTTTTTTACAGCTTTATTTATACAATGACTCTCAAGCTCTGAACGGCGAGACCCTGATCACACAAATGTAACACTGCATTCATTCACCAGAAAAACAAGCACATCTCCATTTCCTTTGTACGGAAACGGAGTGTCTGAGGGGAATTCTCAAACTGGGACTGAGGAAGAGCTTTCCGAGATAACGGGGGGAAAAAAAAAAACAGTAAAGAAAGTAACAGTGGCACCACCCCAAATATGTCCCTAACCTTTCCCGATAAGAAAATCTGATAATAAATCAATTCAGTAATAACATTATAATAATAGAATGGAAAAATCAATAATATTAGTTAATAAGAATAATTATATTAATTATAGGACCAATTACAAAATAACGGTAAACAAAAAAATAAGAAAAAATCCTTTGGTCAAGTAAAAATAAAAAGAGAAAACAGGAGAGCACTGCCCATGCCAGTATCCTTAGTCCCCTCAGAACGTTTTTTTTTTTTCCTTTTCATTTTTGTTGTACAGTAGACTAGCTCGTTGAGGCTCTAAGGCTGTGAAAGGAGGTGCAAAAGGCAAACTGGTTTCACTCTCGCGCCATGCTGCAGCATGCTGTGGGAGAGGAGAGGAAGAACAGAGGAAGAGGAGGGCGGGGACAGCGGGCATTCAGAGTGCAGGTGAGGCGGCGTCGGCGTCAGGCTCATAGTTGTTGCTGTAGTGGTGTCCTGGCGCCGGGTTATTGGGCAGAATGTCCAGCTCGTCCACCTGAGGCCCCGGGTGCATTACCACCAGCTGGTCCTGTGGAATGTCGGCCGCTGCTGCTGCCAGGTTTGTGATCGATTTGCTCTTCACACACTGGAAGTCCACGTGTCGGCTCTTGCCCTCCTCTTTCTCCCAGGACATGCGGATGAAGGGCCTCTGCACGTAGTTGTAGATGACTTCGGGTCTGCCACCTGGGCGCTTTTTCACCTTCTCTTTGTAAGTGGGATAGCCTGCAGAATAGAACGGGTTGGGGATAAGAACATGGGATGGATTTAGGAACAGTAAAGATTAATGAAGATATTTAAGGTTCACAAGCATGTAATAACATACAGAATTAAAAAAATGGCCAGACAACAGAAACTAATGCAAATAATGAAGCTTCAGGCAAAAGTCTGACTCGTTGCATTCTGAAAACCTGGGTATGGAATACAGGTAGTATCTTTAATATTTACTGGGTCAGATATGCTTTTTTTAAAATCCCATCATTGCTGGAAACTGAATTTAGATGTTATTTGAACACCATATTATATAGTGTGTTCTGCAAGCTATATGGGATATTGCAGCGTACCGGTACACGTACAGTATTATTGTCACCGCTGCCCATACGTATTCACGCTATTCAGGGACATCCAAAACTGTCCTGCAATCCACTCATGATTTGATTTGGGAGAAGCATAGATCCAGGGCACATCATTCACCTTTGAGGTAACGCCTGTACTTCACCTGAGCGCCATGCCAGCTAAATGTCATTCAAGCACCGAGTCGGGCCATGCTGACAGTGCATGAACACTAGCTGCTTCTCTAGCTGATTCCGTTTCTCTCCCACTGACTCATCTGGTTGCACGCTGATCAACCACCTGCTGCATGCGTTATTGTTCAATTGTAACTTGCCAGTTAAGATTTGCCTACGTTTGTGTTTAACAAAGCATGATGAACCAGAACCTGCACTGTCATGTGTGTGTTCAATTAGTTTATTCACAGTAACCTAATAACTAATAATAAGAAAATTTGTAGTATAACAAAGTTAACTGCTGAATGATCGGCCAGTGACCGAAACCGTCTGTTTTTAGCTTGATCATATGCATTAAATAAATAAATAAGTATAAAATGATCATAAATTGGCCATATATTGGTGCATCTCTAATAAGAGATGGTCTTGTCAGACTAGAGACATAAGGAATCAGATGTTGGCAGAATGCATACCTGTTCACAGAAAACAGTAGCTTACCTTCGATGCCCAGTCTTATTTTCTTCAGTCCTCGTTCTTTTAAAACTGACTTGGCAACATCTCGGTTTTCAATGTACTTGAAGAAGCGGTAGAGTTTTGTACTGTAGATTACTGTAAGTAAAACAAAGAATATAAACTGACTCATCAAATCATGTTCAATGCAGCTTAACAGTGCAAATAAGAATGTACCGACCTTGCTAAATAAACAGGTGGTCCAATGCTTGAGTTATAAAAAGCTATTACATAATGGACGCTTTTGCCGTCGGTGTTCATGGGGGCAGCGCAGCGTATGACTGGCATGCTTGATATATTGCATGGCAGCTTCATAAATCTAACGCTGAGTGCAAAACAACTTCAGACATATAATTAATTCAAATGAAGGCACCTCGGTGTCTGTCAAAACGTCAACCTTTCATAATAATTATTGAGACACACGTGACTGCACCGAATAGCAAGGAAGCTACACAGACAGTGTTAAATAAAGTGTAAATAAAGGGAACTTCTCTAGCCATTATATAGATATATTTTTAAATGCAGTGTGTTTGTCTGCTCACTCTGTGAATACTCCTCTCCCATCTGTGGAGGATACTCTTCGTCCCAGTCCACCACATCGTCGTCGGTGAGCACGACTATGTGGCACTCCCTCTCTCCACTCTGGGCGCTGGCCACCATCAGCGGCAGCACCATCTCCTCCAGGTAGAACTCAAACTGCCGTCGTGCACCGTCGTTCGACAGCTCGTGCATCAGCGCACCTGCAAAGAACAACATGCCTTTATGTGTATAGCTGAACGAATGGTCTGGAATGAAGAATATCAAAAATCCACAACCATACTTCACAGTGGGGAAATGTGTACTTTTCTGTATGGCTATCGCCAAGTCTGTGCCAAACCAGTCTTTCCTTTATGTTGCCTAAAAGCTCTATTTCAGGGTCCCAGTAATGCTGGTAAACTGTGGGTGCGGGAGTTTTTAGCCCTTAACACCAAAGGTTTTCGTCTGGCAACCCTTCAGAACACCTTCTGCTAGATGGCATCTGATTGTAGTTAACGGTAACATTGACACAATGAACCAGCAACATAACCAGAAACAGGGGGGCACAGAGATGTTTTCTCTTTTCTTTCAATCACCATTTAAGTAAAGGGTAGCACTTGGTAATGTTTTAACTGAAAGATCAAAAGTAGTAGTAATAAAAAGTAAGAAATTAATTAATAAATGTTTTCCACCAACCTGTTTTGTTATGACATGATTTATTTGCTGATGCACTGTGTTGATTCAGGGTTGGCTTGTAAAATGCATAACTAAGTATGTTTTATATATGGTTATTTAAGTTACTGTTGTCTTTCAATCAGCTTGAACCAGTCTGTCCATGCTCCTCTGTCATAAACGAGGCACTTTTCTCCAGAAGGCATTTTTTTCTTCTTCTAAACATTCTGATTGATTCAGAGTTGGCTTGTTAAATGCATTTTGTATGCACTAAGTATGTTTTATGTTTAATAATTTTTTTTTAAAGTAAATAGATGCTGCGTTAAAAAAAAAAAAAAAAAAAAAAAAGCTATAAATGCACCATACACTTTTGTGCTGAGGATCTACCATCACGAAACATTACTTATCAGCAATAGTTCATATTCACTGAATATACTGTCTAGGCTATTATGTAATAGCTACTGTCATTTTTTAACTATATTAGATAGGCTGCATAGTCGGTGCAGTAACTGTATACCTTCAAAGGCTCAGAAGAAACGGAGCTTTGACTCTTGTGCGTTGGTAAGAAAAATCGTGTGTGTACTCACTTAAATCCCTGCACTTGATCGTGCTATAGTCGAAAGAGATGCACAGGTAGTCACACGCTTCCCTCAGCTCAGGAATGGAGATTCCGTCGGGGCAGCGGATTATTCCGGTTTTGTAGTAATCCTGCCAGTTAGAAACAGAGCGGTCATTACCACTGCAAAGACTGCAGAAATGACTTCAGCATCTACTAGCAATCTGGCACAGGTGCCAAGGCTCAAAGTGCTGACACTTGTTTTACAGCCAGAAGGCTTATAGCAGCCAAGATCCAGTCCACGGAGCAACATTCATCCTCCATAAAGACTGCAAGCCTGAAAAACGATCGGAACGCTGATTGATTCAAGGTCATCGACTTGATTACTTCATGAGTGGTTCTACTAAATTCTACTAATTTCCATGCTGTGCTGCACAAGTGTTCTGCTGCATGTTCTAAAAACAACCCCTTTATACAATCACTGGCCACTTCACAGACTGAGCAAGGTCCTGGAAACATTCCTTAGAGATTTTGGTCCATATTGATTGCTGCAGATTTGTCAGCTGCACAGCTATGGTGTCAATCTCCTGTTTTTCCAAATCCCAAAGGTGCTCATTTAAGTACACTGAACTCAATGCCTTGTCCACGAAACCAGTTTAAGATGAGTTGAGCTCAGTGACAACACTCCAGTAGCCTTTGGAGTTGAAGCAATGCTCAGCTGGAATTAAAGGGCCCAGAGCGTACCACGTAAATATATCCCATGCCATTACACCACCAGCAGCCTAAACCATTTATGAATGACACGGTGGATCCATGCTTTTATTTTGTTTACACCAAATCCTGGCCCTACCATCGCAATGTCACGCCCATGCAAACTGTAGCCTGCACCTGGAGGGTTCTTTGGTAGCTGTGGCCCATTTGCCTCGAGGTTTAATGTGTTTTGCATTGTATTGGTTGTATTGAGTGGTTATTTGAGTTAATGTTGCCTTTCAATCAGCTTGAACCAGTCTGGTCATGATCCTTTTGACCTCTGGTATAAACGAGGCACTTTTGTTCAGAAGGCATTTCCTTTTTATATTTAAACCATAGTAAAGGCTATGCATTAAAAACCCCAGTAGGTCAGCAATTTCTAAAACAGCAGCCTGTCTAGCACCAACCACCATGCCATGTCCAAAGTCATTTAAATCACATTTATTCGCCATTCTGGGACTCTGTTTGATCCTCAGCAGGTCACCTTGATCATGTCTACGGGCCTAAATACATAGAGTTTCTGCCATTTCACAGACAGCAGCTGACCATGTGTACATAATGAAGTGGCCAGTGAGTGTTTGTATGTATGTGTGTGTGAGCAAATATCATGTTGACAGCAACAATTTGGCTGGTATAAAGCAAAGCTTTTTGAGCCCAGGCTGAAGCGTGAAAAATATTAGCTCTATTACCAAGAGGTCCTGTAAAGTATGTGATGTGAGTGCAAACTCACCAGAATTGCCCTGAACACGGTGGAACTGATGCCTTCCGCTACCTCATACTCGCCTTTTTCATTGGGGCGTGTGAAATTGTGTTCTCGCCCTGAACCAAACATTCTACAAGACAAACGAGAACCCAGATTTGGTTGCAGTAAGTCAAACAGCTGTAACGCAGTAGGTAAAAAAAATAATGTACAAGAAATCTTTGCCCGACCTGCCCAGCATGGTGTTAGGTTGTGCAGTAAAGATGGAAGGGTCCACCACAAAACGTGTGTTGTCCACGATGAGTGTGACCCTCTCTGTGGTGCGGATGCTGCGAGCACCATCCTTAGAGTTTTCGTAAATGAACACCATCTCTCCGGCACCGATGCTCTTGAAGGTGCCTTCTGAGCTGGAAAGGCTACTGTTACGACTGCTGGAGCCACTGGGAGAGACCCTTTGAGGCCTGGGGCTGTTGGACCGTGACGAGCCCCCCTCCCGATCTGAACAACAAGACCGATTGCACTGTTAACAAATTTGATGTAGCTACACAGCTGTGGATCACTGGATGCGACGGGGTCTCACCACTAGTGTGTTGCCGTGTAGGTGAGGTAACATTGCGGATGCAGGGGGTGAGCTGGCCTTCGCTTCGCTCGTGAGAGGAGTCTCGTGAACGGTCACTGGAGCGGCGCCGATCTCTTGAGCGCTCACAGCCCACACTTGCACCGTGCAGGCTCATCTTTACCTTGTCAGCCTTGAATCCAGACTAGTGGACCTGGCCACTGGGGAGATAAAATATCTATGTGATGGCAGGTAATGCAACTTCATCCAGATAAAATATTTCCTTGGTAAAAACCAACACTTGGAACTTGAAACATTCTGAATACAGATTGCAGATCACCTGTCTAATGTCTCAGGAGATCATGAAGTGATTCCATATTAGGGTTTGTCAAAATACTATCCAGATTTGATGTTCATATCAAGACCCCCCCCCCCCCCCAAACTGTCCCCAATTCCTTAATCACACCCTCTGCTATTTAAACCCCTTGTTTTAAGCTGTTGGTGCAAAGCCACAAGTATGGTGTTTAAATAGTTTTAAAGTAGGGTGCAACCAACATACATGGACAGAAAGGTATTTGCGAAAGTGCTCTTATTTGCTTTTCTACTCGTTCACCTTACTGTTCCAGTTTGCAAACATATTTCTGTGCTCATGTTGTGGCTATCCTTGTGCTCTACAGTAAAGACAATATGTAAACACCATACACATGCAAATACTTTGTTCATGCATTTGAATCTCCTATTCAGTGCATCTGTATGTTATTTCACAGAAAACAGGCAAACACCAACATTCAATTAATATGCAGATGAGCAACAAGTTAACAAGAAAAACACCTAAATTGTCTGATAAATCATAAGGAGTAAAGTATTTAAAGGGAATTTCAATGAATCATAGTAAATATGTTCTAAAAATGCAATCCTTCTGTTAGAATGTATTGAAAGTGATTTGTTTACATCACGGTGGTGATATTTCCCTTTTAAACTTTTTACTTTTGTTCGCAAGTGCACTTAATTTGTTTTAAAAAGTTTTACTAGCCCAACTGGACCCCGTTGTTTTTGTTTGCTTGCTGAGGTATATTTACACAAAACGTCTGGGTGTGGTGTGCTCGGTTGCAAATTAGTCTTGAAATAAATGAAAAATAATTCTGATTATACTGCGAATTATGATCCAACCTAAAATGGATGCCAAGGATTTTTTTTTTTGCCAGAATGCTCACTCTTACTTTAACAACGTGGCAGATAATTGCTTCTTTCACACAACTTCTATTTTAGAAATAGAAGGCCCACACCAAATTACACTCTACACTAAAAGCTCACTTTACTCTACGCTATAATTTTTAAGAAAAGCAAGCCTTCTTCACTACAACAGAGTTTGGTATGGATAATCAATACAACAAAACCCAAACGATTTTTGACCATTTACGTTCGGTATAGTCACAGCCCCTTCAACATCCAAATACAAGACAAACAGCCCTGCTTCACTGAGCATGGAAGGAAACAGGAAATACCATTAAAACCATAAAAAAAAACAATTTTCCTTCTACAGGGAGGTCTAAAAATAGACAAACAATGAATCAGACCAAAATTCCACAAGTAGCCATATTCAGGAACTTCAGAAAATCTTTTCAGTGTGATTTATGTCAATGTAGCAAAGTCGTTCCTCTTTTTTAAGCAATTACTTTTCCAGAGATGGAAAAACAGTAAATAGTCTTAACAACTTGTTTACCCCTAAGTACCATGCAACTATTTACCATAGGGTTGTACCTGTGGATTGCTATAAACAATCTGCTCAAATGTACCCTCTAAATAAGTGATCAAAGAAACAATAAACTGAAAATGTAGTAATGACACGATCTGGCATGAGTGTTTTGTACACTTGTCTTTACAACTGAGTAAAAGAAGTGCCAACCAAAACTATTCAGCCAACAGTGTGGATAGGACCTTCTTCTGTGCGTCATATAAGCTTTTTGGTCTCTGTCTTGTGTTTACACACTACTCATCCATATAGATAAACTAATTGATGGGAAAGGTAAACAGAGCTTTCCAATGTTTTGTACTTCACCTAGTAACTGCTAGAGCCACCATCATCTTAAAGATTACTGGCACCCCTGGTAGAGATCACTAAAAATAATTATGATCCACATGGAGATGATCATTGTTGGATCTTCAAACATGACAACAACCCAACAAATATGTCCAAATCAACTGAAAAATAGTTAATGCTGGACCAAGGGCCATGAATGACTGAGTCCGTGAAGAGGATGGTCTCAAACTTTCTTGTTTGTATTCTCCAGCTTGCAGAGGGGACTGGCAGAAATATCCACTGCACCTTGATTTTTGACGTTTAAACCCAGGATGTGAGTCACTTAAAACTGGTTACTCTATGCTTAAGACGTTACTAACAGCAGCCATCAAAGATCACGAGACAGTGACAAGTTCAACATCAGTCTATTAGACAATTTATTCAACGAAAAAATTATTTATTAAAAAATTAATATGTCTCAGCTTTTTCCACACTCCGGTGGAGAGCCAACAGTTTTCTTCTGTTCATTTAATTATTTTCCAGATTCCCTTTAATTTAATTGTAGGTTAAATAAATGTTATTTTTAAATAAAAGATTTATTTTTATTTCTTCCTCCTTCCTTGTATTGATTCCACATAGTCCTCAAGAAATTGAAAAGTGCTGAAAAATAA
>JAVSBV010000138.1:7446213-7456789 GCA_033117975.1 Parotocinclus spilosoma | reverse complement strand
TTACATACTGTACACGTTCTTTGGTCCAAATAAGCGAATAACATTACACGTATATAATAGGATTTGTTTCAGTACTTTAGGATTGGGTCCATATAAGCGGCTGGTCCTATTAACCGGAATTGACTGCAGTATCTATAAGAATAAATAGGTATAAAGCAAAGATTTAGAATGGAGACTATAAAAAGAGAACAAGTGAAATAGAAAATATAATGGAGAATATAAAAAAAATATTGAAAACCGTGGGACATCAGAACTAAATTAATTGGTTCCAGAAGGGAATTAGAACAAATCTATTTGGCCATTTGTCAAATCAAAGTCTGAATTAAATTTCCTCATAATTAGTATTTTATACTGCTCACAAAATTGGGAGATATTTGCAAAATTTAATATCCCCAATAAAATATCCTCTAATTTATTTGACTAGTGTAAATAGGATGAATCCATTTCTCACCCCCAAATAATGTTTTTGCACCTGTATTGGTACGTCATTACAAATTCCATATTCTAACCGCTCCACCACCGAGGAAAACATAAAAAAAAATGTACGATATGACCCGTAATAAAATAACCTGACAGTTTTTTGCAACCGACATCTTGTGTGCAGGTCTTATGTATGAGTAAAGAGGAGTTTAAAGAGTACCAGGAGAATGAAGGTTGGGAGGAAGACGAAGGTGAGGATGAGGACTTCAAAGCCGCCCGAGCTCTGAGTTTTGATAACATGACGGCGCTGGCCCCGGGATGGAAGAAGCTGTTGAACGTCGCCGCAGGCCTCTCGCTGAACCTGTACAGCACCGATGTGGAGTCAGATCTCAGGCTGATGGAGGATCCTCCGTCTCTGGATAAACTGGGCCACAGAGAGCGGAGAGCGCTGCATGTGCGACTGGGCCAGAAGAGCATAATCAAAAGGCTGCAGCAGCTCACACAGAAGAACGCTGCTTAGAACCCGAGCGTAGAACCAAATTGTGGAAAATCCCTGCTCCAAACATTGTGCTTTTGTTTCGTTTTTTAGATCGGAACTCTCCTTTGATCAGCAACTTTGTCCATCTTTTCCGAAAGCCGTGCTGAAATGATTGTGAAACCGTTAAGGCAAGATGCTGCTGCAGCTATAGAGCATGTTTCGGTTCCTCAGGCAGGTGATCAGTGTCACTGAGAACAAGAGTATAGGGAATAAGTGGTACTACATTACATGGTTGCTCTAAAATACAGTTAATATTACTTCTCCTTAACTCAGTCTTACACCCAAATGTTCTTAAAAGAGAGTCAGAGACCTCAGATCACAGGCCCACAGCCACATCGGGACAGGATCGTTTTGGTCCTAATAACCGGCTGGTCCGATTAAACGAACATGCCCCATGTTACAAGATGGGACATCTTATGTAACATATTAAATGTTTATTAAGCCTTTATTGTGCAATTTACACGTATAACGAACGTACAAACAAGAACTACTGTTACTTACAAGCTTTGTTCATTGAAAAATAAATTTGCAACCAAGTTTATCGAAACGATCTACAACACAATGTATAGGTACTCAGCATGCAAAGCATAATACTGTAAAAAAAAAACTTAGTTATTAGTAATTTAGTAACTTAGTAAACTTAGTAATTTAGTTCTTACTAAATTCCAGTCAACGTATGAAGAACTTATCCAGTGTGATCTGATGTGTTCTCTTGGTGGACTGCACTTAAACAAAATCAAGAAAGTGGTGGGTGTGTTCACCTCCCGCTGGTTTTTCTCTCGTCAACACAACTTTTCGGAGTTCCTGACCTTTGATAAAAGCATAAATTCTCCCAGGGATCCCAAAAATCCTCTCATAAATCGCTGACCCGCTTTGCAGTGGCTAGGTTGGCGACTTGTGGCTTCTTTTTCTTATTCACTCTCACGTTCTTTGGTCCGATTAAGTGGAATTTGGGTCCAAATACGTAAGTGAATAACATTACACATGTATAATAGGATTTGTTTCAGTACTTTAGGATTTGGTTCGAATAAGCGGCTGGTCCCATTAACCGGATTCGACAGTTCATAAATACAGTCTTACATTTCTGCATTTAGAATGATTGAACATTAATGTGCTGTTCCTGTTCTTTTACAGTTGGAAAACTGAGAGGGCTTTGAGTTGACTTAACTAAAAGATTATTTTCTTTTAATTTCTAAATTATAAATACTGAAAAGGGAAGCGATCCTGCATACCCAACCTTTCCCTGCCAGTATACAGAAATTCGTTATTGAAAAGTTCTCCCGAAAAATATTAATTGGCGGCCTATGTTTCATAACGAAGACAAGAACTTAATTGAAAGCAACATTTGAAAATTATATTGTGCACAAAAAAATGTCCTAATTTTTGGGAGACGTGTAGAACAATATTACTTTAGGAACTGATGAAACTTGGAGGGGCACCATCCACCCTAAGCCGCCTTCTGACACCAGCGTATGTGAAGTTGAAGTAAAAGATCAATGCAGAGATAGGCAGCCATTTTGAGAACCTACTTTTTTATACCAGTGGCGGCTGCTGGTACCAAGTAGGTGTCTTTTTTAAGGACTTGACCAGTGTCCTCTCAATGGCCAGCAGAGCTAGGCTGGCTGGCTGGGGCCATTGTGTTGCGGGTGTAAGGCTTGAGCCTTTTTAACAGGAGAAAATCGTTTCTACACATCCAATTGTTGCCACTAAAGATAAATTTGTACATCTGAGGCATTACACTGTAAAAATAAACTAATGGAACAATATTAAAGTCAAATGTGGAAATGTTGAAATTATGTTCAACTTAAACAAGGAAATACTACAAGGAATTTATTTACAGAATAAGCAATAAAAAAAGGGACATGGTCAAGTAATCTAGCACCCTATGATCAAGTGACAGTGAAGATCTGGAATTAACTGTCAATCAAAACTGATTCAGCCTTTCAACTGATCCTCCAATCAATGTACAAGCTCTGCCCACATCTTCATTCACCCTCAGAGACGGGACAAAATTGTGGCATTTATTCAATGACCATCAAGCTTCAAAGCAATGGAGGAAAAAAAACCACAAACAAACTTGTATGCAGTGCCATTGAAGTGAATGGCTAATCAGCTTCTACTGAAAAATACATTAAAACATGGATCATTTATGAAAATTATTTAATTAAACCCATGGCGTTGATGCTACAGGCATGTGTGAGAAGTAGCTGGTTCTGAGCGAACTTGAGACAAACACGTTCTAATGCATTTGGAGTTTATAAAATGTTAACTGGACATAGTTGATCATTTAATTTGACATAAGGGAAGCTGAGTTTGAAGCCCCTTGCCGTCAGACATTGTGTCTGTTTTACACATTAAATTATAAAGGGCCTTTCCCACAAATATTAACCTAAGGAAAGGATTCAAATCCATACATGGCAAATAAATGTTTTTACAGTTTATGACGAGGAACTTTGTACCACGTTAACTTGTTTTAAAACCGATACACTATAGTAGAGTAAAGTAACGAGTCAAAACGGTGTTGAACTCCACATAGATCAAACTCCTTAGATAAAAACTTTAGAATTCGATGAGAGAATTAGGTGCATTTTAACCAAAAAAACTTAAAACCTTTTCCTTTTTTGATCTGGGATGATCTGCCATTAAGCATTTATCATCACTCTCCCTTAAATTTAGCTTCTGAGTAGGTTATGGTTCTGTAATAAGTTCTGTCATTTGTGCTTTTATCTAGTATTGGATAGTTTTAATTATATTTAAAAATGTAAAAAATATAATTGAATACATTTTTGTAGAAAGTTTTTTGCTCTTTCTAGCAGGGAGGAAAAAGTAATCTACCAAAATGAAAAGGCGGCTCGGTGGTTAGCACCGCTGCCTCACAGCCAGAAGGTCCTGGGTTCAATCCCGGGGGGTTTGGGTCCTTTCTGTGTGGAGTCGGCATGTCCTCCCCATGTCTGCGTGGGCTTACTCCGGGTACTCCGGTTTCCTCCCACAGTCCAAAGGCATGCGTGACAGGTGAATTGATTACTCTAAATTGTCATTGACTTGTGTATGTATGACTGGTCTTGGAATGAACTTGTATGGATCTAACCTTGTGCGTGTCGCTGGATGGCCATTGATGCCGATAAGTGACGTTAAAGAAGTCAAATAAACAAACAAACAAACCAAAATAAATTAAAAAAAAGACAGGCCTGGTGTACTTCCCTACGAATCAGATCAGGATAAATCTTTGATAAGGTATATTTGTACAGCCAACACTTGGCTTGATCTTGTGCAGCAGTTAGGCCGAAATAGTCCAGACTACCAAGAGGAATTAATGAATTAATTAACCACTCCACCGTGCAGTTCAAGTGTTTAATGCAGCAACTACAGAATGCATACATACAGGAAATAAGTAGCAAGAACTAAAGGTAACTAGAAAGTACTACAAAATACAACACACGGACCAATACATTTACAAAACATTCAAAATCCTTACAAAATGGGCTGTATTGGTCCTCCTTTGTCTGCCGCAATTTGGATCTTTGTACAAACTTTAAAGATTCAAATTACCATCAGGTTTCTGAATATATCCACAATTTACAAGTGCCAGGGAGAACCTCCTACCCGCTGTCTTAAAACGGTGCAAACCAGTGACTAAAGCACCACTGCACTGAGGACAGGATCTGTCCGGGGCCCGTTGCCTGTCCACACCGACAACTCTCCCTTTAAAAGAAAAGTCTGGAAAAAATTAAAGCACCTCCGTATGCCACTAGCGTCAAGCTTCCAAATGAAAGGAAAAAAAAATATCAGTCTTGAAGGCGAGAAAAATCTAATGAAATCGTAAATTCGGGGTGTTTGAAGAGGGAAGCGAAACAGGCAGGAGAAAAATAAAAAGCGTTCGTGTGCACCAGATGCCAAGTGAAGTGTTAAAGCATGTCTTCATGCTCGTGTGTCAGATCAGGGCTTTGGCTAGCAAGAAGAGACTCGTTCTGCAAAATCTGCTTGTCCCTTAATATTTACACCGAAATTAATGTTTAGACTGTTTAACAGTCCACCCCCCCAAAAAAAAAATGTATTATACCCCTAACACTTTAGTGTGGCCGATTCCCAGAAGGTAGTCCAGTGCTGGCTGAGATGATCAGATGCAAGCAGGGCGTCAGTGCAGCGCTACAGGGAAGGCGGAGGTGTTTCTCTCTCTGGCCTCAGCAGGGTCCACTCCAGCAGCCTAAGTGGCACCAGTGCCCTCCATCACCTGCTGGGCCTGCTTCTGCCCCATGCAGCACTGAGCCACTGACTGGAACAGCCTGGATCAAGAGACGTAGCCACAGTGAGACAACGTCACACACTGTTCATGCTCTGCAGAATTTGGGAGGATCACAAAAGCTACGCTAGATAGGATTTAAAAGAACCAGAGGACACACTCACTTCTCAATCTCAGGGGCACAATGCACAAAGTCATGGCTCCAGAACTTGAAGGCAGGGTTCTTGATCAGTTCAATGAAGGTGATCAGGAGTCCCCAAGGGTGTGGTCTGTTCACAATCAACCTTTCCAGGAGCACCCTGGGTTACACAACATGCAATCAGATTTTAAGACATGGCATGAATACAAACATCAGGTCACAGCAACGACTTAGCATGTGCATTATGTCAATTCTCATTCACTGCCTTTATATTATGCATAAATAAAAGTGCGTTTCAGCACAAAACATCGATTTTATTTAAAATATAGAAGGAGGAACATTTTAAATAGGGTGTAAACTAAATCTCAGCTCCTGTAGATCTCAATGTTTTGACTCATTTATCAATGTGATGAATTAAGATAAACTACTGTATAAAAACAGCTGGATTACAAGTTAAATTTGCATTCTGCCATGATATAACGGTATCATGAAGTCCTTTTCGATAAATGCGCCCCTATTTGTAATGCTTACAAAAAATATGAATGAAGTGAAATATCCCCTAATTTTAGTGAGCAGTGTAGTAGACCGCTTGGACAGGCCATTTTTCACCTAAACAAAACATGCATCCTTATCGAAATAATTGTAAGGTTATGGTGACTGGGTTCATCGAATCTTCAATAAACCCATGTAGGTACAGTAAAAATGAGGGGAGATGGGTTCCTACCGTGTGATCTGCTCCTGAATGGCCTCAGCATTGGCTTCAGCAAACAGGTAGAGCATGGTGCAGCTGAAGTAGTGCGTGTGGCTGTTCGGGTAACGCAGCTGATTGGCAATCGCATTCAGGAACAGATAGCGACCTGGACGGAGCAGAGAAAGGCAGACGACAATTTCCTTAACAATTACTTCAATGGTGAGCAAAATATTTCATTTTTGTCTCCTGCATCACCAACTTCACCAACGCCCATTTCCCTAAACAAACTATTATTCTAATAATTAACAGTTGTGTCTGTTAACTACATTAAGCAACAATAATGTACAGTCTACCTGAGCAGACAGTCTACTTGTAGTAATTACATAATGTTCTCCATAATTAAATATTCATTATATTTATGACATTTTCTAAGACATTACAATTTTAAAATATTTTATTATATAATTTTTTTCATACATGCATGGTCTTTTATGTCACCATTTAATTCTATTTAGCTACTATCTATTTTAATCCATTTTCCCTAATAAGGACTTTCCTTGCGAATGCTGCTCTAAGCTGAGACCATGTTCTATTGGAAAATTCCCTATACACATAAATTTGACTTAACATTCAGCATGCCGTTGTTAACGTGTAGGTTAGTTAGTTATGAGGTTGAAAACTGAGCAGGGATTAATATGCAGGCGTCTCACCCTCAGTGTCCAGGTCCACAGCAAGATTCTGGAAGATATCCATATGTGCTGAGTGGGTAATGGTGCTCATGGAAGGTGTGCTACCCTTGTTGTGGATGTGAGCGATGGCTTGTGTGCCTACATACAGCACCAGGGCGTTGATCAGCTGGATGTTGTAGCGGTTGCCTGGCTCATTGGATACCTGATACAACGCAAGACACAAGACGTCCAAATTTAACTCGTGAATTTTATAAAAATGCATGTTGATTGTACAAAAGAGAATGGTCACTTAAAAAATCTGAAGTTAGAGCAGAATATCTACCTGCAGGTTGCTGCGCAGCTCAGAAAGGAACGTGACAGGAGAGCGAGTTTTCAGGTACGAGTCAAGATCCTTCTTGAACTGGGACGGCATCACACCAGTAAAGTTGGTGAGAATGCGAGGAGCAATGTTAATTTCACTTAGCATGTCCACCTAAGAGGAAAACAAGACAATATGCATGATCAGAAATCACTGAGCAGGTGCCCATATCCAGATGAGACAGTTGATACAGTCCTGCAAGGTCCATTTCCTAATCAGTGTTAAGGACCGTGCCCAAGGGTTCAAGTGGCAGCTTGGCAGTCCTGGGACTTTTAGAAGCATTTAGAGCTTACCCAGAGGGACTTACAAGTTATACATTCTTACAATGTAAGCAGCTTGGTAGATGTTGGATTTGAACCCTGAACCTCTTCATCCATGATCCATTATCGTAATGACTAAGCTACTACTTCTATTACAGATTTTTAAACCAGAAGTCATTAAATCACTGAATAATTAACTACTGGCATGTACAGGGTGTTAAGCTTTGGGAATGTTTTAGATTAGGCCAAACTGGAGGCTCTGTGCCAAGGGATGAAGTGAATTGCAGGGTTTCCACGAATTTGGTAAAACAAGTTACGGACCTGGAAAAATTTATTCAATATTTTTTTAAATGCTGCCCAAACCTAAATGCCACAAAATTCTTGGATTAATAGAAAGGCTCAGGACTGTGTCCCCCCCCCCAAAAAAAGAATGATTTTGTTTTATATACAGTCAAACCCCAGTGTGTGAACTCTCCCAAAAACAAAACCCTTTAATAAAAGACTAGCTGAAAACTTGGATTACACTTGTAAATGATTTTCTGTAGGCATGACCCACAGGTGACAGAATTTCCATGAACAAAAGGCACATGTTCAGTATGCTTGTAGTGTATAGGGCATGGTACACTGAACCACACTCAGCACTTCTGGCGAGTAGAGAAGGAAGGAGGGGGGAGATTAAAAGAAATAAATAATAAAAAATAAAAAAAACACCCTCCAGTGTGGTTCAAGGCATCAGATTAAATACATCTCAAGACCACCGCGTCAATAAAAAAGACAAATCTATCTATCCATCAGGAATCCAGACATTCGTTAGTTAAGCAGGTATTCAGTTTTTCATTTTGGTATTCAGATTAGTTTTTATTCCTCCTTACCTCCATGACGTTTATTAGCTGCTGTATTACTGCTTTGTACCTAGAGATGGCGCTGTTACATTGACTGAATGTAAAATGGTAGAAGAAGAGTTGTGTTTTCATACTGTTGTGTAAACAGTGATTTTCTGTTATGATACTTGACCCAACTAATTTAACGGCCTGTTCTAGCTTGGCTTTGGCCTGGCCTCTTGTGAGCACATAAGCCTATCAGCATTTCTTATACATTATATACCAATATAATTCAAACATGCTTAGAAAAATTTGTAAAAAGCATAGCGGAAGTGCAGTGAGCCATAGCTTTGCCTACATTAGACATTTCCTTTAAATGAAAGGGTCAGGAAAAAAAAAAAAAAAAAAAGACTTTAGGAGACAGACCAGAACCAAGAACAATCATTTATAAGGGATTTAACCAAAGAGAAAACACGAGATTTGCTTTTGAGTTGGAACGTTGTTGAAAAAGGCAAACAAAGGCTTAATACACTCGGTCACTGAACTGGTTACTGGGGTAACAAGCGCTAATGTCATTAGCAAAATGCTGATTGGCAGACAAAAAGGGCAGTGGGTTACACCGTGACTGATTTGCCTTACGAAAATTTCTTCAGACTTTGATTTAAAAAAAAAAAAAAAAAAAAAAAAAAAAAAAAAAAGAAAACTTAGAATATTTATAGTGACGAGTATCAGGAGCTCAATTTAAAAAAAAAAAAAAAAAAATTGGTATTCAGTCCAGCCCTACTACTAATACAATTTAAAGTAATTTAATTACGAGTGGATTCGAGTGGAATCCCAATGATAAGCAGTTGGGAAATATTGTGCTACATCACATCACATGAACAGGGCTGTAAAGTAAAAGTCATGCTACCTTAAGGTTGGGCGTGAAGGGGTCTGGAAGCCTCATGTTGCGTGGGAAGGCACTCAAGATCAAGTTCCTCAACTGGATGCAATTGGGTGGGATCACATCACAGAAACCATAGTGATAGTCACACAGGAACTCTGGGAAGTCATGCAGCAGGACGAGAAGCACTCGCAATGTGCCCTGCACACAGGGAAAAGGGTCATTATGGGTACCGTTCCAAACAGACCGAGGACAAGACAGGAGGAGGTGTTTAAAAATGAACATACCTTATAGAGGATTTGCATAGGTTTGTTAAGCTCAACATTCCTCAGGAAGGGGGCCAGGTATTTAAACAGGTCAATCAACAGCTGAGCATACATGGGCCATCCCTGCAAAAAAAAAAAAAACATTAGCAGGTCACTCATCAGAACATAAGTGTTCATATTTGTTACTCCATGTTGAGCAAATGCTCACCTTTTGCTGTGGGGTGTGCGCCAGCATTCTGGCAATAAAGATTCTGTGTGAGATGAGCTCCAGCCAGGCATAGACAAAACCAGGTGCTTTAGTTGGCCTCAGGATGTGGAAAGTGTTGCTGCACAAACAATCACAACCCCATTCAGTAAGTTTACTACACTACTCACAAAATGAGGGGATTTTTCAAAGTGAATATCAAGAGGATCCCACAAGAACTGCTGGGTAATCTGATCCTGTCCATGTCCCATCACGGTCAGTATGGTTTGGCAGTCTTGGGTGATCATACACCCTACTGAACAGTCAATGTGGGGGCACTCATCCAGTTTGACATGCTTCTGTTCACCCCCATAAATGTATCACTTGCTATTCACAAAAATAGTGTTTGCATCTCATTTGCGAAACAAACTTCTTGTTTATTTTGATGATCTAATGAACAAATCAAATGCTTTGTTTAACTCATGTTTAACTTTTCAATTTAAGGGGCACTGTAGCCAAAATGTTCACTTTTCTGTCATACAGGGATAATCATTAACGCCTAGCACTAGAGCAAGGCTTACCAGAAAGCAGTCAGGGTCTGGAAGTTGATGGTTTCCAGTACATGCTCTGGGGCATTAAGCTCCAGAAGCAGCATGATGAAGATGCGGTGGTATGGCAGCTGTTGAAAATCCGTCTGCCGAACATCATGGTCCTGAATCAGGACGCCCACAACTATGCCCAACACCTGAACAAAGGAAACAGAAAATATATTTCAAGAAAATGAGACAAGGTTTTTCCCCCTCTAAAAGCTGCAAACAATATTTTGTTTTTTAACCGCACAAGATTCCATAGGGTCCATGACTAAAATGATGCCCTACTTAATAATCAACAGACAAGATAGAGCACCTTTAACCAACACACAAAATCTGATAACACATCTGGCACACATCTGGTTATGGTCAGATTATTGAGTCCATGTTAACACATTTAATAATGAAGGACCCCAGATTTTTTATTTATTTGGCTTCTTTAACGTCACTTATCGACATCAATGGTCATCCAGCGACACGCACAAGGTTAGATCCAT
>JAVSBV010000138.1:7433328-7446113 GCA_033117975.1 Parotocinclus spilosoma | reverse complement strand
CCAGGTCTCTCCACCCTGGGATTGAACCCGGGACCTTCTTGTTGTGAGGCAAGCGGTGCTACCCACCGAGCCACCGTGCCACCCAGGACCCCAGATTAATTTTATTTAGTGAAATCTGTTTCCAAAAAATGTTTTACCCAGTAAAGTGCACAGTAATTCATGATGCTCAGGTGGGTTGAAAATCAACTGAGAGGGCATAAACACTAAGACCACATGCCTCCAGTGATACCCGTGTAATTAAGCGGTCTCATTGACCAGAACGTAACACTAATCTTGTCCTAACCTTGTTGAGGAGGTTGATCTTGGTGACCGTGTTTGTGGCCTCTCCTGAGTGTTTGACAAGAAGGGCTATGAGGCGCACAAAAGCATCCAGGTTATGGTAGCACTTGGCACGAATGATGGCTGCGCTGGTGGCTGGGTTGTGTTGCTGTTCAGCCTGAGCACGGTAGCTTATTTCCACACACATTTCCGTGCACAGCCGAAAGAAGCGCGTGATTAGGTCATCAGTTTTCAGAATGCCTTGCTGGTGCATCTGAAAGTGGCAGCAAAGAGATAAACATTATACATTTGAACAGTAGAAAATGATTGGGACATTTACTGGATTCCACTGTAGAATTCAATGTTCTAACCAGGTGTGTATATCAAAAATCAGAACCAAAGACATTGTCTCAGTAACTAATCAGAACCAAATAGTCTACCTAAAAAAAGAAATTGGGAAAAACAACAATTTTAACTCGCGTTGATTGAAACAGACTGTGCAGAAACGGCACAAAAAAAAAAAACAAAGAAAAATAATTTAAAGAAATCTTTGTAACTTTAAAGCAAACCAGTCAATTGACAAATGTTGAAAAGTACCGTGGTACCACAATACATATTAACAACTGTGTATTTTTCCAATAACTTACTCTTTGCATTTCAAAATACTCATACTGACAGGTTTAAAAAAAATTAAAAATGTCTACATAAAAACCCTGTTGGGTTTGGCTTGTTACAATAATGCCCAAGTCTAAGGAGGAGGAGAAGGGGGGGAATAAATAAATAAAATACCAAGTTCCCAGTCCCTTGATACCAATCCCTAGATAAAAAAACAAGCCTCTTTTCTTCTTCATTAGACACATACAGGAAGCAGCATAGCTGATCTTCAAATGACATCATTGGTAATACAGGTCCACTACCCAGGCTCTAGCACATCGGAAGTTAAGTGTGTAAACTTGCTCTAACCTGGCCCACAAACGCAGAGAAAGCCTTGGTGCTATCTCTGCCAGCAGCAGCGGAGTGGTACAGATTGACCCACTCTCTCAGAAGATACTCCGCTTTCTCCCTCAGGCCTGGAGGATCATCATACTCGGACGCTTGCGAGATACCAGAGTGCATCATGAAGTTTGGACCACCATGGTGCCGGTCAATCATGGCTTCATAGTTGGAACGGACCACATCCATCAGCTGAGGCAGGCTAGAAAGATCCCATTAAGCAAGAGAACATTTCAACTGGTGTGTTTAGTCTGTGTTTTACATGCTTTCAACATCACTGGCATATTTATGACAGACAAAGTAACACTGATACCCAAGGTCACTTCAAAAACGTATCACATTCTCTGATCTGGACAACTTGGCAGGCAATATGTATATATTTTATAGTGTAATTATATTGTCATTGTGATAGACATACTTAGATGACTGACCAACTATTTTTGTTTTATCATAAATATCATAATTAGTCCGGTTTAATTGGATCCAGTGCAGCCCATTTTGAATATACAGTGATCCCTCGTTTATCGCCGGTGGTCCTGGAACGTAACCCGATAAACAAGGGATCACTGTATATTCAAAATGTACTAAATTAAAATCTATTAAGTAGGGACGCTATATTTAAGTATTTCTACACTATTTTAGCCATAGAACTTGCAGAACGTTTGGGTGGCATCGTTGGGCTTGAATGAATTCAGTCTATAATGGAACTTTCACAAACAGCAAACACAAAACCGCAGATAAAAACTTATGTTGGCTCTAGTGTTACTTCTCATTTTTGGTGAGTATTCATCTGCTGAGTAAATACACTATTGTAGTGTTTAACTGTTGAATAATCAAGCAACACACTGAAGTAATTAAACGTTCTCTTTACTTAAGGCCAGACCTTTAATTGCTTGTTCCTCTGATGTCCCTACTGAAGAATGTACTGAGGTGGGAAAAATTTTTTTGCACTAATTTCTCGAGGACTATGTGGAATCAATACAAGGAAGAAATAAAAACAATTGTTTTAGTTTAAAATAAAATTTATTTAACGTACAATTAAATTAAAGTGAATCTGAAAAAAAAATAATAATAATAAACTGAAGAAAACCATTGGCTCTCCACCGGAGAGCTCTCCTTTTTTTTTTTATTTCAACCATTGGTGCTGCGGATCTGAATATAACATTCCTTTAGTGTTAGAATTAATATTTGTAATATATTTTTTCAATAAATAGTGATTTATTTAAATGTAAAAGTCCACAAAAACCCGGGAAACAACAAAAATCCGCTATTTTTTTCTCCATTAATATATTATGAAACCCCGAGATGCACGGAGTCCGCGAAAGGTGAACCACGAAGGGGCGAGGGAACACTGATTAAGTATGATTATACTTGAATATTAGTTTATCCTGGTACTGCACAGATGCAGTTTGTCAGCTCTCCTGTGACCCTGATCAGGATTAAGTAGATAATAAAAATGAATAAACGTGATCAAAGGTAGTACATGAGAACAGGTGAGAAGCTACAAGTGCTGGAAAGCCACTCAGGATCTATGAAGATGCCGGATGATATAGCAGAGTACTGTAACTATACTCCAGTTAAGGTCTGGCTTCTTGAATAAGACGGGATAAAGAACAGCACTAACCCTTCAGGTGCATTGGCTCTGGAATGTGCGCAGGTCCTCATGAGAGTCTCTATGGTGTGGAACAGGTCTGCTTCGGTGATGTGGCTCACGCTGCGCTCATCCACTAGCAGCAGCTTTACCAACTGCATAGCAAACGCTACAGCCATATAGTGCAGGCCATTCTCCATCGACTGGGGAGAAATGCATATTACATAACCAGTTCAGATGAGCCAGTTTAAATTAATCAGATTTAGTGGAGAAATTATACATTTCTTAAGGCTTAAGGATAACACTAATAAAACGAAAAACAGCTGACTGTGTACCTGGGCAAGGTGCAGGTCGTATTGCTGCATGTTGACCAGGTGATTTCTGATCAAAAGCTCCACTGCCTCCACGTTGTACTTGTACTCATCACGGCACTCAATTAGGCACCTGTGCGTTTCCAAAAACACGTTTGATTAAAGCAGCAAGTTAAAGACAGAGGTGTGTGTTTACAGCATCAGAGAGGAGCTGGTAATGACCTGGTGATTTGTTTGTTGCACCACTGTGACCCATAAGCACGGCTATCTTGCAGTGCCTTCAGAACCAGCAGGTGGCACTCTCTGTAACTCTGCAACAATTCAGCATCTGCCCCACTTGTGGCATCCAGCAAACCCTCAACAGCCTATAAAAAGCAAAGCGAGCGAATCAGATTTTGTTCTACAGCACTTTACACAATGGAGCCGTCTCAAAACAGCATCATCATTTCCTAAGCCCAAAGACCAAACTGAGCAAACGTAGGGTACCAGTGGTAAGGAAAACAGCCTAAACATTATAGGAAGAAACCTCAGGAGGACAAAGGCTCAAAAACTGACCCAACTTCCTTGGACAGCTTAGGTGGAATATGTAATAAATAATTTTAGCCATATATTGAATAGGTTCGCCAATATTTAAACAAACAGGTGCCAAATACTTTGACTGTCTCATGTTATAAATGAAAAAAAAAGTTAATATGCAGACTAAAAACGGTAATGTAATATTATTAAAAGTATAATAAGTAGGAAAATACAAAACTAGCATACAAGTAGTGTAAATGAATAAAACTTTGCATCTTTGCATTATTTCCTACAGTTAATTAAACCAAGCAAAATGTGGTAAAGTGCATAGACGAGCTGAAAGAAACTGGAACCAAAAAAAAAGGAAGGACGCATGTGTTATACTGAACTTGTGTCAGAAAAAGCATGTTAAGAACTTACTTTCTGTAGCAAGGCTAGAGCAGTGATGGCATCACGGGTGTTCCGTGCCATCACCACAGCCTCGAGCAGACTACGAAGGGCCTGGGCCTGTGGATTCATGGCCAGTGCTGGTGGGATGGCATGCAGGTACTGCTCCAGATCAGAGATGCACTTGTCATAGATGTGAGCCATGTCATCTGTGGGCCAAGCCTGCTGTTGCTGATGTGTAAAAAGTAGGACATTTAGCTACTACACACGACGAGGACATTTAAAGCTGTGCCCACGCTTACAAATCACAGTCATTAAACAGAATTTAAAAGTGGCACCACTGACATTCCATTTCTAATGATAATAACAGTTTGACAAGCCAAAGAAAATTAAGGTCTCAAGCAACTTCTACATAGGGTTGATCCTCAATATTTTCCATGTTGCATTTTTTAAACATTATTTATTATATTGTAGATAAAATTCAGAGAACGGATCGTCACTGTGTGGACACACCTCAGAATCGCAAATAGATTTTACATTATTGTGGCATTACAGGTGGCCACCTATAACAGGATGGTGATTATTTACATTCAAAAATGTTTCTATTTCATGTTTTAAAAAAATTACAAATAAAAATGTGTTTAAAAAGGTTGCACTAAGTGATCAAAGTTCTTTTTGAGCTAGATTGTTAGTAGAAAAGTTGGTTTGACCTTTTGTGTTCAGTTGGTCACAAATTATTGCTGGTGCAAGTTGATCAAGCTTAAAACATTCTTTTTGTTAATAAACAGGTGCTAAATACTTAGACAACGTCTCATTTTATAAATGAGAAAAAGGAAATATGCAGACTAAAATGATAATGTAATATTATTAAAAGTAAAATAAGGAGAATACAAAAAAAAGAATATAAGAAGTGTAAAGTAAAGCATCACACTGCAAACATGTTAGAATGTACGTGTCAAATCAACCAATCATTTGAATTTGATGTCAAAAACAATCTTGCATTTACTCTTGGTCAGTACAGGTCACTTAGAGATGCTCCTTAAGAGATGCTTTTGTAGCTTCTTTTACATAAAAAACTAGTTTGCCCAAACACACTGATATGCCTCGACATACCTTCATAGGTTGGGCAAGGAATCCAGTAGGTTGGGATAGATCATTGCTAGGCAGGAATCCTGGAACATTGCGGGCAAACTCCTCATAAACAGCCAGCTGTTTAGGGTCCACACCACCCACCTGTTGAACAGAGCCAGGTATGAATACATGACCTTTCAAGCAAAGTACCACTGGGCTGGACCTGTCCACGCATGCTTGTGGCTACAAAACCACAAAAAAAAATTTAAGCAAACCGCATGAAAAGCAGGCTAGGGAAAAGCCTACCTTGAGCCGAATCTGCTCTGGCATGCGCTCCGCTTGATAGGTGAGCACCATTGGGTCACAGTATCGTCGGCCTTCCTGACGAGCATGCTTCCTCAGCTCAAACTCCTAAAACAGAGAAAGAACGTGCACAGGTTAAACTACTTACAACTGCACACACCAATCTGAAAAAGTACAAGAACAAATCCTGATGTCAAATGTGAAAGACCAATAGAGTTGGAGAACACTGTCATTAATATCTATGGAAACCATTTGTTTAGTTTAGTTTATTTAAGTAGGGACAGATACATAGCATGTAGGTTGTGAAACAACCCAACAGCAAGCATCATAGCGTTTGTAGCCAGAGCTAAAATACTACAATGATCAGCCAAAACTTCCACATGACTGATCATACCCAGAACATTACCCAGACTATCAAACATACCAGCCTACAATTACCTAATTTCAGGAAGGTAGCACCACCATCCCTAATGGTGATCAGTATCAAAGGTGTATCATAGAGGAATTATTCATAGAAGAACTACTTAAACCTACATTGGGGGTCAAATGTCTAAGGCCATGAGTGAAATTGTAATTATTTGGATCTTTTTGCCACATACTGAAGCAGCATAGTGACCCAAAACACATCTCCAACAACTGAAAGATCAGACTGAAAAGATCACCAACTGTCATGGACTTTTCTCCACAGTCACCTGACCTAAAGCCCCACAAGCATTTATGGGGCACCTGAAGACAAAGAAAGCCAAGCATTTAGTAACATTACAAGATACTGCTTGGAATAATGAGAAATCAGGCTGGGGTGACATGGACATGAAATGGAGTTCATGGCAGCTTGAGTTCATGTTCACCATTCAACCTTTCAGTAAGTGTTATGCAGATTGTATTAGATTTTAATCTAAAACACTGGCCTAAATTTGAAAAAAAAGAAGCAAGATAGGAGCACATCTGAAACTTTTGTATATTTCTATTGACCTTGAATGCTTTTTTGTATCAAGGTACATTTAGTTGCCCAATTACCCACCAAGGAGCCAATGTACAATATTAGCAAACAGGAACATTGAATGTTTGATTTGAACGGCGGGCAGATGTTCTTACCGTGGAAAGTCCTCATCCTGCCACTCATCCTTCACCTCTAGGTTTTCCATACGTAGAGTGGCTTCTGTCGTGCCCATCTTCACCAGGGTCTCAGACAGGTGCAAAACCACTCTGCAACACAAACCATGTGTATATATAAAGAAATAAGTCCGTTTTTTCACCACCTTCCCTGAGTGCTACAATACAGGAAGAGATTATTAGGTATGGAGAGAAAGGTGTCATCAGTTTGTTTGGCAGCTGTGCTCACAAGTAAAGCTGTAAACATTAAAATAATAGTTAGTGAAAGTGAAAAACACTCTGGTTGTTTGGTTTGTTACAAAAGGCAGAGTCAATCATATTTGTTGTTGGTAAAGCTGGAGTTTCCGTGTGGGACAGTTAGTAACCTTATTTTAGCTGTTCCTTAGTTAATTGCCTTAAATGCACATTTCTTTCTAAATGAATGTGGTCAAAATGAAGATTTGGGTTCTGCATTACTTGTTATCCTGTCAATTTCTAACTTATTTCTAAGGTAGCTACAATGACAACCGTAAAGAAAACTATTCCAATTGCATAACATGTCTGATCTCTACTACTACTAATAATAAATAAAACATTTAAACAATTTCAGGTAGTATTACAGTATTGATTAGAATTCTGAATGGGACTGTGTGTGACACATAACATTCTGCACTTACTGATAAAAAAGTCACCAAGAGGAAGCATTAAATGTATGAAGGTAATGATATAAGTTGTACAATCTTAGACTGGAAGGAGAAGTTTACTGGGAAAAAATCAACAATTTTAAGGAGGCTCTAGTTACCCTGTTAGCTGCCTCTAGCCTGGAGACAAGATAAACTATGGTTAAGCAATGGAGCCAAACAGGTTCCTTGTGGTATCCTGTGAAATATTTGCCCCCAAATGTTACACATTTGCCTGTAGATCATAATCCATAACACCAGCAACTGGGGCAGTGTCACGCTTCACAACATAACCAGGATTAAATCGTTGCCTCCATACTTGAGCACGACCGTCGCCAGTTCCCAAAGGAACCTGAAGAAGTCACAAAATGTTCCAATGTGTACAAATACATGTTTTTCATTCATGACACCACCGAAAATGAAGGCGACAGTGGCAGGACACGTAACATACTTCAGCTAAAGGCCTGGAAATCTTCCAGCCAGAGAAAAGAATGTATGGTGGACAACTAAACTGTGGGAGCTATTACTAAAATAACTCAACTGCTTATAACTGGTACAAGCCAGGTATATCATTTTGTTTCACATTTAAGACCATTTACTCTAGGGCTAAATGATGTATATTAACAAACTGTGGTGAAAATAACCAATTAAAACCAGAATGATTAAACTCATGTCAAGCACAATGACTAAATTTAGACTGCAAATAAACTGCAAAACCCAGCACTATTTACAGACACTGGCATGCTGACCAAACCGCTTTACAAGCAAGACAAGGCAAGTTCACTAACTTATCTAAAACCAGACAAACACAAAGCAGCACTATGGGACATGGAACTTCGTCTTGAACAAATGTCTTGCTAATTGTTCAGCATACCAGCATCCACAATACAATATATGCTGTATTTGAACAGGATAGTCAACAGAGTGAATCTCAAATGGCTTTGTATTTCCTAATTACTTATTAGGTCAGGATTCATGATTATTGATTCATGGACTTGTACCAGATTCTGCTTTAATCTATTTGCGTACTGACTATCAGTATTTAATATTATCAGATAAATTGCAATATAGAGGGGCGCAGTGGCACAGCAATTAGTTCCAGCATCCCCGCTTTGATTACAACCTCAGTCTCCGTTTGCATTTGCAGAGTCTGCATGTCCTTCGTGTGTCCAGGTTTCTCCAGTTTCCACCAACTTCCAAAGACATACGTTAGGTTGGTGCTTCTAAATTGCCCTCTGAGTGTCACAGTGGGTCATTGTTCTTGCTGTGGTGGCTCCCTGTCCATCAGCATCCAAATTAATAAGAGTCAATCCACAGAGTACGAATGCAAAATCAGACACACTAATACAGTATAATTTAAATTACAAATGCAGAATTTTACACTAAAGAACTTAAATGAGTTATCAGGTTGTATTTTTGAACGACAAAATAAAAACAATTAAAAACTGTGAACGTGCTGTCTTAAAGGAGATACTTTTAAGGTCTACGCAACTAAAGGAACCCATGACCTGACAGTTCTACACATTACACCTTAAACACATCATCTGCAAGTGGGCAGTTTTCCTAATCTAAATGATCTAAATTTGCTTACAGCTCTATGTAGTGCTGGCTCAGATACAAATAACTGTTCTCATGTGTCTCTTGTTGTATCTTTGAATATAAATCATCACATCTGGACTTATGGTTAGCGCTTTGCTGTTGCAGACTGACATCACATACTTTTTAAATGGGCATGACAGCAGCACTTAAACATTATACAGGACGTAAAAGTGGGTTTCCAAAACTAACCTGAGATTATAAGGTTACTATCCTCTCAATATGCTTAATGCTGCACAAGCTAGCCAGCAGTCTCCTCCATGTGCATTCATCCCAAGCTTAAATGGGTTAACAAGCTAGCTAGGAGACTGCAGGTAGTTAGAAACGAGTAACATTAGTATTTGTAAGCTGCAGGCTGCATCTAGGTAAAACATCACCAAACATTATCTGCAAGTGTGAGCAAAACTTGAACTTGAAAATGTCTTGGAATGCAATTCTAAAGTGACCATTGGCACCCCATGGCCTCATCACTGATGTATCATTAGATTACTAAAGCATTCAAAACACAGATGACAGTACTGAAGAATACTCACTCTGGATAGATTAGGTGCCTTCTTTCAGTTTCCTCACTGTTTTCTCCCTCAGGCCTGGACTTGTTGTTGTGCTAAGCTCTGCATGTCTAAATCCATAATGTTCCACTCGTGTAGGATGAGGAAGTCACATGCGCAATCTTTCTTCCTTTTTCCTCCTCTCTCTCTCTCTCTGGTAAGGAACAGACAGCTGGCAGAGCTGGCAGCCACAGACGGTCACTCCTGAGCTGGCGTAGACAAAGCCGCTGAATGTGGCACCACAGGATTTTGGCTGGGTGACTGTGCGTCTAGGTAAGAGTGTTGCCAAGAAAGCTTTGATCTTCAGCATCTACACACTCCTATTCTTGAAGAACAGATAAATCCAGCACTCGTGTGCATCCAGCTGCTTGACTTCTTGTCCAACTCCTGAATATGTTTCATGTTCACAGCAGGTGGTGACACTCACTCAGTCATTCCTGCTGTTCCAATGAAGCTAGTTATAATCCCTCTTCAGCGGTGACCCCCAGCAGCGATTCAATGATTATGTAATTTCACCTGAAGCCGACACCACCACCCCCTGCTTTTCTCTCTCAGTACATAATGACTGAGACCCTGAGACTGAGACACAAAGCTTATATTCTTAGTCTAGAAGAAGAACCTTCTGCTGCTCTGTCTCTCAGAAAAGGATGGCACATTTGTACTGTTCCCTAGCAACAACATCTCTCTCGTCCCTAGTCTAAACCTGGATCTACCAAACTCCTCCCTTTTCTCCCTCCTCACTTCCTCCATCTCCTCAGTGCTTGCTTGCTCTCCAGCGTTTCCCTTATATCCTCTCTCTGTCTCTCTCTTTCTCCAGCTGCCTGCCTCTCTTGGCTGCTTTCTACAAGGGACATGTCCCTCCATCATTAAGAGTTCTGTAATTGGATGAACCACAGTCTCTCCTGCTCAGCTACTGGATACCACTTTGCTGCGTAACCAAACTCAGGGAGATGATGTCATCAGTTCAGTTGTCACAGGACTTTTACATTGTAAGTTGCAGCCCTACTGCAGTGCTTCTGCAATGACTGTTCCATAATTCATATTACATTTAGCATAGCTTACCTGCTCACCTTTCAAAAACCATTCCTGATCAAGCTTCCTCGGACTGTATAAGGGTGGACGTGGAAACTTCCAGATGCTGCTATTGCTCGAGTGTCAGGGGAGGTTACACCAAATACTTTCATCTCTAGCACAAATAAGTTTTTGATTCTTAATTTCCAGTTGTATTTTATTAGACTATTAACACTAGAAAGGTAATTTTGACCGTTTTAAGATCTAATAACTTTCACATAATTAACCCCCATGTCCAAAGAGCTGTGACTTTTATTATATTGGAGCGTATTTTAGTCTGACACTGTTTTGAAATTAATATCACAGATCACAGAAGGGTTTTGAGCATGAATACCTCGAAAGACGAGGTCAAATATGAACTGTCTCTTATCTCCGCAGGCCAGTTTTTATGAAATGCACTAAATAAGGGACTAGAGTTGACATTTATGTGATTTAGCCATTTAGGCATTATGGAAATAAAAAACCTTATTAACTTGCTGTGTAAAGCAAGTATTATGTTTCTTTATATTTGCAATTTTATGTAAATAATTTTTGTTGTTATCGTTTTTTATTCTCATTATTATTTCACTTGGATGTACAACATCATATAACCATATATTGCAATTGTATATTAACACATTAAATACTATTAATAAATAAATAATCAGTATTATTGTCTTTCTGACATTTTATGACCTATTTTAACACGATTAATTCATCAATTTATTTATTTATACTGTATGATGTTGTTATATTATAGAATTTAAAATACCTCCTGTTAGTATTACTACTAGATTTATAATAAGAAGAGGAATCTCTTCATATAAAAATGGAATTACAATAATAGCCTAATAAAAGAATTAACCATTCAGATATATACTCTAATATGTAAATTAAATAAAACAAAATCAAATCTGTTGAGAGACACACTTTTTGGTATAAACCAATTCCTACCATCTAAGGCTGTATACCTAACACAGGATATAAACTCAACCTTAGGGATTCAGCTTTTTTCTTTCTGTGATGATGAAACACAGAGCCTGAGGACGAGTCTGTGTGAAATGAGCTGTTAAGAGCTCTCCATATAGAGTCCATTAGTGGAGCTCATTCACGTCAGACTGGGCTGGATTTTGTCCCATACAAAAAAAACCTGTTTCTGTAAGTCTGTTTGCTCTCTGAATCACAAATCTACACTCAAATCTACATTCAGATTTTCTCTATAACCAATACTTTGTTTTTTCCTGTATTGTACTCTTAAATTGACGCAAATTGCGCAATGTCATTTTAAACACACAGTTAATAAAACACAACAATTTTTATTGTTTGTTTAAAAGTTAGTCCCATTTGTTGCGCACATGCCACATGTGGCAGATTTCTCAAAATATGGGCAAGAGTAGCAAAATTCAAATTTTGGATTCCTAGTTTATGCCTGACAAATATAAATGGTGCAACATCAAGTCCAAACAGGCTGTTAAATACTCTAATATACTATCTGTTACAGAAGCCAGTAATTAATAATTAATAATTACCTGTGCCAGAGAACCCGAAGAAACACATGACATGGCATGATGAAGAGTTTTGTGAGAAAGTAGACCAAGCAGAGTACAACTTTGATATTTTAGAGGGTTCTACGTTATTACATATATTATATTCTGAATATTGTACATATTATGTATGCAGACTTTCTTGATTCAAAGTTCAATGCATACTATTAAAAATACAACCTCAAGTACAATCTGTGGACACTTAGTGCTTTTATCATCATCATCATCATCATCATCAATCACCAATCATTATTTGCATAGCACCTTTTTCATTTTCATGGTCGCATTACAATCAAAGAACACAACACGTATTGCAAACAAAGGACATATAAGTGTAACATCCTAAAGCATTAAAGAATAAAGATAAGATAAAAAAGTAAAACAAGTACGTCCTTAACAGAGACAAAGAAGACACATCCTGAATAAGGGAAAGAGATTTCCATAATTTTTATAGTTTTCATTAACACTAAATGGTCAACCATATACAGAGGTCAGTTAAAACCTTAGAACCTGAAGCACCCCAAACTATGAGTGATTTGCTTTAGCACACCACCAGATGGAGGTGGAGACCAGCTAGAAAATTAGAACTGAGCTGGGATTAGAATCGGGACATTTTCTTTTTAAACAGTACCTAATGAAGGGTTATACAGTGCATCCAGAAAGTATTCATAGCGCTTCACTTTTTCCACATTTTGTTACGTTACAGCCTTTTTCCAAATTGTATTAAATTAATTTCTTTCCTCAAAATTCTACACAAAATACCCCATAATGACCATGTGAAAAAAGTTTTTTTGAGAGTTCTGAAAATGTATTAAAAATAAAAAACTAAGAAATCACATTTACGT
>JAVSBV010000138.1:7404263-7433228 GCA_033117975.1 Parotocinclus spilosoma | reverse complement strand
TAGCACGTCCCGTCTTGTAACATAGGGCATGTTTGTTTAATCGGACCAGCCGGTTATTAGGACCAAAACGATCGCGTCCCAATATGGTCCAATTAACCAATTTGATAGAATACAAAAACAGAACTTAATATTTGGTACAGAAACCTTTGTTTGCAATTTCACATTTCTTGTAGTTTGCACCAAGTTTGCACACCCTGCAGCAGGGAGTTCACCCCTCCATACAGATCTTCTCCAGGTCTTTCATGTTTCGGGGCTGTCGCTGGGCAACATTGAGTTTCAGCTTCCTCAAAAGATTTTTTATTGGATTCAGGTCTGGAGACTGGCTAGGCCACTCCAGGACCTTGAAATGTTTCTTACGAGCAACTCCTAACCCTGGCTGTGTGTTTAGGGTCATTGTCATGGTGGAAGACCCAGCCACGACCCATGTTACTGAGGGAAAGAGATTGTTGTCCAAAATCTCATGATGTATGGCCCCATCCATCCTTCCACCAATAAGTCGTTCTTACAAAAAAGCTCCATTTTGGTCTCATCTGACCACATGACCTTTTCCCATATCTCCACTGGATCATCCAGATGGTTGGTGAACTTTAAATGGGCCTGAGCATTTGCTGGCGTGAGCAGGGGAACCTTGTGTGCCCTGCAGGATTTTAATCCATGATGGTAAAATTACAAACCTGTTCATTCTTTGTAGCTGGAAAAACTAGCAAAATCTATATAAAAATTGTTTCTATTGTACTAATTAGACATAGATCCATTGTGTACAATAATTTTAATAACTAAATGGCTAAAAAATCGAATGAGATAACATGTTAATAAGACTTTCACAAGCCAGAAATAAATACACATGGATAAAGACAGTTGGGGTCAATTCTAGAGCATGTGTGTATATCTGTGTGTGTTACAGGAGGAGCGGCCATGCCCTGTTTCCTCTGCCTGGGAGAGTACCAATGGCTCCGTCCTGAGTGCAGGAGCAGTTAAACAGGAAGCAGATTACTCTACCAAGGATGCAGGTAAACCATGAACCCTCAACACACCCACACTCATGCACACACAAGAACACCACATGGGTAGCTTCGCTGAAGTTGTTATATAATAGACTGTTCATGGTTTTGTGCATACTTTCTTATTTAGTACAGTAATTTGTTTTGTTTAGTTTTAAAACAAAACACATTTTTTTTGTATCTGGTATTTGTAGTAAACAAGCGAGCCAGTTAACTGGCTGAATTACTGAACTGCATTAATTCTTATTGTTGAAGTTTTTATGGTTGTATACAAAAGCACATGTGCATAAAAATGAACATAACCATTGTTGTTTTAAGAGAAAGAATAAGATAACTTAATAATACAGGTTTATGTCTTTATTAATAATAATAATACAGGTTTGTGTCTTTAATAATAAGATATAATTGGAGATTCAATATAAGGTGGAGATTAAAACTTCAAATTCATAACTTCAGATTAAAACATCATTACTGAGTCTGTAACTAAATACACTACTGACAAAAATTAGGAGATATATAATTCAGGACATATAATTTCACTTTGAAATATCTCCTAATTGTTGTGAGCAGTATGCTTCATTTAGGTATTGCATGTGATAATACCTGGGTGACCGTTGGTTAGCACTGTCCCCCAATAACTATAGAGTTTTATTCTCAGAACAGCGACCACATATGTGGCATTTGTGTTTTCTTTATGTCTGTGTAGGCTTACTTGGTCACTATGGTTTCTTCCCACATTCCAAAGACGTTATTAAAATGAGTTAATTGGTGTCCCATTGTGAGTTAGTGTGTTATTGTCTATGGATTGATGCTCTGTTTAGGCATGGTTGCAGCCTTGCATCCTTTTATATAGTGCCACTACATATAGCCACACTAAGGAAACAAATCTAAATAGTTGATTAACTAAAGCAGACTTGGAGGGTTCAGAAGTTTGGTTGCATTTTTTGGGAATAATTCCTTAAAATGGTGGAAGCATTAAACTCTGTGGAAGACACAGCATCCATAGCACAACGTATATAATGTGCACACTCTCATTCCACAATTTGCTGTTGAAAAAGATAAGCAGTTCTATTCTCTGGCAGACCATTGTTTAAACTGAGGGACATGTCTGCCCTTACCAAATTTATAGCTACTCCAAACCATTATGTATGTTTATAGATTATTTTAAGCTTGTTTTCAACAGTGTGACTCACAATTCAGTTCAAGATTCCCTGGCTGATAAAAACACAAAGCCATTATTCTTTAAGTGTTTTCATATTTTTGTATGGCCTAATCCATTGTGGTTTGTTACTATAATTCAAAATAGTTTGTAACTATAGTGTAAAATATTTCAATTTTACACTAGATATAAAAGCTAAAACGTGCACACACACACACACACACACACACACACACACAGTACTGTGCAACAGTACATTAGATTTAACGTAGACCATTAGATTTAATGAAACATTTTTCAGCAATGGTATGATGACCACATACTATTACTTATACGATTCTTTGTTAGAAAATAAAAAAGATACGTCTACAGGATTTTCAAAAATCAGAAAAGCAGCTTCTGTAGGCAAATAGTATTTAGTATTAAGTGTGACCTTAGCTTGACCTTAAATCTGTCAGTTTCATCAGGATTTTACATTGATCCTTCTGCAACCCAAAGACGCTTTGACCAGGAATGGTCTTTTTAGGAGAACAGGGTGAACAGGGTGAAAAGGCTAAGATATGCAAGACATGCAAAAGCACACAAAGAAGGAAAGGAAAGAAGTTCAGTGGAAGTGACTATTTTGGATTTAATATACCATTCCTAAATCAAGAAATCTAATGGTGGCCTAAGGCTTTTTGTGTTTGTGTGTGTGTATACAAAAGTATATAGATAGATAGATAGATAGATAGATAGATAGATAGATAGATAGATAGATAGATAGATAGATACGTAGATAGGTAGATTATATATACAGTCGATTCCGGTTAATAGGACCATAGGACCGGTTAATGGGACCAGCCACTTATTCGGACCAAATCCTAAAGTACCGAAACAAATCCTATTATATACGTATAATGTTACTTGCTTATTTAGACCAAAATTCCACTTAATCTTAGTTTAGTTTATTTAAGTAGGGACAGATACATAGCATGTAGGTTGTGAAACAACCCAACAGCAAGCATCATAGCATTTGTAGCCAGAGCTAATTTCCAATGCCCGTCCCCAACACAACCTAGCTGAGTTTGTGCGTCCGCAAAGCAGCAAGTTCTGAACAAGGTCACTTGAGTAAAAGCTGCTACTTCCATTTATATGGCTTGAATAAATATAACTTGTGTATACTAAAATATTGAACAATTAACATGTAACTTTATGCTGTAACCGAGGGAGCAAACATAAGTTGTTGGTTTGACTAACTGGTAATTTGAAGATATTTGGTCTGAAAATGATGAAAAGCAAGACGGCTACATGAAACGTGTGTAAGGTCAGCGAGGGATACGTCATACAGTACAACCAATTGTAATAAGCACTTGCTTCACGTCAAAAAAACTCATTAGGAAGACGCCACCAAGCAGCAGACACTCCTGATGCAATAAACGAAGCAATTTAATAAACTTCCAGGGGATAGCCCAAATGCTAACGGGATTACAAAGAAATTGCTCATCAACCCACTACGGCCTGTACTACAGACATGCACGTGACTGAGTATTGTCAAAGTGGCTGTTATGGGCCACAGTCACGGTTTTAGCCAAGATTTTATTTCAGTGCATCATCACAAAATGGACATTTCACTATTGGCTACATACTGACAGCAATAGGTTAATTCCGTGGCATAATCCATTGTAGTGTTCCCTCGTTTATTGCGGGAGTTACACAAAGTAGGGAAGCTATATTTATTTAAGTATTTATACACTATTTTAGCTGTAGAACTTGCAGAATGTTTGGGGGGGGGGGGGAAGCAATCGAACGGCTTGAATGAATTCAGTCTATAGTGAAACTTTCACAAACAGCGATGCTCTAGTCTTACTTCTCGTTTTTGGTGAGTATTCATTCGCTGAGTAAATAAGCCATTTACTGTAAATCGTAATATTTTATGATTTATAACACTCCTTTGTTAGAATTTATATTTTTTATATATTTTTATAAATTGTGATTTTTTTTAATGTAAAAGTTCAGATACGTTAGCTGTACCACACATACTACGCATGTGCAGATCGAGTTCCATTTTTTCCATGAATATTTTTGGAAAGTTTTTCGAGCCCGCGAAAGGTGAACCGCGAATGGGCGAGGGAACACTGCATTCTGATCTTACAGTGGCCAATCTCTTGTCCATCTCTGGTCCAGCTTTCTCTACAGCCGTCTTCTGGATGAAGCAGCAGGCCAGCTCGCAGTTGTCCTGAGCGATGCGTGCGGCTGCCTCCTCCATCATTTCCCTCTGCTGAGGCGTGGGAGCCTGTGAGAGAGTGCAGCTGAAGTTAGCATTAGAAAATTTGAACTTGTACCACTGATTCTTAGGTCAGATCCTTTTTTGTTCTCTCTCCCGATTTAACAACACGGACATACCCTGAGGGCAGCAGCAAAGCTGTTTTTCAGATTGGTGGCGATGCTCATGACCAGTGGCTCTCTGCAGGTGATCATGGCCATGCCAGCAGTCAGGTTGCGCATCATGTGGTGGGCGGCGACGCGCATGTGCGACTCCTCCGAGTCCAGGGCAAAGTCCTTCCTGACTATCTGCTCACATGTGGTCATGGCGATCTTGATGGACCGGTCCACTACGGGGTGAACGAGCTCCTGCACGGCACGCTCGATGGCCCCTCTGACACACTGCTTCAGCTGTGGATGTGCCTGCAGCAGGGGGATCTGCTCAGACAAAGGACGGGGAGAGGGTGAGGAAGAAGACTGAGCTACATGAAGAACTTTATGATGAATCTAAACATCTAGATCTACCGTCAAGATAACTCAGAAGTATGTTTAAAACAGGAAATTTTACTCTGCTTCATTGCTGAAGTGTGACTGATAAATCACTGGTTAAGATTTTCATTTTGGTTTGAGTGTAGTTCTTAAATAGCTGGTTCTCAGCCTGTACCCCTTGGGTCATTTGTAGTCTTAATTTTGCTAGGGTCTATTATGCTACCCAATCCTACCCATAATACCCTATTATGCTAATCACTGTTAGGACCTGGGTTAGAAACACTGGAGCTTTCTGGGCTAACTGTAACAAGCTGAACATATTGGCTGTGTCAGAGGGAATTCTCGTCTAGCAACACCCGTCAGGTTTTCACTGTTTAAAAAATGTTTTATGCTTCTGTATCCTGTCATACCATCCAAACCCATGCTGCGATCTTTGGAAGACACCAAAGCCCTCACACCCCTGACCAAAACAAATGACACCAAAAGGGTATTTCATTTTAATTTTTTTTTTTTTTTACTTAAGCTGAAACCAAAATCCATATACACGACTAAAAACGAAGGTTTGTGCTTTTTTGTTTTAAACTCGTGTAACTTAAAAAAAAATAATTATCGATATCCACCATATTGGTTTTCAAAGTTTGGTGCCTTTGATTTTAATAGAACCTTTTGTCAGATGTTTATAATGGTTTAACGAACCTGTGGTCAATCATCAGAAAGGGGGTGGACAAACAAAAACGCAGAAACTGTGATCAACTTTAAGCGCCGATTAAGCACCACATATTCAAATTGGTTTAATAAACAATTTAACTTCTAGTCGACCCTTACTGTGTCACCCCAAAGTAGCACGTTTCCTACAATCAACCCAAACCTGTGTATAATTTCAAAAGACGCGAGAGACTCACAGTGCTGTTGATGTTGATGTGGGGAGCTAAGCCTGCCAGTGCATACACATTAATGTCGTGATAGCTGAACTGTGGTGTGGGTGGACCAGTGGTGGCAGTTGCTGCCGTAGCAGCAGGGGTAGAAGGGGCAGCTGTGAAAGAAAAGTCTCCTGCTGGTTAAAATGTAATTAGGATTAAAATCAGGAAATGCAGAGCACGCATACAAATTCATTTATTGAAAATTGAAAGGTAGATCATGCAAGTGGAAGTGGCATGTACCTGAAGTGACCACTGGTAGCATCTCTTCAGGTGGCTTAGTCTCCTTCTTTGGTGCAGACAGTTGTTCCTCCAGATTTTTCAACTTCTCTTTGTCTTTTAGCAGGTTACCTGGCTTCAGGTCATTAATGTCCAGAGACAGGTTCTTACACAGCACCTCAATCTCAAACTTCAGGTTTAGCTGTGGCGTGAGGGCAGGAATAGAAGAGTTGGCTTTAAATAGCAACTGGTTTTAAATGGACGACATACATTTTGTATAGCAGCAAATCTTTTGATTTCATTTCCATGGCCATCATTCATTCATTTTTTGTTCGTGTCGGTTTTTCATACCAAACAATCTCACAAGCGTTCTAATATTTACACAAAGCCATCAATGACTGAACTCACCTTTAGATCATGCTCCTGGTGTAGCTCAGCCAATACATTCATGATAGCCATGGTCCAAGGGTTCTGTGGTCTGAAAACCTAAAGAATAAACAGTAATTTCAGATTCGCAAAGGTCACATCTGGGTGTTGTGTCAAAAGAAGAATACAGATTACATTTGTTGGAGAGGGCTTGAATATTTACTGGCCTCCTTAGTAATAAATCTCAGTTATTCAAGCAATTCAGACGTTACATTGCATGCAAGTATCTTTTTACAATTTATACCAAATTGATAAATTAGACAAAGGATCAGTTCTACACTTCATTTGGTTTTTGGTTCAGCTTCACAATAGAATCCACTGCCCCCGACCCCCAATGAATAACCATATCGACCTCATCTTCAATAGCATTAAAATAGTTTATGACAGCCATAGTGTCTGAGCTCAGTAACTGTGGCTAGACCACCGTAAAATATCTGTAGTGCACCAGCAGACTGCTGCACCTGAGAATCTGTTCAAGTGCTCCTCCTGTGAAACTGAAAATGCAAAGACAATCTAAGACTACTGCTTTGTTGACAAAATAAACTGCAGAATTAATGTTTAATTTCTTTATATAATATATAGAATCATTTCTTTATCAGCATCTGGTCAGACCTGCTGCTTTATTTGAAAGTGTCTGACGTAACGCACATTGATTTATCCGCGTTCGCTTTTGAAGTACAAACAAAAGTCCCGTCATGATTCTCGGTGCACATGCAGTTACAACCGCAATCTACTGCTCACAAAACTCATTTTAAAATGAAATATCCCAATAAAATATCCCCTAATTTATGTGAGCAGTGTAGTTAAAGCAGCAAATCCTGTTGAAGAAGCTGGTCCATTTTATTGTCTAAAGGAACATTGATCATAGCACAGTCCTTTCATAGTCAAATTTATTTATATAGCACTTTTTACAATGGAGCATTGTCTCAAAGCAGCTTTAAAATATTATATCATCTTAAAAGGCCAATCCCAAATTAAACAAGCCTATGGGTGACCGTGACAGTGACTTAAAAAGGAACCCATCCTACTTGGGTGGCCTAGATGTTTGAAGTTGTAGTAATAGTAAAATTAAGTAAATAATACAATATAAATCAATACCAACACTTAAAACTAGTAATACAATTCTGAATAAATAACTAAATAGATAAGTCCCACTAAAGCAGGTTGAGCAATTAGAAGCTTACCACACTCCGTAGACTGGACTCCAGGACTTTAGCTACGAAGGGCACCACATAGAGAAGCTCCTGCTGGCCTTTCACATAAGCTTCCAGTAAGAGAGACTTTATCTCCAAATCCTGCACAGTAACAAAACGTCAGCAACACGTTTAACAGGCAACACAGACTATATGCTTCTATGCCTTTGCTGCTCACAGTATAAAGGATGGGTTTGTTTTTAGCCAGGGTGATCATGCCAAGCCAGTGGCCCAGGTTTTTCAGTAGAGATCGATCTGAGAAATTAGCAGCTGCCTTATCAGATGTGAGAAGAACCTTAAAAAAAGCAATACAAATTAACCATGAGATAATACTTTTTTTTTTATGTGAAATGCTTAAGAAGTGGCAAAAAACAAACAAAAAAATTACCTTAATATTCCTGTACGTTTCATTTAACACCATTTTGACAAACTCTGGGTTTTTCAGTGTGTCAAGAAAGTTGGAGTAAAGGCTGTGGAAATTTGGCTCGATGCTGACTCGCTTCATCACGAGGTACTGAGATACCCAGGGCATAAACTCTTCTTTTACGGTTTCCTTCAGCTCTTCAACCTTACACACACAGCAAGATGAAAGAGAGAAATCTGTCAGCGCTATGATTGCGTGCTGTATAAAATACAACCGACACGGGTACAGTCGATTGTTTTTTAAAAAATAAAAATAGGTCATTGTTCGTATCTGTACCTTCTGAGACATGTTGGACTGGGACAGGTTGTTGAAGATGAATGCTATCTTCTCCTGCACGTTCTCTGGAGGTTCCACAATCCTTTCGGTTTGGTCTGTAGCCACCAGCAGCGTGTCAATGTTTGTGGTGTTTATTGAAGGCTGTGGATGACGAGCAAAATGTTACATAACCTAAAGGGATGTGGGGCTCCACTTACCACAAAAAACAGGATTAGGGATCGTCAACGCTTTTTCAGCTTTTTTTTTTTTTTTTTTTTTTTTTTTTTTTAGCAAAACCAAAACAATGTCTTGTGCCCAGATTGAAATCAATTCACTGACTTCAGCATGCACACATTCTATGAAGACTACTCACTGGCACATCCTTCTTAAAACCTACTGCAGTGGGCCTGGTGATGGTGTTAGTTTTGGCGACGGTGGTGGTGGTGGTCGTGGTTGTCACCAGGGTGCTGGCCTGACCAGGCTGAGGGGCTTTGGGGGGTTGAGACTGGGCCTGAGCTTGAGCCAGCGCCAGACTGCCTGGTGTGGTTATTGAGCCCTGCATCTTCACCGGAGGGTCACGTGACTGCTGTCCATACTCAATATACTGTACAAACAAAACATGGAACACGGATACAATCAATAACAGCAAGTTCACGCTACAACAGTTTTGTAATGCTCAAACATTTTACCCAAATCAGCACAATGAAATCTGTCATGCATGACAATGTATTGCTAGATTTAAATTTTGTTTAATGAAGCCAAAACTGTGCAACAATTCAGTGAAAACAATGAATAACTCGACTACACAATGTAATTTAGTATAATATTTACTGTGCGAAATTCGCCATTAATGATTGTTTTAGCAAGGTTACTGTGGTAGCAATAACCTAGCGGTTAAGGCACTGGACTGAACCAGAAGGTCCACGGTTCAAATCCCACCTCTGCCAAGCTGCCACAGCTGGGTCCTTGAGCAAGGCCCTTAACCCACGACTGCTTGGATTGTAAGACTGTACGAGTTGTAAGTTGCTCTGGATAAGGGCGTCTGCTAAATGCCTTAAAATGTAAGAGTGTGACTATATGTAAACAATGATTTCTGCACGCATGTCACTTAAGAATTTAATTGATTAATAAACTTAATATGGTACAAGTGATAATTAATAAACTACTAAACATTTGCAGATATAACTCGTTTTGCTGCTCCAGCTTTAATTAACCTATGCTTTTCTATAGTCATTTTACTCTATGTCTAATATAAGGTGTCCAAAACCTTCTCAAAAAAAATTCTCAACACTGCATGTAAGCTTTAATCACATATGATGTATAAAATATTTATATCAGATTTTTTTTGCAGCCTGAAACCATTCAGCATCGCCAGGTTTACATGGGGAGATCCGGTTCTTTTATTTTTTTTCTGGGATTATAAAAGTTAGACAGTATAAAGATTGCAAGGCTTCTTTTGGTGTTGACTAAAACAGGAGCAAGAGTAAAAACAGAAGAAACCCATTTACCTCCTGTAAGTGGTGGGGAAACTGCAAAAAATGAGCTATAGATGCCAAGTGCTGACAATACTGTGGATAATCCTTCAATCTGCCAATGAAGAAAAAAAAAAAAAAAAAAAAAAAGATTAAATTTAAACAATCAAATCCCAACGTGAAGGACAAAAAGACCATGCATTATCAGAATCAGAAATACTTTAATGATCCCAAAGGGAATTTCTGCTTGTTACAACTACACCCCTTTACACAAATAACCAACATTCTAATGATTAAATAAAGATGAAGTTAGATAAAGGATTTTTTTACATTGATATTTACATTGTTTTTATTATGGTACTTTTATTGTACACAGTGTCTTATGATACTGTGTAATAAATATAAAATACAGAATAAGCAGTTTTTATGATTACTGTATAAAGTTATACCGATTAAGTTAATCAAAAGAAAACTTTACCTGTTCTTAAACCGATCCAGTGCAGCAATACCAAAGTAATACATTTTGGAGCCATAGGGCTTACGTAATGCCTCCAGAACATATCTCAAGGCCAGTCCAAGAGCCATATATGTGACCAGCCCCTTCTCGATGATGCCTCCAAACAGACAAGCAGTAATGTGCAGCTCTTTGTCTGGGTATTGAGGGAAGAAGCGGTACTCCTCAAACAGGTTTCGCAGCATGCAGTTGAACACCTCGCGCTCCCGCTTGATGGTCGAGTCCTTGAACCTCTGCAGCATTTCAAGCACCTGAGAGACATTGTAACGAGAACATTTTTACATTAACTGTTAAAACTTTAAATGGACCTGTGATGAAGTATGAGACCAAGTACACTGGTACCCCTGTTCTCTACCACGTCTAAAGTGGTTCTCGTCGCATTCCAAAAGAAAATGTCTGTCTGCGTCTTGGGCTAGGTACACTGGCTTAAAAATGTACTGGGTTCAGCTGAAACTCTAGTCATGATTCAGTCTCACAAAACCCCTTTCTCAGTGAAGCGCAATTTTTTGCATAATAGTTCTATAGTACTAGAGGTTCAATAATACAGCCAAACAAAGAAATTAACAATTGAGCTCTCCAGATCACATTCAGGCTGTGCTGCTAACCCAGAGTTCACCAATAAGAGCATGTCCCAGAAGTGTTTTACTTTTATTTTTCACTTTCAATCCATTACTCACTAACTTGCACGAGATTTGATACTCCCAGAAAATCTGTGTGTCAATAATTTTTGCCAACTGTTGGTTAATGTATAAGTATATTAATTAATAAGCTGAACTCTGCTATGCTAAAGTATAGATGATATTAAACTTATCAGGTCATGATACATATGGATTTGTCGGGATGTATCCCCTTTGTAAGGCAGGGAGCTCCTGAACAATAACTCCATTAACGCACATAATGCCTTAGTTTGGATGTTCTGGAATGGATTCATTCAACATTATTCTTTACGGGAAAAATTCTCTGTACTCATCGTTTTCGGTTCACTGATAAGCCAATGGGAACAAAATTAGCGACGAGAGCAGATTTACTGCTCTCTATACTTCACTGAAATACGAGTTGAGTAATGCCAGCCTTACACCAATCAATTTAAGGGAGGCAAATTTCTAAAGTCAGAAAGGAACGAGTCGAAATTGCGCAATCATGCCGTTGCAATCGTTAGGTGTCTTTCTAGTCTGGACATTCCGAAGAAAAAAACAACCAAGCATGTTTAATACTGTATTAATGCAAGACATGAGCATTGGCTCGCACAAAGTGACTGTAGTGAACAATACTGACTGTGGTGAACAATACTGACTAAGCTAAACCCATTGTAACCATGTAGCAGGTATATGACCAATACAGTATTCTCCAAAAGCATGATGGGAAATCAGCTCAAAAGAATAAAGCTGCAGTCTTGCAATATCTATGTTTAAAATGTATATATATGTTTAAAATGTTTGAGTCTTTCGGAAGTGATCCAGGTTTTGTTCAGCATAAAGAATCCTAAAATCACGTACACCACGTAAGCTGTATTGCAGTTACATAGTGCGGAAGGTTCCAACCCTGACCACAAAAGATGTTGGGCACAGCCTCACCTCATCAACAGACATGGTGGGATGAGGCGGGTGGTTGTAAATGCGTTGGAAGTAACTGTTGGCCTCATCGTCAATCTCCTTACTAAAGTGCTGGTTGGCCTCGGGCCACACCTGAGATAGGTCAGCTAGGAAAAAGAGAACGTACAGATTGTTTTCAAACACTTGCACCAGAAATAGTATTAAATGCAGATTAAGTAGTAGGTATTAATGAACAGGGTGTCACTAGACAAACTAGAAATTCAACCCATATTTAACAAAGTAACCAGTGTTTTAAGAGCTGAATGAAAGATTAATGTTGTTACTATCTGTATTTCATTTTCAAATTGTGCATGCTTTACGGTGAGTGAAAAAAGGAAAATATCATTACAAATGCTAAAATGCAATTGCTCAAAACCAATGATTTATACATGCCTTATTTAAAGGGGTTCAAAATAACAAAAATTGATTAAAAAAAAAAAAAAAAAAAAAAAAAACAAAAACAAAAACAGCTGCAACAGGGATTAAGACTTATCGCCACTAACAAGACCTACAGTGCTGGAAGGTTGGCGGGTTCAGCCCTGGTGTGCTCATCTTCCTCGGGCCGAAGGGGTCACTGCTCACCGCTGGCATGCCCAGGCCTGAACCAATCCCACTCAAGCTGCCTGAAGTCAACGGACCTGTAAGAGCAGATCAGATTAAAAAACCTGTTCAACTGAATTAAAGCAACCGAGCACCAGAAAAAAACCAATTCTAATTTTTTAAAAAACCTAGTCAGATTTCTCTAGCTTATGCTGAGATTCAGATAAGCCAAAACATTCCAAAATAATAAGTAAAAAAAGGGTAGTGGATGTCAGTGACTTGAGTCTAAATCCAGCCTTTAGAACAAAGTATGCTGGATACATGAACACTTGAACAATTAGTTGACTGCAGAGATCAGACTACGATCAGATTACTAAGTGCATGTAAATGTCCTTGTTCAGTTGAATAGCAAAGAAAAAAAACCCAGTTTTAAACAGTAGTTGTGTTGGCCCTAAACAACAATGCTTTCTTGCTGTCAAAGCATTTTAGCAATAAGTATGTAATATATAAGAAAAACCCAAATATGTCCACCCCAAAAAATATTCCTGTGATGATGTGTAGTAGCGTTGTTTTTTTTTGTTTTTTTTCCCCCAATCTTTTTTTCCCAAAAGATTCCCCTAAATTTTAAAGGCAAAGGATGTTTAATTAAGGAAATGGCAAGATACAATATAATACCAGAATTGTATCAGCATTCACATACAAAACTGATGAGATTTGAATAGCCAAGGGTCTCCCAAAAAACAGTAAAAAAAACAAAAAAACAGCATGTTAGATCTCAGATATGTTGTAATATCCAAAACACGAAATTACAGGCAATTGCCTTAAGGGTTGAATGGCATTATAGCCAAAATATCCATGTCAGTAAACACAAGTTTAAAAATAAATAAATCACCTTGTGCAAGCACAAAGTGGAAAAAATAAAACAAAAAAGCCTTACTTTAACCAGCATTTAAAGATTTTAGATTGTACCTGTGATCTGGGAGGACAGGCCGCTGATAGCGCTGAACGCGTTGCTGGGATTGGGGTTAGTCAGAGGGGGGAAGGCCTTGGCAGGGGACTGAGGGTTGCTGAAGGCCGAGCTTAGTTGTGTGGGAAAGCCTTGCATGTTCTGCGGGTGCGAGGTGGCTGAGCTGCTCAGATTTAGGGAACCCATTGCAGTTAAAGGGTCCACCTGCATCACAGTAGTAAGGAAACTATGAACACTGATGTCATGACCATCAATGAAGAAAAAAATCAAATAAAATCCGCTGCACAACTTAAATCCTGCATGCAAAAGAATTTAAATCCAAATGTGTGTTCTACTCATCCTTTACTCTCAACATCCACACATTTTGGAAGTGTCTATACCAACCAGCCATAACATTTAATACACCGCTCTGCATGTCAAGGACAGCTAGCTTACGACAACGTAAAACTAAATGGTGCTGAACACAAATTTCCAATCATTTTTGTGAGCAGTATAGAAGAAAGTTCTACCAACGTACAAAATTTTTTTAAACACAAAAATACAATCATGCCAAAATCCTACCGGGGAGATGGCGTCCAAGCTGCTTGTGCTAGGTGCGCGCCCCTTTGGCATCACACCCGGCGGAGGCTGCCGAGCCTTGTTCATCACATTGCTACAGTTGGCCACCATGGTCAGGATAGTCTCTGACAGTTCTTGAGACACACTCCTGATTTAAAAATAAAATCAGAGAAGAAACGAGTCACAATATTTTGAGATACCATGAATAACTTGAGTGGTTCATGTCATTCATTTGTTCAAGAATGCTTGTCGAGTACAGAAAACTGAGCAGAGGAACTCTAATAGAGTTTAATCTACTGTAGTTACACAATACCATTATAGCTTTTTACACATTAACACATAACCGCAACCGGTGTGGAGCTGTTCCATTAACTTGAGGTTTAGTTGTGTCACCAAAATGTCATTGCTCTGTAAAAATTCTTGTTCAGCAAAATAATTTTGGCGCTTCCCTTCCGTCCCTTCAGTGCAACCACAGCCTGTAGTTAGAATGGCCTTTCCAGGAAATTCAGCTTAAATTAGCTTAACCCACATTATATATGAGGAGTCAAAAGACACAGAACACCCTATTATCCATAGGCTATCTTTTAGGCTATGTCTAGAACATGACCATCTTGAACGCCACCGTATTGGATCACGGGCAAGTTTTTTGCACTGGGAAGGTGGCATATCAAAAACCACCAGAATTGTCTCAGAAAACGACTACCGAAATCATTGCTAAGATGGACCTGAATATGGAATTGATGATTTTGATGTCCAGGGAACGCAGCTGCCGTATCATAGTCAGAGACTACAACAACCGACACCCAGAAAGATCACCAATTTCAGCGGGACCGTGGATGACGAGCCACGTAGTGGACGAACACCACTACCGACAGAAACCTCAACAATGGTTTTGGCAGCCTTTCTGAAGAGTCTACGATGCAGCACGTGATGTGTCCTGTGACATTTGACTTACCCTGTACACTGCAGTTACCAAGTGAGCGAGCAGAAAAACAGACTTCATCCTTACCCTGCACAGGACTGTAAACACCCCAGCATAGTGGCCAGTGTCTCTGGAGGCAGCTGTGCACTCTTGGGCTGATCCTTTTCTGGCGCTAGACCTCCCATGATGGTGGGACAGCGCCTCTTCAGGAACGTCACACACGCTTGGATGAAAGGCTCCTAAGAGAAGACAGAAGCTTCAGAGTCTCCGCATTCGAACGACCAGCATTTCTACCAAGCGATGCGTACGTGCACTTACCCCGTGCTCTCTGATTTTATCAGTCAGCCATTTGTCGAGTTTGAGGTATTCGCGGCGAGAGGCAAGTGCAGCAAGGTCAATGACAAAGGCAAATGGAGTACCATTTAGCAGCATTGATAGAGACTGAAAAACAAACAGAAGCCAGCAGGTCAGTGCAAATGTTCATCTCGAGGACCCACTGGAATGTAATGAGGAAAACCAGCATCTGCACCTTCAAGTCCTGAGCCACGTCCAAGATGCGAGAGAGCTTGGCCTGATCATACTGTTCCCCCCTCATGTACCATTCTGCCATAGAGTGCATGATGAGTTGCCGAATAGATGGCGACTGGCCCTAAGATAAAACACACAGTTTTGTTGTGTTCTGACAATACAAACTACTCCTCCCCCACAACTAGCCTTAAAACACGAGGCATTAGAAGAGTCTCAAGCGTGCAGGTCCCAAGCTGAGTCACTGGCACTCAAGTAAAGTTTGTAAACTCACAGATTTTAAGCACCCACTCAAGTTATTGCATTTCATCATGTCCCAAAGGTCAAATAGATTTTATATCTGCTGGCTGGAAATGTTACAGAGACCAGTTTTAGATTTGCTTGAGACATGGTGCACGTTCATAATGAAAGCCTATTGCCACAGTTCAAGTAGGCTACGACAACCAAGCTATGGCTATGTTCACATTACGAGGTTCAAATCAGGTTTTATTGGCTTAAAAGGTTTTATGACCCATATCTCGTTTTTTTCTAGAGCTGTGTGAACACACAAATTTGATCTTTTCAAACCTGACCTGAGCTACTTTCATGTGGTCCAAGACTGGTTACAGATCAGACGTGGCCCTGCGACCTGAATGAGAACGTTTTAGATCATAATTCATGCCACGCATGTCATTCTAACTCGCCATAAATGTGCTTTGAGAAGGGAAATGACAGCAGTAAGAAGATTTCAGTTGTAGTCTAGCCAGGTAACAGATCTCATGACTGTATTAGCCTGAATCATGTAGACAGATGTCTGATCTAAAACAAAATGTGAATTTGGATTTGGGACACTGCCTGCTGTGTGAACAAAGCCAAAGAGTGGCAAAATAAATTTAACTACAAAACATTACATCACCGCCAAAAGCCTGGTCTGTAGACAAGGCAAGTTTGGGATTTGTGTTGATGCCAAACTCTGACCCTACACTGTGTGACTCAGAACGGTTGCATTTGACCGGTTTTCATTAGCGCCCAATGTAGCCTCAGCTTTATGTTCTTTGCTGTCAGATGCAGAACCTGACATGGCATTCCGCTGTTGCAACCAATCTGCCTCAGTTTGAAATTGTGTGCATCCTGAGATGCCATGTTACCATGGCTTTTCAATAAAGATTGAATCAATCTGGCCATTCTGCAACATCACTCAAGTGTCTTTATTGTAACATTAACAGTACAGAAATACTTAAACCAGTTCATCTGGCACCAACAACTTTGTCACAGTCAAAATCATTCAGATTACATTTACCCTTCCTGATGACTGAGCATTACCTCAAGCTACTTGACAAATGCATGACTATGTACTGCACTGCTACCACAACTAATTAGAGAACTGCATCGATGTGTATGTGTCCAGCTGTCCCTAATAAAGTGACTGAGTGAAAGCAACCAGTCAGTGTAAACAATGGTAAGCACATTTATAAATCCCCCTACATGACTTGCACATGGCCTCTAACCGTTCAGGTAACTACCACAGAACCATAACACAGTAGCTGCACAGTCACTGCACACACAAATTAGGGGATAATTGTCCCATAAAGACATATCCCCTCATTTTTGAACAGTGTGGTAAGCTCTTATATACGGTGCTCAAATGAACACATGCACAAACTGAAAAAACTAAGCCTTACCTGGCCGTGCCAAGCATAGTGCAGGATGATGGCAGAGTTGGGATGGTTGCCCAGAAATATGGGCATAAGCGTGGAGATGAGCTCATGTCGCAGCGTGTGCCAGGATGTGCTGATCTGCAGCAGTGCCAGCACCAGCATGTCTGGACAGTGCTTGATGGGGAAGCTGAAGAGCTGCTTGACCTGATCATACTGGCCCACCTCTGACAGGCGTAACAGACTCTCCACTAGGTCCAGGCTTTTCCTGCAGATTAACACAGAAGAAATCTTGGAGTAAGGATAAATGCTGCATTTACTGCTCAAATTATCATTAAAGAAACTGTGACATGATATATAGATCCAAAAGTGTGGGACAAGTCATTTGTCTGAGACACTAATGATGCTTCAATTAACATCTAAGCCACCAAAGGAGGACGGGTCCCTTTTTGAGTCCTAGTCCTCCCAAAATTCATTCTTCAACATTTAGGGAGTTTCCTTTCCACTGTTACCCTAGGCTAGCTCAATCTGGGAATGGCCTTTGGACAGTGGCAATGCTCCATTGTAGTAAAGCAATAAAAAAGAAAAATTCAATCCAAGCTTTAGAATAATATCAAAAAATGTCTGTGATTTTTGAATGAGATTGCGATTTTTATTAGATAGCTTCCATGAACAGCATTTACAGATTGCTTATCTAATGGAAATAACCATTAAAATAATGACTTTAAGTAACTTCAATCAGGGATGCTGGAGCTGTGAGGCGACAACCGTCTCTAAAGAACTACTCATTACACAAGGCCCTTCTTGGTCTAGTCCCTGACCCACCCATTGCACTCCCTCTGAGCCCCTCTGGTGAGCCATCTGCACCCACACAGAAACTTACCACAAGGCGGGACTGGTTCTTTAGTGTTATTGCACCACAGCTAGCAACCTCACTGCCTCAGCATGGCAGGTCCTCGGCCTCATTTGAATTCTAAACACCGATTCTCTAGCATCTTCAAAAAACATTGCCATTTAAAAAAAAAAAAAAAAAAACTTTTCACATCTGCCAGTTTTGTTTTCTGCTGTTCAGTGACTAAGCTTGAGAGAGGCGCTATACAAACTGCACTAATAATGATTGTTGGTAAAGTTCTCTCTGCTGGTCAGGGGAAAAAATAATTGTACAAGTGCAAATCTCCCAAACTACCTCGTTCCTTACAAACATTATCCACTATGCCAATTTTATTACGTTTGTTTTATGATTCAGCATTCGTTTCTCAGCACTTGAGAAAGAGGCATGGAATAAACAAACATCAGGGGGATGTTGTGCCAGTACAAACCATGTGGCTATTTCCCTGTTGTCATCTTCAGGTGGAGCTTTGAGAATGTCGATGGCGACCGTGTGACAGGGGTAGTCTGCAAAGCAGAACACATCTGGACTCATCAACGACTGCTGGATAAAGGAGAGCTGGAAGGAAGAGAGAGTAACGTATTAGAAAGATTGCATTAACCAACACCGATCAGAATGACAAGTCTGCACTGGTAAACATTCGTCTGCTTCAACTTGAGGAATTGTAACCAGAAAACTGTCTATACTGCATACATCTGTCTGAATAACAGTGTATGAGCTACACCTTCACAGATCTGTGAAACATAACATTACATGACAGAGACCAATAGTCTTTATGGAATGGTAGCAACCAAGAATGCACTTTTTCGGAAGGGGAACAAGGTGAAAAGGCTTCATTAAGGGTCACAAAGGTTGAACTGAAGATAAGTAGATAAGAGTGCAATGGCATGCCAAATCAAAGTTTTGAATTTGGGTCCAATATACAACAGTTTTATATGAGAAATCACAGCTAAAAACATCATCTGGTGGCCTAAAACTTTTGGACAGTACTGCATGACTGATACAGCACCATGTGTATTTATTTTGGTCCCATTTGTTATCCTAATGTTCGATATTACTGGTTCTTAAGGCTGGGTTTACCTAATTACATGACTAAAATAAGGTAAAAAAAAAAAAAAAGCAGTTTAACAGCAAGGCAGTTCATTGGCCATATTTCTGGCAGGAGCGGTTACAGTAGTTCATTCATGGATAAATGGAGTTGGGTAAACAGATACGCATTTTAAGTCAGGTTAAAGAAATTTGAGTAGCATCTCTGCTCTGGTTCCATTAACTGGCCAAAGCAAGTACAACTTATTAGCATCACCATTACCTGTCCCTCAGCATGCTTCCATGGTCTGTAGATGAGATCCACAGGGAAAACTTCCAACCCTAGACCCCTCTGGATACCATACACCACCATCTGCAGCCCTTTACTGTCTCGGATTATAAAGCCTGGATGGTCCAGCTCATAAGTGACCTCCTTGAAATTCAGATTGGGGTTCTGAAAGGAAATTCATCAATTATAACAAAACTCTAAATCATGTTATGGCATAATGGGTTTAAAAGGAAAAAAAAAAACAAACAAACAAACAAAAAAAAAAAAACTTACAAGTTCCTTAACAACATCAATCAGAACTTCAACATTCCAGGTGTGGGGTTGAGAGCTGTCGCTCTTGTCCTTCCCGTCACTCCAGATACCACTGCCTGGAGCGGAGATGGACTGCAGTAGGACAGAATGAATCAGCAAGGAGTTCGATTTCAACATGGCATGAACAGTGACATTTGACAGTTTCTTACCTGTAGAGAGATGCCATCAGAAAGACCAGAGTGAGTACGAGCCATCATGCCCAGTACTCTGGCCACCTGGCTGGCCGTCACCTCACGCACCCCATACTGTAGGATTATGTTCCTACATTCATCAGCACTGTAAAGAGAAAACGAGAAATGCATCACCTTTAGTGCTAGCACACATTTGGGGGTGGGGTGGCAGGACACACAAAGGACCAGTATAGCTGACATTTAAAAAATACCTTGCACAAAAGCCATAGCCAACTTCTTGCATAAAGTCCGCAAGGGAACTCTCCATCATGGTCTTGGCTAACTCTCCAGAGTCAGGCAGGATCCTGTCCATGAGAATGTCCCGTTTCTCAGGGTACAACAGTGGTGCGAGCACCACAGGACAGCGCTCCTGCGGGAAATCTGAAAAACAACAAGAGCAGCAATGTAATGAAACCACATGGCTTAACTCTCTGAAGTTGGGCTAGCGCACGAGTGAAAAATCTAACGGTGATAATTACACAATTTTTACAGTTCTCAGATTCAATTTGTGGTTTTGGTATGAAATGTCCAATGTGTAGTGACAGTTTCAACAAATTACATTTGCTACTTATTAAATCTTTTAATAATATCGTTTCATTTTGACTTCTGACAGAGGGCTGCTGAAGCATCATGATTACCAGAACCTTTTAATACAAAATTTTATGCATTTCTAAGAGACGTTGCACAAAAGTTGGTTTTCAAATGTATAAATATTTCTCTTGTATAGATACTTTTACATGCAGAACGCAAGATTTGAGAGATGAACCACAAATATTCACTGGACAGTAAAAACCTGATTTTTGAGGACCGTGATCTGGGCCACATACCAATTACAATTAAATTAACCACTGACTTTTTTTTTTCTTTTTTTTTACTTCTGCTTGTATGAAACACTCCAGACAGCCTTACACACCGCTTAAGCATAGGACCGTGTGAGGCTCCTTACACAACAGCACATTAACATGAGCATCATCAGCATCGCCACTTACCTCTGCACAGTGTTTTGAGAAAAGCGTCAATTTGTTCTTGCCCGACTCCGCTGGAGCCCTTCTGCCCGAACAGAAGGTGCGAAAGCAGCAGATGCAGAGCCTCTATGGCAATGTCCTGGAAGCCACCTTCCTGACTCCCTCCGAGGTCAACGTCCACGTATGATCGCAAGAGATCAGGTAGCTTCTGCTTTATAAACTGAGCAGCTGTCGGAACACAGAACAGTGGCTAAATCAGATTCAGACCAACCTGCAGTTATAAGCTTTCCATAAGAAACACTAATGAGCTGCAGCATTTGGCAGAAGGCCTGACCCAGAGCGACTTACAACTAATGTGATCTTACAAGCTGCGATCCAAGTGTTACAGGCCGAAGAATGGCGCGTTTGTTTATTTAACGTTGCACCGATGGCCAGTTCAGCCATAGGGTTCCATTGATAGATGTTTGCATAAAGACTAGTCATTTATACACTCAGATCACACCAATTAGCGTAATCAATTCATCTAATCATGTCTTTGCACTGAGTGGAATCCGGAGTACCCAGAGGTCATTCCACCTGAGATCTAACCTAGGAGCATCAGTGCACACAAAAAAAAACAAAAAACAACAAACAGTAGTAGCATGGCAGAACTAGGACTTGAACCCTTAAAATTCTGATTAATATAGCAGTACCATAACCTGTGTCCATATAACTTTCGACATCTCTGGATTAAAAAAATAACATGGAGAGATATTTTACTTCCGCATTGAGCAGCTTGTCACTATAGTTTGCAATATAGCACAAAAAAAAAAAGAATTAGAAGCACTTGAAACAGATTCCAACTGTGTGATAATTAACTTGTGATATTTTCATAATAAACGTTTCCTTGACTTGGAAAATTCAACACAGTCGCATTTTTACTTGATTAAATACCTAAGAGCAGAGACCAAAGGCTGCACTGAGAACCCAGAAGCCCATAGCTGCACCACTTCAGAATTATAGAACGCTGTCATTTTTCCAGGAGTTGTTGGTGTTAACCCTTAACACTCCTTGGATTTTGCATCATTTCGCTTAAATTTAGCTAAGCAAATTCACACTTCTTGATTATCCTTTCAGCCACGACCAGAGAGTAAAGAATAACGTTCAGCCTTAGAAATGGTTAAGATCCGGGTTAGTCAAAACAGTGGCATGCAAGTACTTTAACCACCCTCAAACGCAGATCCAGAATCGAATCTAGAAATTGGATGTGCCAGCTACATTAGACTAAATTAACGTGTAAAAAGAAAAATGCAATTTGCTCAGGAGCTTATCGACATCTCAGCACTGGCCATAAGGCGCAGGCATTACGAGCCTCTTAACTGAACCTCTCATATAAAATACTGTATGAAGGGCTAGCATTTAAATAAACAACCCTAAGATCAAATACAGAACATATTTACTTACCAAAACCACGAAGGTCTACGTTACTGGAGTTCAGAAGAGCAAGGCCAAAGATTACCTGGTCCAACAAAGAGCTGATTAGCGAGCATGCTCAAATTTTAAAACGTATAGCTCAGCACCCCTTCATAAAGACAAAATTTGGCATACCTCCTGGACCTTGCTTAATTTCAGAACTTTACTCAGTTGGGGAAATAAATGTGGCGATGGCTTTAAACTCTGTCAAAAAACAATACAAAATAAGATTGTTAAACAAATTAAGTGCACACATGTTAACGCTGCAACAAAGCTGGGAAACAGTGAGGCCAAAACACACAAACCTTCTGATAGTGCAGAGGATTGTCGATGGCGTAGCAGAGAGTTGAAATGAAATTTGGTTTTGTGATGAGAGACACACACTCCTGGATCAGAAACTGTGTCTTTAGCAGAGAGGAGAACAAACACAAACAAAAATCATGAAGAGAAAAGAAGGGAATAAAACTGCAGTCCAAAACCAACTGGTGTAATGGAATCCAAACGCCAAGTTCTTTATGAAAATTAATTTATTAAAATAAAAAGGTTCTTGCCAAAATATTCTTATTATAAATTAAATGTGTTCTGTAAGATTTAACATTTAACCTATGGAAAAAGATGTTAAAGTTTGTGCACACCACCAATAGTTTTCTAAAAATTAATGAAATACAAAAGCTATAAACTTATGATTTTGTTGGACATCTATACATTTGTTTAAATGGGGACAATACCACCAAATTTATGCACTATTATCTTCTAAAATCAGTCATTCAAATCAACAAGCTGCCCATGTTTTAAGCAAAGATCCCTTTTACAAAGTGAATTGATCCCAAACATGTAGTGCAATCGAAAGGGCAGATGAGTTTGATAGGTGTGTATAACAGGACAACAGGTACAACCGGCTGAACAGTTAAATGACAGATTTGCAGACTTAATTCAGTATAAAGACGGTGGATATTCTACCTGGTGGAAATCTTTGCCACTGCTTTTACCATCGCCGCTGAAATCCACATGGGAAAAGAGACAGCGTAATAGATGTCTGTCTGCCTCAGGCCCGTGACGATTCACAATCTACAAAACACCAGATGTCAGTAGTCCATGTTGTTCAAACACAAAGCACGTGGCTATTCTGTTATCATCGAGTTTCACATTCAGCAACTCCATCATTCCCACAATTGTAAAAGGTTAAAGAAATCAAAACCAGTCTACTCATTATATGCAATAGGAACTGACCCGTCACAGCCGAGGCCCGACATTTACACCACTTGGCTAACATGATTCTAGAGAATTTCATCCAAAACCTTTTCAGTAACTTTTTTAGCTACTATCCTGGATCAAGCACAGTCTTGATCACTGCCAAGATTGCCTTTACAAAAAAAATTGGGGGATATTTCATGTTGGGACATTTCATTTGAAATATCCCCATATTTTTATGAGCATTACAGGTTATCAGATCTGTGATTTTGTAGACGGGGTTAGGATGGTTTTGGATGCAAGGCAACCTAGCCTCTAAATTTAAGCATCAAGTACCGGCCAAGCAGAAACAACTTGGAAAAATGTAAAAACATGCACCCAAATTTACACAATGACCACATCTTTTGGGAAAGTCGTAAACTTAACTCATTCTGGGGAAATGTACGCAACATAACGAAAGACGTTCTTGGTTATGTAATACCCAATGTACCCAAATGAAAAGTACAAAAAAAAAAAAAAAAAACGACAGGTATTTAACCAAAATACTATTGGTCACATAAAAAAGCAATAAGAAATTCATGCAAAACTACCCCCCCACCGCCAACTATTACTCAGTGGCCAAAGATAAGAGTTTTACACCACGACCAATTGGCTCAAAATGAAAGAGGGTGTTTTTTGATGAAGTGGGAGAAATGGACACTATGGCACAGTAAATGTGGCTTAAGTATTTTCACGTTTTCAGTTTTATCAAACCAGCACAACACGGCACGCAAACAGAGTCTTCCCCAGAGCTGTAGCGCTCCTCAACCGCAGAAGCCACCTCTCATCTTAGTTAACTTATTATTTTAATCTCTCTATTAGTGTAATCTTTGATTAATCCTCTGTGCGCCTGTTACTTATCTACATGTGTGCTCTCACCAAGTCAAAATCCTTGTATGTGTATCATACTAGGTGAAAGAGAGAGATTCTGATTTTCAACCAATTCTGGGAATGTGATGGAATACATACTTCAAATATGTACATCTATATGTGTAAAAAAATAAAAAGAAATAAAAATGTAAGTGACAATAAAACAAACAAAAAAAAAAACATTCCAAAAAGTCACATATAACTTTCGTCCAATGGTTAAAAACATTCCCATGAACCAACAAGAAATGTCGATATTAAAAGAAACCCAAGTATATATTGTACATGTATGTAAATACCATTAAAATCACCCCATTAATCAGCTGACAATAACTGGCTGAAATTCAGGAGAAGTTCAATCAAATAGTGGAGTGACTTTTAAAGGCTCCATTTTCAGACTCAGGAACCTTACTGGTAAGATCATTTACAACAACACAACGGTGAAAAATCTCATTGTCAACAAGATGCATCTTTGTTAATCTGTACAGGATTAAATGTAGGTCAGGATCAACAGTGACTGGTGGAAAACCGGTAGGTAAATCAGTAATTTTATCAGGGAAGAAGAGAGAAACGCAAACATTTCAGATCCCAAACAAAAACTCAGTAGCTTCTGCTTCTTATACACTAACATACAAGTTTCTTTAAATGGCAGTGTGATATGCTTATTGACCCCAAACCTTGTCCTGTTCACCTTTACCAGGTGAGCCAATAATTATTAACTAATCTATGCTCAGATTCATAAGGTTTGCAAGAGCAGGAGTTGGACATGACTGAATAACAGGGTTATAAAATGGGGGTGGGCAAAATGCTAAAAATAAACACCAGTACATTACACTATTTAAAGACATTTTCACAATATTTATCACAGAAACGCGATCGAAGACAAAATGCCTCAATACCAACAGATTTTTCAATTTTTCCCGCTACATAGTAATTAATATGAATCAAGTTGCACTTCATCTAAATAAACAGAACTAATTATATTCGTAACCATAAAACTTTCTTCTGTATTCTTTAAGCCTGATATCCTCAAATAAGCATGTTTATCACAATACGATAAAATACCGTCAAATTACCCACCCCTACTCTGTTAAATATGAACTATTCCCATCAACTGTGCATAAACAAGTGCTGAGCATCCCAAGAAGATGAATTTTCTTTAAATCATTCGGAGAAATACAAAATGTAACAGCCCATATGGTGTATGAATACCTTCCGTCCCATACAAATCATTAAAAGCTGATAACTCTTGATTTGTGCTTTAGATGAACATAATCGTTAAAAGAAACATTTTAACAGTCGACTCACGTGCTGTATTTCTTGCTGGCTGGCTCTGTAGTTTTTCTTGGTTAAATTGTCCACCAGGTAGCTGATTTGAGACAAAGCCAGCGAGAGCGAGTCAAGATTCATTGCTGGTTGGGGCGGAAGCAGGCGGCCGAGCCCGGCGCAAAATCACCATTATTCCCCTTTAGTCACTTCAGTGATAAGTTACTTCTGCTCCCCTCCCCCCCCACAGGTGCCAAAGTGTCCGTGCGTTCCGAAGAGCTTCTCAGTGGATGGTGTCAACGAGTGGTCAGTCAGTGCGAGTTAGGATTTTTTCATCTAGAAAGGTTTGGGGTGGGGGGTTGGGGGAGGATAAGAAATTATGAATATTGGTACATACATATTTTAAAAGCAAAAGCTACTTGATTATTGATTATTTAACCAGAATCAAACTGTTACAACATGCAAATTTCAAATCACATGTAATTACTAAGATGTTCCATTTAGGTAGACATTCTTTGATATCTCTTAATATCTAAGATATTATAAATATTATAATATAAATATTATACTTCCAGTGCCATTAATATGGGCTTGCTCCAGCTTTGCAGCTATAACAGTTTCCACTCTACTAAGCAGGCTTTCTACAAGATTTTGGACTGTCTGTGGGAACCCAAAAGAGCACTTGTGTGGTTAAACGCCAATGCTGGACACGATCGCCTTCAAGCTCATCCCAGAGGTGTTTAATGAGGTTGAGATCAGTGAGATGTGAAGGCCAGTCAAGTTCTTCCACTCCAAACTGACACAGGCATGCTTTAAGACAGTCTTGCTGGAACAGAAAAGGGCTTTTCCCAAGCTGTTCTCACAAATTTCAAAACATACAATTGCCCACAATGTCTTGGTATGCTGAAGCATTAAGCTTTCCCTTCACCAAGAGTAACAGGCCTAGGCTGGCAACTGAAAAACAACCCCAGAGCGTTGTCCCAACCCCTCCAAACTTCACAGTTGGCACAATGCAGTCAGGCAGGTAATGTTGTCCTGGTGTTTGCCATACCCAGTCTACGTGTCCATCAGACTGCCTGCCAGAAAATCTTTATTTCCAATAGAATACAGCTAATAATGCTTAACCAACCAATGCATATAATTAGGCTTCATAGAGGCAAGCCTGCAGCTGCTTGGTTATGGAAATCAACACTATGAAGCTGCAATACTGTGGTCTGCCACTCCATAAGAATCTAACTTCACTAGTGAGCTGGATTAGACCGAGCCGCATTCATTAAATATATAACTAATTGTGCATGCAAAGCAAATACCACATCTCCACCTGAAGACAACTGTACAGCGGTTGTATAGACAAACGTCATGAAAATGATGCAATCAGAATCCACATTCATAGAGAAATGATTCACTTAAGTGAACAACAACATTCAAGAACATTTTCATGATGCACTGTTGCATTTAAAAAAAAACAGAAGGCATAATACAACCAGACAGGATGCTATGACAAAAAGTTTAACTTTTGTTAATTTCTAACCAGAACAGATATAGTGCATGACTGTGCTGGCACAGGGTTCATATCCCTGCATGGCCAGCACTTAGTGGTTAATGTACTGGCCTGTGGACCAAAAGGTCCAGGGTTCAAACCTCAAATCCACCAAGGAGCTAGTGGAGGTGAAAACCCATTAGTTTAATACAATCTTGGACACCTGCTGCCTTTACAGTGACCGTACCAAGGGTTTCTTGTCATAATGAAGGAATTGAGAGGCATAGCTGCTTGCCAATTAGTCACAGGGGCACAAGTGCATGTTAAAAAAAAAAAACTTAAACTCTGAACAGATCAAGTTATGTAACACTAAAGAACGTTACTCTACCAAAGATAAGAAATTAAGAAGAAAACAATTTGGTTGATTCCATTAATTTTCAAAACCGATGCCTTTGCTTTGAGAAAGACACACAAAAGAGCCATCAAGCCATCATTACCTTACCTGGAGCATGACGGACTTTCTTTTTATTTTTTTAACAGATGTACAGTCCATGGTGCAAATAACTAAAAGAAACTGGCTCTTGACTAAAAGCATTAGCCACTCAAGTTTTGAAACGCATTATGTGAAACGTAGTGCCTGTAGAGATTTTGGATGACATGCCTTACAGTTTTCTGCTCAACAATCCAGGATAAAATAGATTTTTACCACTGTGACTGTACTGGGGCCCCAATCCCAGTAAAGAGGGTCTGACTACACCCTGAAGGAGCCCATTTGTAAACCTGGCTACAGCCATTACAGCTAGCTAGCTAACCAAACAAGTGGCAGGGTTCATCACTGTGCATGACTGATCTGAGAATTAGAAACAGAGAGAGCTTAAAATAAGATCAGATCCAGGACATAGGGTAATATGCAACACACTGGACTGTAGTGGTTAAGGTAATGGACTATAGACCAGAAGGTCCAGGACTCAAATCCCACTTCTGCCACAGTTAGGGGCCCCTGAGCAAGGCTCTTAACCCACAATGGCTTGGATTGTAAGGCGTGTAAAGGAACGTCTGCAAAATGACATAAAGGTAAATGTAAGACACTCATGCCACTAGCAAAAAGAAAACATTAGGTAACCAGAGTCATTATTCTGAACCTAACCAATGAGAGCCAGGTAGCTTCTCAATGCTAAATATTAACAGATTATTGTTTGTGTAGTAATTAAAGTAAGACTGGACCATGGTTCAACTTCAAAAAATAAAGCCAGATTCCGCACTGTAGTTGCTACTGTGATTTATCATACAGCTTTTAATTCTGTATGTACAAATTCTGTACAAATCTGCAACTATATAAAGAATACACGTTACCTGGGACTCAACATCTGTCAGAATAAATGAGTAAATTCGGGCCGTGTCGAAGCCCGCATACTACCGTACTACGTAGCGCCCCAGAATAGGACGGTGCCGTTGTTGTTTACGCATACTATTTAGTACGCTAGTATGAACGGAGGAACTGTATAATAGCGAGGCTTGCGTTTTGGGCCCACTGAACTTACACGCTAAGCTAACGCTAAGCTAACGAAAGCTACTCGCTTTCAATTAAACTTTTACAATTTCTCCTAAAAGACCGAGTGTGAAATGTTACACTGCTTACAATTTTACGTGAACATACCTCGCGTTTTTTTATAACTCGAACTGGCTGCGTGGTCTGGTAGCGCTAGATTTATGTAGCTCGAGCTACTTATGCTAAGCTAAGTCGTATGTTACCGTTAACGAAAGCTAAGAAGCTACCAAGCAATGAGTTAGCACCTAAACCGTAGCCTAGCACTAGAAAGAAGCTGGAAAATGAAACGAATTACCTCGGCTCATGCAAACTAGGTGCTGCAGCTCATTTTGCGGTGTTTGTGGGGGGGAAATCGAGGATAGAAGAAGATAAAGCTAACGCTTTCTCCCCCAGCACTGCTCTATGAGTTCTCACTAATAAAA
>JAVSBV010000138.1:7375960-7386532 GCA_033117975.1 Parotocinclus spilosoma | reverse complement strand
GACAATGTATCCGAAGTATCGAGGAGGGAAGTCAAAATATTCCTGATTTATAGCCATTGCCCTGCCAGGGGCCAAAAGGCATCGTATGTCACCTTAAGGAGACCTCAAGACCAAGCATTGCAAATTTTATGGAAGTAAGCCAATATATGCCTGAATTATAGCCATTGACCTTCCAGGGTCCCCTGGAGCAAGAAGAGCTAAGAATTCGGATTTTCTTTACCCTACTTTAGAAAATGACTGAATTTTAGTCCATTTGGATATAGGGACCTTTGTGCCTTTTTCTAGGGACCTGAGGTATCCAATAGCATTGTATGTCACCTCACGGTGACCTCAAAACCATGTATCCAAAGTTTCGAGAAAGGAAGTCAAAATATGCCTGAATTATAGCCATTGCCCTTCCAGGGACCCCAGGTGCAAGAAGAGCTAAGAATGCCGAAGATGCGGATGGTGAATTTCAGTCCATTGTATGCCAAGGGATTGTGGACCCCTTCCGGGAACCTGAAGTACCCAGTGACGTCATGTGTCTCCTCAAAGTGTTCTCAAGACCACGCATGCCAAATTTTGTGGAGGTGAGTCAAAATGTGCCTTAATTTACCATCATTGACTCTTTAAGGGCTTGCGGAGTCCATGAGTCAAAAAAATGTCTGAATTTTAGTCTGTTTTAAGCCAAGGACTTATGGGACCCTTCCAGGGAACTTAGCCACCAATTGGCATACTAATTCACTTCGAAGGGACCACAAGACCAACCATGCCAAATTTCTAGGAGGTAAGCCAAAATATGTCTGAATTATAGCCATTGCCCTTCCAGGAAAAGCGAAAAAAGAAAAGCGAAGAATGCTGATTTTGTTTTACGCTACTTTAGAAACTGACTGAATTTTACTCCATTTGGACCTTTGGGCCCCTTTCTAGGGACCTGAGGTATCCAATGGCATTGTATCAAGACCATGTTTCCCAAGTATCGAGGCGGGAAGTCCAAATATGCCTGAATTATAGCCATTGCCCTCTTAGGGAACCCAGGAGCAAGCAGAGCGAGCAGAGAGAGAAAGCGGAGGATGCAGATGCTGAATTTCAGTCCATTCTATGCCAAGGGATTGTGGACCCCTTTCAGGGGCACGCAGTACCCAGTGGTGTCGTGTGTCACCTCAATTACCTGCCTTTTTAAGGGTTTGCAGGGTCAGTGGGTCAAAAATTGACTGAGATCCAGTCTCTTCTAACCCAAGAGCTTATAAGACCAAAAAAACTGACGTACTAAACGGCATCAAATGTTACATCAAGGTAAGCGTGTAACCAACCATGCCAAATTTCGTCAAGGTAAGCAAAAATATGCCTGAAATGTTAGACATTGCCCTTTCAGGAGCCACAGAGGCATGGTATGTCACCTTAAAAAAAACTTAACACCAAGGAATGCAAATTTTGTGGAGGTGAGTCAATTACGTTTCCAGAGTCTCGCAGTCCATAGGTCAAAAATTGACAGAATTTTAGTCTGTAAAATTTTGAGAAGGTAAGTCAAAATATGCCTTAATTACAGTCATTGCCCTTCCAAAGTGCAGCAGGGTAAAGAAGAGCTAAGATTTGCCTATTTTTTAGCCCAATTAAGAAACTGACCTTTGTGACCCTTCTAGAGACCTGAGGTATCCAATGGCATTGTATCTCAATACCAAGTATCGAGGAGGAAAGTCAAAATATCCCTGAATTATAGCCATTGCCCTTCCAGATGCTCCAGGAGCAAGAACAGCTAATGCGGACTTGTGGATGCTAAATTGGATAAATGCTGCCGCTCAGCGTCTCTGGGGGTCTATGGGGCAGTGGGCTGGCCTCGGCTGGCCTGGACACTCAGCTTCTGCATGATGATTGGATGATCTGTCTGAGGCTGAATCCCTTTTTGATTGACAGCGAAATGAGCGAATCAGCGATCTTTTGGTGTAAACATCCGTGGGAGCGTTTAATTTTAATTTTTTACATTTTCATTCTGTTCTGAGTTGAGAGGACACTAGTCAAGCCCCTGGAAAAGACGCCTTGTTGGTACGACAGGGTCACAGATCATTTTCTTGAAAAGGAACGGAGGTTAGAATTTACGTATAGATAAACCGACACATTTTATGATGTAGGCCGAAATTGAGCTTCCCCTCCTTGAAAGAACAGCATCCGCCACTCATCGCGAGAGGGCGCCAAAGCGCCAACGGGGCAAGCGTGCAGAGAGCATGATTTGGGACGCCTCCCAAGTGGCGAGGCACAGAGGTAGTCCGAAGGCCAGAGGGCGAAGCTGAAAGCCATGCCGGGGCGCGTATAATTCAAACGCGTGGCCGAGTGGCCACTCTAGCCGGGGTGTGTCTCATTTCAAGAGGTCAGCCGACTGGAGTGATGCTTAAAAGAGCACAAAAGGCGCCGAAGTGCCAGGGGGCGAGCGGGCGATGGCAAACTCTTGTGACCCCTGCTGTTAGAAAAGAGAATCTCAGTCTTGAAAGGCAGAAAACAACGTTGTATCATTACTCTTTTGTTTTCGTTTCCAGTTTTATAAAACATACAAATATAAGAATTACTAAATTCATTTGTTATTTAAAAAAATACTGTGTGGCTATAGTAATATACTTATCACAAAAATTAGGGGATACCCCAAAATGTATGTGATACTCCAAAATGAAATATCTCATAATAAAATATCCCTTAATTTTAGTGATCAACATCCTAGTGAACGTCCTCTTTCACAGATTGCAATGCAGACGTTAAACCTAGCACACCTGTATTGTGATCATTTTCCAGATGTTATTTGCGTCTGGTTAAAAACAGGAAAAAACAGTTTATTACCTATTTTTACTGCTAGGTCTGACTGAAGAATAATGGGTTTACTTAATTTTATTCTGAACTCAGACATGATGGAACCTAAATGAGTTGTTTCTTGTTCCTGCACATCGGCTTACCGCATACATCTGTACCAAATACAACGTTCAAAATAGTCCTGGTATCTTTGGCGTAATAATTTGATGTTGTATTTAGCATGGGCTGTGAGGTTGGAGACACAACCGACCCACTTATTTAGGGTGACATGATAACGAGTTGTGGAGCAAAACTGGGAAGCTGCCTGTTTATGTTAAAGAAAAAAGAAAGAAAGAGCAACAGAAAAGGGAAAAAGAGCTAAACAATGTGCCATGTATTTCAAAAAATGGAATGCATTTCGAGTGAAGTATTCTCTTTAGATTTTCTGTTTATAGTCAAACCCTACTATTCAAAATCCCACTATAAATTATGGCCATTTTAAACTCCTTACCAGCAACAGGAACCAATAACCGGTGGATACACACAGACACACACACACACAGAGGGACTACAGGTCGCTCATGGGCAGTGACCAATAACCCCATGCCTTACCTGGAATTACAGGGCAGTAAGCATGGCTTTAATGTACAGTATTTTCTAAACAAATATTTACCCAAATAATGCTGCTATATTCTGTCAGGATAATCCACTGTTGTTACTCCATTTATGTTTTGTTGTATTATTTTATTACAATATAAAATATTTTATTACAATGCATCTATTCAGGGGCAGCACGGTGACTCGGTGGGTGGCACCGCTGCCTTACAGCAAAGAGGTGGAGCAGCTTGGGTCCTTTCTGTGTGAAGTCTGTATCCTTTCCGTGTCTGCGTGGGTTTACTCCCGGTACTCCAGTTTCCTCCCACAGTCCAAAAACATACGTGTTAGGTTAATTGGTGTCTCTAAAAGTGGCCCTTAGTTTGTGACTGTGTTTGTGTGTGTCCTACGATGGATTGGCACCCTGTCTAGGGTTGTTCCAGCCCTTGCACCCAGAGTTAATTTAGTAATTAAGTTGTAGAAATAGTAAAATAAAAACAATAATAAACATGAAATAAGTAATAAAATTTAAAATAAATAACATAATATATTAAAGATAATGAGTCATCAGCAGTAACTTATTGAAGTCACATCGTCTCCTAATAACTGAATGACGGAGGGAGTTACTGCACTCTGGTGAGACCCGGGCATGGTGGGACTGGTTATTGTTAATGAAGACCAGTAGAGTGATTCTGAGATGGAGGAACTGATGCTGAGGTGGAGCAAGTGTGTGTTGCTGGAACTAGTACTGGAATATCAGCTCAGAGAGAAAATAGAAAATGTAGTTACTTATGGGTTAGGAGCACAGAGTTTATTAACAGTTGACTGATCAGTTTAATAGAGCATTTCTGTGTAAAGAAATGAGTAGGAAACCTTCCCGTAAGACATAATGTAAAATAGTTTCTGGTATTCAAATATTGAATTTGAAAAACAATTTAAGAATGAGTCACCTTTAGGTAACGAGGTTTAATTGTACAGACTTTTTTGATTAGTTAATGTGTATAGTCACATTTTCTAAATATTACAATCATAAACAGAGGGGATCCGCTTGTTTTACCACATGGAATATATTTGTTCACTTATAACTAAACAGTTCATTCCATTTTTATGGATTTGAGGGCGTTTGTGGTTTTCCCCAGCTCTCTAACTTAATCAGTCCAGACTTTGTTGGATTTGATCCAAAAAGGGTGAATTTTCCAGTTCAAGGTCTTGTGAGCTGAAAGTGGCTTACACTAAAACAACCTTGCCAGTACTTCAGCGTGCCGCCGGTTTTATTTGTGTTGTTCAAAAAAATCTCTGTAGTTTGTCTTATCCGAATCTTATAGAATGTACAGGATTCCAGTATCTTGTTCAGAACAAAACCAGCTGAGATCATTGCCGCTGCATTTAGGATAACTTTTACAGCTCAGATAAAAAATTAAGCCTTCGATGGATCATTTAAATCCAATGTTAGTGCTTATTAGAGCCATTTTACCATAAACACATGTAAACGTGTTACAATGTCAGGTTCGATGTTAAATAGTTACTGGAAAAGGCAGGTACAAAATGGAAAGTGGCAGTCACACGTTTCTGTTAGGAGACCTAACTCGCGGTCCCGTGGGAGTCGCCGTCATCACCGAGTGCGGTGACAGAGCAATCGGTAAGGCGGTTTATATCCGGTGTTTAATTGGCGACGTGATGACGAACACCGGGAGCTCCCGTTACTTAAGTGCAGGACCTAGCATTGTTTGGAGTCACGTCGTCACACGCAGTACAGATGGTCTCTCGTTCGGGACGCATTACGTACACGCCAGCGATCTTATTTTTGTATGCGCTCTTTTTCACGCTTAGTCAGTGTCATCCTTTTATTAGCTTTTATTGCCGACAGGTGAGTAATGGTGAAACCCCTGAGGTAACGTAGCGGGTCAGGGAAATTTCCTCACTCAGTACCACCGCTTAGCGTCACTCTGCTTGGTTGGCTGCTCTGTTTGGGACGCGCCCCGACGCGGATTCTTCTAGCGCTCACGGCGCACTCACGCTTGGGCTCGCCCCCTGGCGTTCCGGAGCTCCTCCGCGTCACTCGATTTGGGAAGCGTCCCAAATCGGCGCTTTACTGTGCTCACCGCACGTCCGCCCTCGGCGCTCGGCACGGCGCTTTGACGTGTATTGACCGCCAGCTCGTAGGTTGTAGGTTTCATTCCCACTCGGGATGCACCACAGCTGCATGTTTTCCCCTTTTTGTGTTCTGTATTTTGGAGAGCCTTTTGGTCTGCCTTTTTGGTTATCCCTTATTATTATTAGATGTCGTTCGATCCCCTTTCCTGCATCCTTGGGTCCTCTCACACAAATCAAAACAGTTTTATCACATTCCACCGTGTAATGTTATTTCTTTTGTGTTTGAACCTTTGTGTTTTATATAATCCATGCAAGCAAACATGTTACAGTAAATCAAACGTTTTTCATATCTTCTAATATGGTGAGCCTTTGAATATGTAGCCTCAATTGCCTGTATTTAGTAGACAGGAGCGACATCGGGTGTGGTCTACCGCTCCTGTAGCCTATCTGCTTTAAGTTTTGATATTTGTGCTTCTGTATACCTCGTTTGTAACAAGTACTAATTTAAGTAAATGTTCCATTCGCTGTAAAACCAACACAGGTTGTGTGTGAAAATCCCAGGAGATCCTCAGTCTCTGAAATGCTCAGTACACCAACAACCTGTACAAAGATGAACTTAAAACACCCTTCTTCTCCATTCTGATGCTCGATTTAAACTTCAGTGGATCTCCGTGGTTATCTCTACAAGCCTAAATGCATTAAGTTACTGTGCTGTGATTGTCTTAGAAATTTGCATTAACCTGTAGTTGAACTGGTGTACCTAATAAAGTGGCCGGTAAGTGTGCATTAGCAGTAACTTAGGATCTGGTGAAACTCTACATCTAATACATTAGACTAAAGTTAAAATCAGTTATTCATTTGACTCCAAATATAGGGAAAATATCCAAATTTATCGTAGCTATCCAAAGTATGGAGTATGGCTTGGCTAGCTTAGCGCTTCACCAAAGCTAAGCTAACAAAGCTAAAGAAGCTAATGTTTTCACATTAATAATAGTAATCACTCAGGCTATAATGCTATATCTTTGAATGCTGTTTGCATTTTTCCTAAGAGTGAGTTTAATTTCTACTCTATTACAGTTGCACCAGCGAACAGAGTATTTTTTTGGTTCTTTTTTTTCTGCAGTATAAGTAAGAATCTGAGTTAGCATTCTCTAGAGAGAGGGCATATACTAATTAAATCTCCTGCTTTGATCCTAATGAGCCTGAAGCAAGCATGTAGGTTCGTATTAATGGCTTTCCCGAACATGTCCAGCATGAAAAAAGTGTCTTCGTTTATTCCGGTGTATGTGTGCTTTGTATGTTCGGGGTCAATTTTAATGACTCCTGCTGTTGCTGGATTCGCTGGCTGTTTGCAGTAGGACTGTGTCGAACAGGCCGCCTCAGTCGCTGTGTGTTCCCTCGTCGTTCCTCTGTGGGCCGGCGCATAATGAAGCTCTGTGTACAGCTGTGGTTTTGAATGCACATCAGACAGCATCTCTACGTACAGCCCCATATGCCCGGGGACGCCATGCTCACCACATCATATTTCCATCCCGATGACGATCTCCTGCCAAACTCGTACACAAACAGGCGCTCGGCCCCGTCAATTTAAAAAGCAGGAGGGTTGCCATGGGCAATCTGTTTGATTATTGAAGGGAAGTGAGTATTTTTCTCAGAATCACTTGTACCAGGCACAACTCTTCATGTGGTTTACAGGTTGTTTTTTTTTTTTTTTTTTTTTTACAGATTTTGGTGCCAACCGTTAAGTGTTGATGAGATGTTTTGGTGCGTGGATTACTAGTTAATGGTAGAGTGTTTACACGGCGAATATACTGTATGTTTTGCAAACGTGTAGAGTGAGCATCAACCACCTTGTGGTCTAAATGGGTGTTTAGTGCAAATGTGATGCTCCATTTGAGATGAAATGAGATCGCTCCTCTAGCTGAATAGGTACAAACCATGTGCAACAATTAGGCCACTGAGTAGCCCATAAAAGCCATGATTCCCTAGTGATATCATTTCCAGACATTCCTGCAATTATCACAAGGTCGAACAAAGAAAATCTGTAGATCCCCGAGTCCGATAAACAACATAAAGCCGATCGGATACATCTTGACTTAATTTCAATTCCTAATGAATTCGAGCGTGATAGATCTTGGAGATACATGCTGCATTTGTTTCATTTCTGAAATAACAATTTTAGACAAAACAGGCAAAGTAAATACTTACTTTAGAATCCTAGTGCACCATATGGGCTAAATAAATAACAATGAAACTTTCAGGCCTTGCCAGCAAGCTCTATGAATTTGCTTAATTCAGCCTAATTCATTCCAGTTACACTTTGTTAAGATGCTTGTTTTGTAGCAAATATTATCTTACATTCGGCTGGCATGCAAAGCATTATGCAGATGATTATTTTTGTGTGCATTTGGGTATGGTTTTTTTACTTCCTTTTCTGTGTTTATTTGCCTAGGGTTAAGACTTTTAGGGGAATTCTAACTCACTGGGTCTATTTAAAGAAAAGCTCAAACATGGCTGTGTAGGGCAGTTCGCCGCTCATGTGTGTCTCTACAGTTGTTCTGTAGTCACATCACCTGCTCGTGCCCAACGGGTTACCCAGCAGATGTGAGCCTGGCTCCGGCTATGTGCCAGTCGGTTTTTCCATCTGCTTTGATAATGCAGCTTTGGCCAGAGAACAGAGAGCTTTTCTGTTGTAAAACAAATGCCATTTTCATATCAGTGTGCAAGTTAAGCAGTTCAATCAAGTCTGGTAATTTACTTACTAGTACTGTACGTACGTCACAATAATAATGACACCTTACCGCTTTTCATGAATCTCGTACACCTTTTGATGTGTTAGCATATGGCTTATATATTTACTAAAACGTTGATTCAATTCAATTCAATTTTATTTGTATAGCGCTTTATACAATTGACATGATCAAAAAGCAGCTTTACATTGTTACATAAATATTGTCACAGATTAGATTCTATTGTCACTAATGAGCAAGCCAAATGGCAGCAGTGGAAAGGAAAAACTTCCTGAGATAAAGAGGAAGAAATCTTGCCTTTCTAGAGCCCCATGACTTCCGTGATTCTGGGAACATGGACACATTTGTGGAATAAAATAAAAAAGACTTCAGATGTACTTAAAAATCACACAAAACATATTTTTTGTTTGTAGTGATTGGTCATAACAGTGACCAGCAGTGATCGCTACCCACCGAGCCACCGTGCTGCCCAGTTTTCAGTGTTCTGTTTGGAAATTCACCTTTGGACTAGTGACTGTTCTAACTTATTTTATGCGTTTTGAGAAATATGTATTAATGAGGAGGACTTTCCATTATTTATTTGTACCAAGCTTTACATGGACTTTGTAAGTGTATGTGCCTGTCCTATTGCAGGTAGTACTCTTTTCTCACCTATATCTATATAAACTGGTTCACATTCACTCGTACTTTATCTTTTAATACCCAAGGAAAATTACAATTTTGAGCCAGCTTAGGGCGACAGTGGAAATACTTATTTTTTAAAATCAAAAAGCAGCTTTACATTGTTACATAAACATTGTCACAGATTAGATTCTATTGTCACTAATGAGCAAGCCAAATGGCAACAGTGGAAAGGAAAAACTCCCCTAGATTAAGAGGAAGAAATCTTGAGAGGAACCAGACAGAAGGGAAACCCATCCTCAATTTGGATAATAAACTTAATTAACACTTTATATTAAAACATTTAAATGAAAACATGCGATATTTGTATGTAGAGATCAAAAGCAATATAAATTGGATTTGGGTCTAACAGTGGCAGGTTGAGAGGTACGGATTTGAACTTCTTCTGCTTCAAACCATCACCACTTAACCAATCAACCACCACCGACCCAGTTTGGGATTAAATGTCTAGATCTAGGGATGTCCTGATGACACTTGTTCCAGTTTCAGCACGTATAAACTAGAGGTGTGTGATATGCATCATCTACGCTAATATCTCAGTTGTTGTTTTAACGATGTGCGAGCTGACATTATTTCAGCTGACAGAATATCACTCACTTTGTAGAAAACAGTCAAAAGAGTTCATAAAAGAGTTATGAGTTATGAAAAGAGTTTAAGAGTTCATATACTTACCCTGCCTGTAGAAAATACAAACAGCACCAGCCTCGCAATCTATGTCGTTTGATTTAATTGCTAGATACCAATCTAAATAAATAATTTCAGCATCTGCGACCAAACCGCCATGCAAAATATGAAGATTAGGGCAAACTTTGGGAGTCAGCAGTCCAGCATAGGCGAGATGCCAGATGACAATAATGAATACTAAAGACATACAAGCTGGATTCGAACAACTTTTGACTACTTTAGACCCAAGATACTATATATACTGCTCACAAAAATAAGAGGATACTTCAAAATGAAATATCCTATAAAGAGATATTCTTTTGTGAGCAGTGTATAGTGAAGTTTTTAAGTAAGAACAAGCAAACCCACCTGATTTGCAACAGAACCCTACACTAACTTAAAAAAATAAACAAACATGGGTTAGGAAATAAACAAGGAATTAACTTAACAGGACTAAGGTCAGGAGAGAAAGAGAGAGAACCCAGATGGAGGCAGTGGCAACCAGGTGAGGGACAAAAGAGCAGAAACCCTCGGGACAGAAGCAGGTGTGGGAACAGGCGTGGCATGTGTGATGAACAGGTCAGGTTAAGGTTGGACGTTGCCCATATGGAAACAGGCACAGGTCCTGGTCAGAACCATTTTTAACCACGCTTTTCCACGTCAGGGTCTCAAGGGCTTTGCTGCCTATCCCTGGAGAACATAGGTAGCAGGCAAAGCGTGCCCTAAGTGGGGCCCCTCCTCCCTCAGAGAGCCAACAATTCCTGCATATAAAGCCTGACCTGATTAGAAGGCAGCACCAGGTGCCCTAGGGTGGTGGCTACCAAAGATGAGCACCTACAGTGCATCCGGAAAGTATTCACAGCGCTTCACATTTTGTTACGTTACAGCTTTATTCCAAATTGTATTAAATTCATGTTTTCCTCAAAATTCTACACAAAATACCCCATTATGACCATGTGAAAAAAGTTTTCTTGAGAGTTTAGAAAATGTATTAAAATTAAAAAACAAAGAAATCATATTTACATAAGTATTCACA
>JAVSBV010000138.1:7350205-7371452 GCA_033117975.1 Parotocinclus spilosoma | reverse complement strand
CTCCGGTCTTAAGCACCGAGGCTCCTGGAGATGTGCCAAGTCTGGGAACGGGCTCGCTAGATCTCCGGGACGCATCGGTCGCTGACAGTTTGTGACACTACGAACTATCTGAACTTTTTTTCTTTTTTGAGGGGTGGGGATCACACTTACCTTTGTTCTTTATTAGACCTGTTCATTTAGGATACTTCTGCTCCAGTCTGTCTCTTGACTATATTGTCGATGAAGACGAGCATCTCTGATTTGTGAGATTTAGTAATTAGCAGCAGTCGTTTTCTAACCCAACTTCCTGTTTTTGTCTTTATTTTGTGCTATGTGGGACTAAACCTCTGAGAAAATTCTGGCTCTATGCAGAGGACTACAGCCCTGATATAGTATTATTTTGTCTAGTGCTTCTTTTCTCAAAGTGAGCTGCTTTGGAAATTATTCAACACAATTTATGTGGTCTATGGTTACACGACACACAGGACACCATTCATCCTAACCAAGTTCAAACCATCAGGGAGCGGAGAAAATAATAGGCATTGCATATTAACCATTCAACTTATTTTAGTGCATGAAAGAGAGAATGTTAATGATTCATGTTTTGGTGATGATGGTCATTTTAAATTATTAAGTGTGTGTGTGTGTGTGTGTGTGTGTGTGTGTGTGTGTGTGTGTGTGTTGTGGTGGGCGAGTATGTACTGTGTAAGGACCTAAACTAAAAATGGTGGATGTAAGGGTGCTCTTCTCTGAAAGGGCAGTGACCTGGTGTGCTAAGAATTAGTTCGAAACTATTTCCATTTGAAAACAAAGGCAAACCTTTGGCTGAATGAAATCAGACTGCAAACAAAAGTTGCTAAGCCTTTTTCTCTTGGAAATGCTTTAGTGCTATTTATCTGATCAAGCAATACGTTTAAATAAATGTAATTGTGATTTTCAGTCAGCCATTCTTTCATTCATTCATTATCTTATTGGCTTAACCTTGGTCTGGGTTGCAAGTAACCCACTGAGTAGTTAGCGGCACAGGGCACAAGGAAAGAACAACCCTAGCCACAGTGCCATCCATCATATGGCATATACACTCACAGTTTCATATGGACACTCATACTAAAGACACTTTTGAATTGCCAATTAACATAACAGGTGAGAGGAAACATGAATACGTGGAGTATTTTGAATTAAACACCAAAGGATTTTATATATATATATATATGCAGTAAAACAACAGTAAGTGGATAGTGTATAAAGAACATAAATCTGTGGGTCTCAAGTTTTGAAGTAAAGCTAATGAATCTATAATGTTAGTTTACAGGTTGTTATTTTTTATTTTAATATCATATATAAATTTGTTCTTTTTTTTCTATTTCTTTTTTTTACTTTTTATAAAAAGGTCTCTCTGTGAATGTTTCAAGTCTAGTATAATATGGCGATGTATATACTTCTATTGTTACAGATCATTTTGTTTCTGATCAAGAATGAACAAAAAGGTAGAATTCTAATAGTAGGAAATCAATGTATAAAAACCTGTGATAATATAACAGATTGCAATAGCCAATAACAGCGTTGTTAGCACAGCCGTGGCAAATTTAAAGGAAAGAGGATTTATAGATTTGTTGACTGGGTAAAACAGCTAGATTTGTGGCTTGATTGTGGATATATTGAGCAAGTTCTGTAAACAAAAGCTTTTGTTTTGTCGATTTTGGTGTATTGATGCTGGCTGGCTATGTTGGGTGTCCTGGTTTTAGAATCAGCCTATAATAGCCTATAGTTTATCTATCTTTCTTTCCAATAGCTTCTGGTTTGTCGGGTATTTGGTATTACATGCACTATCATCTATAAAATGAGAATCTACGGGCTGTGTTATTCTCAATACAATTTCAGTACAATTACAATTAAGTTTGCAGGTGCAGATAAAATGTCACCATGTCTGCAAATAAGCAGTGGATTCAGTCTGGCCTCCGACCTGAGCCACAGTGAAATTTTCAGCTCCGTGCGAGGCCATCGATGTGCAGATCAATACCATCAGGACACAAGGAAATCAAAATAAAAGCAACAAATGGACATTTGATTTCGGGGAAATGTCATTAAGCTGCTGTTTGTAAGAGAGAACCTGATGAATGGCTTTTAGGAAAGGGCTGCGGAGGCCCAATTAAGATTCCATCAGGATAAAAGTAATGGTGAATTATTTACATTAACGATGGGCTGGACTCATCCAAATGCGGTGGCACAAATGGAAAAAAAGGGCTGGAGAGGCCTGGCTGTGATAGCTAGGAACGTCAATTAATTAAGTCCACGGAGAGAATGAGAGGGTGTGTTTTCTGGGTTTCATCATGCGCTGTGCATTACTTCGGTCTCTTGTTTTCTCTTCCCTGGGAGCCGGCAGCCAGTAACACTTTGCTTTTCATTACTTCGCTATACATTAGAGTCAGACCAAATCACAAACTGAAATGTTAAGACTGACAGATATGACCTTTTGAGTTCCAATGTACCGACAACCAATGTATCTACTCATGTTGTAACAACAACCATAAAACACAATGCACATTCTAAGTGCTGTCAAAAAAGCGAGCATAACTCTCAGCAAATAAAAAGGCTCTGCCTTAAAAACGCCTAACAGCAGTGCAAACCTCAGAGTCTTTATACAATATGGTTTGTTTTGATGTTACATATGCAAACATTTGCACACATTCTCGCCTTTCTCAAACAGGGTGTGCATTTTACTCAGGTTTAAAAGGCATGCAAATATTTCTCACTAACACATGGCACTCTAGCATCATTCCTGTTTTAGATAATGATGGTCAGGAACCGGTGAGGATTAGACCGTGGGTGTGAAAATGCTGAACAGATCCAGAAACATGGCAATTTGGGTTTATTGATATGTTGTTTCTCCACAGAGTTTATACAGCATACATGAAATCAACATGGTAATGTTTGTAGAAACGGTTACCTGCCATGTGACTTTTTAATTATTATTATTTTCAATATTTTTGGTGAAATTGATACTTGTCAAGGCACCTTCTCAAAGTTTTAGCTTTTTGCTAAAGCTACAAAAATCCATTCTTCTTTTCCCTCCCCTCTATTATTGGCCTTTAGGGCTATATTTTCCTGTGGCTTAGCAGGTAAGAGCCAGTTGTGGGAAATACTGTACATGTAACATTTCCTGGGGACCTGGGTTCTAACCCAAGTCTATACTTGTGGCATTGAGATTGGGTGGTGCAATTAAGGGATTCTGTAGTAAGCTAAGGACATCCTGTTAGCTTTTTGCCTGTTTTGCCCATTGTAAGCTTCTGTGGGGAATCGTGTTTCCTCCTTATACAAGTGTCTATAGTGCTCACAGGGAAATTGGGGAATTAGGGGATTACCTATTGTGTTATAAATTGCTGTACAATAAATCAAATACAGCAAATGAAGGTCTCTACAAAATGTGCGTGTGTGAGACAGAGAGAGAGAGAGAGAGAGAGAGAGAGAGAGAATGAGAGGAGCAGACAAAAAAGAAATGCATATTGACATGCTGCTTCCGATATTTCATCCGTAATCCTGCCTGGCTGTCAGAAGTGCTGATCAGGCTGACGTGTGATGGCCAGGGTGAACATGGCATCTTGACCCCTATCATCTGTCATTAATGAGGCAGGGGGGGGTTGCTAGGCAGAGTCTCTGGCTGAATTATCATATTAATTAGCTCCTCATCTGGTGGAGGACACGATGTTAAAGCCGGCCAGACTCTGAAGCTTAGACAAAATGAACAATGGGGAATACAGCGTCTAATGACCTCTGTCTTTTTTACTCCACAAATACATGTACATTAACATTTACACAGTTGATGGAATGCTCATTCAAACTAATTTGCAATATACAGTAGATCTGAGGCAAGGATAAAGAGTTGCATCTGTAGCATATGAGCAATAACGCCAAACAAAATGTATTTCCCTCATAACCACACGTAAAGATGAAGAGTGACGCTCCAGGGGATGTATAGAACTTTGAATGGAAAAGCAATATAAAATAAAAAAATAGAAGTAAACTTTACAAAGCAGGGATAAAATTGCATGAAACTCTAATGCAGGCCAGCCGGTGCCCACCCGGCAACTCTGGGCACAAGGGCAGGAACAACCCTAGACAGGCTGCCAATCCATCGCAGGGTACACACACAGGGCCACTTTAGAGACACCAATTAACCTAACACACATGTCTTTGGACTGCAGGAGGTAACCAAAGTACCAAAAGTAAACCCACACAGACACAGGGAGGACATGCCGACTCCAGACAGAAAGGCATCAGGCTGCTACTTTAAAAGCAGATTTAATTATGTGTTTTAAGTGACAGATCAATTCAATTTCTACAATACCTTTCTATTACTTTTTCATATATAAGTCTGATATAACACTTATAATATGTCCAAGCTAACTCTGATATCTACTTCTAATATCTAGAATTTGGACTGCTTATGCTCTTACTTTTCTTTTTTTTATGATGGATGGGGTATCATCATAAAGTTCTGGTCTGCAGCTGACAGATAACTACTACTCGCCTGGTTACTGTTTACATGTCTAGTCATGATTCTGCAGACCTCTGGTGACTTATTTACCTAGGCTAGTGCTTGTGTGAAAAAGAAGCCTTTGCACCTCACAAACAATGGTGATTGTTGTGTGTTTTTACCAACTGTTTGTTTAATATGCAGTATTGGTTTATTCAGCACCTCTAACAACATACAGTCTACAGGTAATGGGTTCGTAGCAATGTATGTATGAACATGCACTTAATTATTTGATAATTATTACATTTCTGCGGGATTATACCTCAGTAATCAAAGTACTAATAGCATGTCTATGGGACTGTGGTGGCCAAGTGCTGGATTATGGACCAGAAAATTAAGGGTTCAAATCCAACCTCAGCCAAGCTGCCACTGTTGGGTCCTTAAACAAGGCCCTTAACCCACAATTGCTTGAATTGTAAGGCCATTGTCAGACACCTACCAAATGTATATGTATTGCAGTTACCCAACTTCAAAAGGTTCAGCAGTCTTTGCATGTGCCCAGAGCGACTGGCGGGAAAAAAAGACTGATTACCAGGCCCGATTATACTTAATGGTTTTGCTTCTTTTGGGTTTATACACATAGATCAATCAATCAATCAAATAAATTTTATTTATATAGCGCTTTTTACAATGGAGAATTGTCTCAAAGCAGCTTTACAATATTATATATTCTCAAAAGGCCAATCCTAAGTTGAGCAAGTCTAGGGCGACAGTGGAAAGGACAAACTCCCTGAAAGTAGAAGGAAGAAACCTTGGGAGGGCCAAGATTTAAAAAGAGACCCATCCTCCATGGGTGGCCTAGATGTTAATTAGGTAAATACTTTAAAGTATATTATAGTAATAGTAAAATTAACTAAGTAATACAATTTAAATTAGTATTAAAATTTAAGTTGGTAATAAACTTAGTAAGAATTTTTTTTAATCAGTCCTCAGTTGGAGGTCCTAGAAGGCACATAGATCAGGTGGAGGGTTATCAGATGGGATCTGGCAACTCTGGAATTAAACTCTAATCCACTGAATGGCTATCCCACTCTTTGCAAAGACTCTTGGTATGTAAATTATACTTAAGATAATGAAACATTTGGTTAGATTGTTGTGCATGCAGATACAGACACTGGCTTACAGTATCAGTTTTAATTTGGCAGCCCCCTACTTCAAACATCTTTCTGTACGCTTACATGTAATGGACGTTTACACTACATGGACAAACCAGTGTGGACACCTTGCAATCAGTAAGCTGAACTCCTTTCAGTGATTGTGGGCACACTAAACAAGCCTACAGAGCCAGGTTATTTACATAGACAAATACTGAAAGAAGAAAGGGGCATGGTCATGAGCTCAGTGACGTCTATTCTGTCACTGGATGTCACGTTTTTAACATGTTAGTTCATCAGTTGTATCACGTTCATCATGCTCGTTGATGTGGAGCAAATTACATTCTAAGTACACTGCTCACGAAATATTATCATTTTGAGATATCCCCTAATGAAATAGCTTCTAATTTGTGTAAGCAGTATATAAACTCTAGCTCTGGAAGTGACACATTCAAAAGATATTTGATTTGGCAGCATCATTGATTTTACAACCCCAAATCAGAAAAAGATGGGAGAGTGTGGAAAATTAAAACTAAAAAGTGGGTAAATGAAATGGGTCTAACTTTGATTACATTTTTTCTGCAAACAGTATGAACCTAGTTTATAGATAGTTTGTTTTGTCTGGTAAACTTAATTTAATTTGTTAATACTGCATTTCAGGCCTGCAACACATTCCAGAAAAACTTGGAACAGGGACAATTTAGGACTAGTAATGAGGGGAAAATAATGATGGGATTTCAAACAGGTGATATTAACAGGTGATTTTAATTATGGTTTGGTACAAAAGTAAAAAGTCCAAAATAAGCTGAGTCTTTGAAAAGCAACAATGCACAGAGGTGGCCAGTAAGGTATTAAAATAATAAATAACTAAAATGTTTAAAAGCATTGTTCTCCAAATAAAGATTGGAAGATAATTACATATTTGTTTCGTTAAAGCATATAATATGATTAAACAAGTAAAGAACCCTGTAGGAGTCAGTAAATAAAGGGCAAGGGTGCAAGGTCCAACTCCTTATTAATGCTTCTGGAAGTGATATTTACCGGGCAAATATGAATAATATTCAAGTGTGTGTATATATTTTTTACCAACGATTTTAGCCAGCAGGGTTTTGTCTCTTTTGTTTCTTTTGTCTTTAGGACTTTCCAATCTAGACACAAACACGTCATTGATTTCTGTGTATTAAAGTAGGAGCTAACGTAAATATTGTTTGGGTGGAATTCCACATTTACACGCTTACGTCAGTGTGTGTGCAGCAAAGTGAGTAGGAGGACCGCCTGAAGCTGTGTCAGTCTTTAATCCCAGCAGCAACACAACCACAAATGTTTGAGGCCTAAATCCTTTTGTGAGTGCAAGAATATCTCTCTTTGAGACACATGAAACATTCTTTCCTGTAAGTGTCTGTACGTGTTTGTTTTTGTTGTGGTCTTGAACTTAATGTCTCTGAAATAATGTACACTCCTGCCTACCGCAGTCGGATGGCGATGACTTGGGATACTGAATAATAGCTTTGGTTTGATATATACAGTCTTGCTCTTGGCTATGTTTGTACAATGATGAAATAAGGGCAGCTTTTGAACCTCACCATTCGTGACTTACATAGTCAGCACAGAAAAGGAGCCAGAAGAGTCGATGCAGAGCTGCAGATCTGATCTGGATCCAACCTACACAGCACTTTCCCATTGGAGATTATGGGTAATCAACATTTATGGGTAAAGACTGATCTTACTCAGATGCCAATGCTCATTAAGGGGAAATTGGATGCCCTGTTATAATTATATATATTTCATGGCCAAAACTACACCGCGTAGGCAGAAATGTTTGCACAGCCAAATATTACACCCTAAAACATTTTAATTAGTTTGTGGTTTGTCAGCCTTTGTTCTAGCAAAAGTCTTCACCCTTCTGAGAAGCCTTTAAACTAGATTAAATGTGAGGTTGAGCGCTGATGTTGGGCCTTAAGCCTGAAGGCATTCCACCTTTGTGTCATGTGTATCTGATGGATTGAGGTCAAGACTATGGGAAAGCCAGTTAAGTTCTCCATCAAAGTTGGGGAACTATTTATTTATGGATTTTGTTTTTACAGAGGGCAAAAGCTTGAGGAACTGACTTGCCAGGGAGACGGAAACATGGAACTGTCACTAGGTTATGATGTAACAGAGAAGTATGTGCCTGTAGCAGTGATGGTGGCTAATATAACAGAAATCAGTAATTAGAAGCAGTGTGTACCACCATTAGGTTAGATATCCCATTGTTTTATCAATGGTATAATAACCATATAAAAATGTTTCTCAATCTCTTTATTAAAATACAACCAGGGTTCTACATTTACAGACTGTGGACCTTCTGTCGCTCTACATACTTTGTAAGTCCTAATGTGGTCGTCATATTAGTGTATGTTGAGCTGGTACTGGCTCAGACTCAACAGTGCTGCTGGAGTGTAAAATACTGTCTATTTACTACGCCCACCTTATTTGTCCACCTTGTTGATTGTAGACTTTACCTTGTAAAGTCAGAGACAGCAGCTCATCTGTTGCTGAACAGTGAGTGTAAATCTCTAATCCTTCATCAGTGCTTGCATATGTTGCCTACAAGATGCTAGTGGCTGGACATTTTTGGCTCGTGGACTATTTTCAGTCCATCAGTGACAATGAGGTGGTTAAAAATCCCAGCAGCACTTATATGTCTGGTCCAGTCATGCCAGATCAACTCACATTAACACATCCCACCACATCAGTGTCAGTGCAGAGCTGAGAATGATCCAGCACCCAAATAGTACCTGATCTGTGCTGGTCCTGTGGGGATCCTGACAATTATAGAACCGAGTTAGGGAACTAGTGTCAGAACTAAAACTACAAAGTGCAGTGACCACTTAAATAAAGAATAAGCAGAATATAAACTGAAAAATACATAATGCCTAAGAATTAAAAATGGCAATTTGGCACACAATTTTTGGTTTGTTTGATATCAGAGGATTGCTGCCGTGCCAAATTTGGTAGAGGAAGAATAGCCTGGAGCTGTTTTTCATCATTTTGGTCTCTTAGACAGCAACATTATGATAACCCAGTTATAAAGGTTTTTCGTCTATGCACTAAACAAGACATATAAATGAATGGTCTGGTGAGAATTCGACCTTGCTGTCAACCTCAAATTCTTGAAATTCATTTGAATGACAGACCATATCACCCATCATTATTTAATCTCAATCTAATACCGTTGTGATTAAATGGACATGAATGGTAAAAATTCACATCCCAACATCTAGTGGAAAGTCTTTGTGGAAATGTGCGAGTCTCTTACAGCAGTAAAGGAGGGATGAACTTTATATGAATGTCAATAGGATTGGATGTTATGGTGTTGGGTGTCCATGCACTTCTGGCTTCAAGCTCTTCAGATTCAATTTAGGCCATCAAGTGGAATTCTGGTTTAGCCAATAACAGTCTGAATAACAGGAATGTAAAAAAGTGGGCTGGTTTTGCTGTGGTGTGTGAGAGAGTAAGTGTATGTGTATATAAATGTTTATGTCTGCGGTCTTTGCTGTGTGCTTCATTTCTCTAAAGGACTGTGTTAAGGGAACATTCCACACTAACAAATCCAAATGAGACTAATTTGTACATATGCAATTAAAGAAATAGACATGTATTTTTCAAATTAGTTTATATTCATAACAATATTTTGGACAATAAGTTGGCATGTTCCCATACTGATTGCTTTTGTTGAAACATTTAAAATATAATTAAAATCCAATGGCTATACAGAATTTAAAAATTACAATTAATTAAGTCAGAAAATAAAAGTATTAGAAAATGTATATAATGTTGGATATATTTAGATAGTCTAAATAGATAAAAACACAGTTTACTAAAAAATAAGAGCTTGCGCTTAAATTGAAATAACTTTGTGTCTATACAAAGCTAAAGGTTTAAGCTTACCACTGGTTATAACTTTATTTTACTCGGTTGATTGAGATACAGCTTCTTATTCTCTTTACAGGTGGAGAATTAACACTGAGCACACACCGCTCACCGCTCACCGCCCTCATAAAACCACCATCCAAAAACCTGAGGGATTACTTAAATTCACTCACTCCAGTGAGTTTTTAGAGTGTAAGCAAAAATGGGAATGGAATTTTGATTTAGGAGCACATGTGCGAGAATAGGCTTAGACCAGTGCAAGTCACCAGTTTTACTGTCCCCTGCTTACTTACTTCACTACTAGAGACGTTTTATATTTCTGTATCGCATTTTTTAAACATGCCTGATGCCTTTTCTTTGAAGGAGCAGTGTAAGAGTCAGATGAAATTTGTTGAGAGGGTAATTGTTATTATCACTTTAAACTTGAGATCTGATTAAGAGAAGTCTCCTTTTTCTCAAGATTTTCCAGTATTGTTCCAAAAGAGTGGGGGCATTGGCTACAAAAGACTGAACCTTGAGGAAAGCTCAAAAAACATTATTGCAACTTGTGACATGCCATGCCCTGTCAAAATACCATGCAAATGTATCCACATGCAATCCAAAGGAATAAAGAAAAAAGAGGAAACAATTTCAAGTTTGTGCTTGCACATTTTCCTGTGCGTTTGAATTGAACAGGTTAATTAACCTTTTCGTAAAAAATACTCTCACAAAAATTAGGAGAGATTTTAAAATGAATATGAAGCGATTAAAAAAAAGAAGCATTTGATTTGATTTAATTAAACAAGATAATAGGAAAAGTACAGTCAAAAGAAAGTTTTTTGATAACACAAATGAGATGCAAACTCAATTATCATGATTGAGTAGCAAGTGATATATTCATAGGGGTGAACAGAAAGATGTTAAACTGGACGAGAGTGCCCCACATTTACTGTTCAGTAGGCTGTATGCTCACCCAGGACCACCAGAACACCCTGACAGTAATGGGGCATGGACTGGATCAGATTATCCAGCAGTTGTTGTAGACATATCCAATCATTTTATTAGAATCATGCACTATTTAACAGTCTAAGACTTCACATCATCTATACTGTTACATAAATAGACACATGGCAGCTGTAACAATAACCTGGCAGGTTGTTGATTGCATCTGGATATAGAAAATGCATTTGTGGTGAAGATAATTTTCTTGTGGTCAAGTAAAATCAAAATCCAAGCCATGAACAGGCATGTAAATGGTTCCTTTGTGGTAGCCTTGCATGGTCAGGTGTAGTATATATGGTTACTACAAATTCCTTCCTCTGGAAAAGTCTCTTTTCTAAATGGACACAATCTGTAGATATACAGCTGTGTTTAAAAGTGAATTTACTAACTGATCCATCAACTGCACCTTAGTCTTCCACAGCAAGCTCAAGCACAAACTTGAAATTGTTTCCTCTTTTTGGATGTGGATTACATTTGCATGGTATTTTGACAGGGCATGGCATGTCATAAGTTGCAATAATGTGTAACAAAGTCACACTAATAACACAATCTCTGAGTTATTCTTACTATATAAAATACTACATCGCACTCTAAATTACATATAAATATAATAGACACATATTGTTTCTACTCTGATTGTCCAGGGGTGTCGTCAGACACACTTTACTCTGGACTGTGGCTTAGTAAAGTTAGTTTCCTTCCCAAAAATCTTACTAAATAATACATTTTATTATGGATTACTAAGCAAAACAACAAGAAATGCCACTCAAATTCACTCATGGAGTAATTAAAAACAGCAAATATTTAAAAGAAAGCCTATCAAGCTGCAAGCAAGGTAATGATGGATGATAGCTATATGTTTTGGCTAGCTAGCCAGTTCTAACCATATAATGTACCAAAAGTACAGATTAGACCACTATTTATTTTATTTCTTTATTTGGCTTCTTTAACGTGGCTATCGGCATTAGTGGCCATGTAAGCGACACACACAAGGTTATATCCATACACAAGTTCATCTCAATACAAGTTACATACACATATATATACACACACTGGCCAATGATAATTTTTGAGTAACCAATTAACCTAACATGCATGTCTTTGGACTGTGGGAGGAAACCGGACCCAACTCTTGTTGTGAGGCAAGCGGTTCTACCCACCGAGCCACCGTGCTGCCCGATTAGACCACTAAAGCAACGGTGTTCATTAAACTAGCTATCAGTTATGTTAGCATAAATAAAATGCATGCAATTAATAAAAATAGTATTAAATAGTTTTTCATTTTTCATACATGACATAGTAATATCCACTTTAGTTTAAATCTCAGTGTTTAGTTTACTTATTCGTAGACTTATTTTAGGCACAGGTTTGTCCCTATGACTTATGGACAAGCAGAGAGGTACAGGTTTGCCCCTCTAAATTCTGTGTGTGCCCCAGTATGACAAATAGTCTAGAAATGTCCCTGTCTTAATCTAAGGAAAACACTGAACTCTACTTCCTCTCCTCATAATGATTCCCTGTTCCTCTAGCAACGCGTTACATCCACTGCTCATTCTCATTGCTGTGCTGCTTCTCTGAATAAGTCCAAACTTTGGCACAGTGTGTGGGCAGCAAAGAGAAAGGAAATGACAATGCCCACATGCCTTGACGACTTTGATCTGCCATATTAGGAGGCTTATTCAAGGGGTGGCACCTGTGTCAGGTCATCTCAGGTATGAAAGATGTGTCATCATCCTCTGGGGCCTCAGATGTATGAGTGGGGGTTGTTTACTTACTGCAAATGCTGCCCACTTTTTGGGCCCCAGGGTACAGCTCGTGTCCCATCACCATGCCCAGAGGCCAGCTGTGACTCTGTGGGATGCAGTTTGGCTAAGTTGAGGAGGAAAGGAACTCTGATTGCCTCAGGGCAAATGCTTCGTCTCAGTCAATGTTCATAAGCTACTGTGCTCGGCAAGGCAAACAAACATCCCCCTAATGTCATGGATGTGCTCATTAAATCACAGATCTGGCCAGTCCACATGAAAACTCTTTGTTAACTGGCTATTCACCTCTGCCTCTTGCTTGAGTCCTATCTGAGCTTATCTAACACTGTCATAACCTTGCTCTAGTGTTTTGAAGAAATAGTTCAAAGAGAGATGAGTAATTGCAAACGTTGGCCAAGAATAAAGTCATTATGGAGAGGAAAAGAAGGAGTGGGTCACGGAGAGGGAAAAACCGAGGCCTTGTTCAACTTGTACATTGATCCATATTTAAAATTCTCAATCCCACCACTGTGGTGACTCGGGTTAGAGACCTGATAGCACCTTCCAGCTGGACTTGGCATGTTTCAACTTTTGCTCTAACAACTGTATAGCCTCCACAAAATGCAAGATCTGGTTTTCCATGTTACCCCTGCATGCCATCACAATATTGTTTTTATCTTTGTGCAAAGCTTTGAGGTGTGTTGTTATCCTGCTGCAGTGTAAATCCTCCTCCAAAAAGATTCAAACAAGCTATTTGACTAAAGATCCCAGAGTTTTGGCCAACTTTGTGCCATGTGTCTTTTTGACAGCATACGTAATGGCGTTGCCTGTCTGATTCACAACCCTCACAGGTTTCCTTGTGTGACCACAATATTGAGAGCACTCCACTGACTTCTTCCTGTAGCTACAATCTAATGGAAAACCCTTGTCCTCACAGAGCTCGACTGTACTCCTGTGATCTGAAGATAAAAGCGAGATTTGGCTGGTTTAGTGTCCAAGATCCTTGCTGCTGGAAGGGGTTTCAAACTTCAGTTCATACAAAACAGGAAGGTCTAAAAGGTCTAAAATAGTGTTTTAGTGGACATTAGGAGACGATGTGCCTCTAAGGACCTCCCACTGAGGACTCATTTTATAATCTATTTGTTTTATAATTTAGTTTATTTACTTTATTACTAATTTAAATGTTATTATTAATATGTTATTGATCTAAATTATTTACCTAAATTTGCTTTAATTCAATATACTTTTAAGTATTTATTTAATTAACATCTAGGTCACCCATGGACGATGGGTCCCCTGTTGAGTCTTGGTCCTTCCGATGTTTCCTCCTACCACTTTCAGGGAGTTTTTCCTTGCCACTGTTACCCTAGGCTTGCTCAACTTGGGATTGGCCTTTTAAGATAATATAGAGACAACGTACTATATAATTTAGACAACGCACCATTGTAAAAAGCTCTATAGAAATCAAATTGAATTGAATTGAATTGAATTATAGACCCCAGTATTTGAATTCCTGCCTGTAAACTACAGATCAGGAATAAAATGTATTATTCATATGACTAAATACGTCTATATATATATACACGTCTACATGGACTATATGACTAGATAAATATCTTCTGTGTATGTGTGTGACTGAGATGAGTCACTCTGGGGTACTTCATGGTCCAATCCTTTTCTTGTCACTTAGCATTACTGGTGTTATACGAGAAGAGGAAGCTCAAAGCACCACTGTGTTAGGTCTTGTCAGATCATCATTGATCTCATGTTAAGATGTTAAATGCAAATATGCAGAGTGTAAAACAGTGTACAGTATTACAACAAATGCACATAAAAGGATTTTAAGCAGAGATGTGTGTCTAAGTCTGTTTGGAGTAAACACCCTGTGTAGCATCCTGTCCCTTTCTTAGCCTTAGGAGAACCAAACCATGGCATCCAGCACAGACGTTTCTGACTCATACATGATAGGGCAGGCATTCTAAAGTGAGAGGTTTATGAATCATATGAAGTTTATGAAGTATTTCCCCACTCAGTGATTAAATGTACTGCAGAACCAAAAAACTCCAGAACAGAACAAAGACCTTTCCTGAATATGAAACATGTACTTAAGTCAAATGGCAACCCCAAAACCACAGCGTGAGTGTCCTCTTAAACACAACCCTGAGCGAATCAAACTGAATTATGCACCGTCTGTCATAACGCCTGCAATTCCACCGTGTGGTTGTGACAAAACCATCCAAATGCACCAAGTCGACGTCAAACGACAAGCAATGATAAACCCTGAAGAACAAAGAAATTAGGAGCGCTTGTGTGAACTTTAACACACTGCAAATTGTAAAGATGATCAAATACAGTCTGGGGCGGAACAATGGCCCTGTCTCCCGGCAGCTCCAGAGATCGGAGTTGGAGTCCCAGCCTGACCACAGTTGTTAGGTCAACTGGCATCTCTAAAGTGTCACATTGTAAGAGTGTGTGATGTTCATTTTATGTTGTGGAAACCAAATGTCTCCACAGGAATAGAAAGATATGACCATTTTTACATTGTGGGACGTTGTTCCACAGACACTGCAACTTTCTTTTGAAAAAAGTAAAAGTTCAAAAGATTTGCTTCAAGTTACTGAGGTTAAGATTAGGTGTAACCTTTAGGTTATTGGAAAGTCCCCACAAAGATATTGAGACAAACATGCGTGTGTGGGTGTGTGTATGATTGTGCGTGTGTGGGTGTGGGGGTGTGTGTGTGTATGTGTTAATGAATGATTGGCCAAAAATGCATTGAGAGACGGCATTACAAACAACGTTGAATTTATCCAGATGAAGAACAGTGAATGTGAACCAGTTAATATAGTTATATTTTGAATAAAATATATAGATACTTCATCAACGCAAGAAGTACTACTTACAATAGGACAGGGACACAGACTAATGAACACCATTTACAGCTTGGTACAAATAAGTAGATGAAAGTCATACACACTTGACCCAGGCAGTAATCAAATTTCTACCAGTCAATAAATCTCACAACAAGATGTGACATGAGCTTACATTTTTAATATTATAAAAGAAATATATAAATTTTCTCTGCAAAGTGTTTGATAGCCATTTAGTGGTTCAGCATTTATGTTGCCAGATCCCGCACCTGGCCTATGTAAATAAGCAAAATCTGGCAACCCTGGGTACTCAATCGGGTAACTGCTACACATGCTGTTAGTCCTTTGATTACTGGGGTAAAATCCATCTCTATCTAGATCAGAGTATGCTGTAACACATGACCACTTGAATAGTCACATAACTGCATAATCTGATTGTTATCTGATTATTAAGTGCATGTATACGAACTTACTGATTGGATGGACGTACAACTGCATAGATAATTAATACAAAACAAACAATTACAATACTGTATATCCTGCTTTTCTATACAGTATGTAACCACGTACTAGGATCAGTTCAATTATTGGCATTTGGCCGGTCCAAAGTATTCAGTCAAATATTACATGGTACAATAAAAAATTAAACTTTTCCGCTGTAGACTAACATTTACAAAGTTATTTTTGATGTTGTTGCCATCAGCCAATCAGCATTACTATTGTAGCAAATCACACAGCAGGTCTTTACTGCAGGTCACTGGTTGTTGTAAATACATTCCTAGAAAGTACCAACCATGAACTGAAGACGCCAGTGTCAGTATCTGTTTTTAGTGTTTATAATAGCGTATTATTTTGATATGCTTTTCATTATGGTGGTATGGGATGCTGCAAAACTACTGTAGCTCCGTTTTGTGAACCACTGTGAACCTGTTGAAAGGGTGTAATTGATTTCCACAGACGTTACCTTGCAAAAACAAAGATGCAGGTTAACAGGAGCTGAGAAGGAAATGGTTTCGAGTGTCTTCTTCACTTTCCTCAGCAATGATTCGATAGGATGGCTAGCCAAATTTGTAACAGTCAGCATACCTCAATTCAAATACAAACATACAACGCGTTAGATAACATGAACAGCTCATATTAAGCAGTCACTCACACTGCATTTGTATGAAGCCAGTTAAAAAGAACAGTTACATTTGCTCGTAGCAGACACACTCCATCCAGAGTGTCTTATAGCTAATGCAGCCTTACAGTCCAAACAATTGTGGGTTAGTTTGTTGACTTTCTGGAGATGCCAGGAGCTTGGCAGAGGTGGGATTGGAAACCTGGACCTTCTGGTCTACAGTCCTGTCCTTTAACCGATGCCTCACCACATTCCCACAGTCCATTACATTTAGGCATTTAGCATACAAGACAATCTTTTCCAGAGACAGCTACAACTGCTACAGCTTTACAATCCAAATAATTGTGGGCATTGATCAAGGACGCAATAGTATTAGATTTTCAGAATTCAGCCTCTAAAACTATGTTACCCTCGCTGGTTTTAATCTGTAAAATTACAAGGCATGCTATCGATTGTCCATGGATTTAGTCATTAATCTGATCGATGAGTTTACATTCACTTGGGTAATTGTTTGACTCAAGAAATAATTCAATATCTACCTTGCAACCAGCCAGTTAATCTTTACTTTAAATATGAATAATGAAAGTCTATTTCCTCAAGCTGTTTATCTAAACCTTCTCCAAAGTGTTTGGTATGTGTTTTGTGGAAGCTACATTTAAGAATAAGCAGCTCTTTAAAGAAACAGACCTGGCAACTATGTTGGATTCCGCTGGAGTTTGGGTTCGCTTGTTACAACTGAAAACCGAGTAAGGGTATTATATGCACTGAGAAATCCAATTACTGAGTTCAAATACAGGGATCAAATCAGAAAAGTGTCAAAAAAAATCTTATGGAAATATCTAAGACTACCTTAAGATAATGTCTGAGAACTTAAAAGTACGTTTTTTAAAAGTTTTTTCCCCCTACGAGCTGCATTAAAGAACGTTCTCATGAACTTTAGAGTATTTGTCTTCAAAATCTTCACAAGATTTGTTCTTTAGAATTTTTTCTTGAATCTGTCCCCAGCTCTCCTGATCAGATCGAATCTAATCTAAGAGTATGCTGTTTACATGGCCACTTGAATAATCATTATGTGGAGAAGAAAACTGCAGAAATCTGATTGTGATCAGATTATTAAGTGCATGTAAATACACAGCAAAGTCCAGTTGCAGATGCCTGGCCCAGAAATTACGTACAGTTTTTTATCCAGAGGAAAAGATTGTGTATGTGAAAGTCTGATCACGAGAAGAGCAAAAGTATTGAGCACAGGCCCTGCCGTTATCTTACAGTAAGCATCTATATCCTGATTGCATCTTAGTATTGTTCTCACCATCGCTGACTAAATTTACAAAATCCGCACAGGCAGCACAGAGCTTCATGACTTCAGCTGATGACCAAGCAAACAATGAAAAAAAAGACTTAACCCTCATTATCCAGAGCTACAATCTCAGTCCGGACATCAAAGCTTTAAATAGCAAATGCTTTCAAAGTCATGTCAAGCACTTGGTGGAATCTGGAACAGTTCCTAGAACCTTTAAGGGTTTAATGTCAGGAGGACAGGCTTCTACGTGTGGAGCCTTTCCAGCCCTCACAACGGCACTAAATAGCATGAAGTAGAAAAGAGTAAAATAATGTGAAGGAATGTTCATTCGATAAAAATATTTCAAGTCCAAAGGATATGAGGTGATGAGAAACGATAGGTCAACATTGCAAACCAAGAAGGAAATGGACCCAAATGTAGCTTTTTCACTATTTATAGTCCTCAACATTTTTTCCATACCACCAGGAGCAGTGATTTCTCAAATCACATAGTACAATTGGGAATACAGGTACAACAATTTTGAGGATCACACTATGTTTAGTAAAACAGTTAAAAATGAGTGAACAAACTGCACCAGGAGACAAAATACAGACACTACCAGCTTCTAAGTAAGATTTATTCCTCACACTGGTAGTTTGGCTTTGAAAAGATGGATGTTGCTCAAATACATAGATCTGCAAACTATGTCAGCAACTAACTTATTTCTCCATCTGCAAACTAAGCACCGTGCAAAATCTGCTATGTGCAAAGTCAGCTCTCCACGACAGGCTTAAACCAGCCAAGGTAGCAACACAACGACACACTGAGCAAACCTTAGCCAAATCGTTCTACAAAAAAGTTTTGTGTTTTGCTTTGACCTGTTCCATGGCATAGTGCCAGTTCAGGTTGGTGATGGGTTTAAACAACTTTTAAATACTTTATATCCACAATGTACACTGCAAGTATTGTCTAATTATTTTTATCAATAGAATCCCAGAAAATATCAAGATATTTTGGGGGTTTTTTTCAACATCACAGATGCCTAGTTGAAACAGACTTTCACTATCCAAATTTTTTAAATTAATTACCAATTTCTGGAACTAGGAACAGGTACGGGTACCATAGCAATGCCTCTGTTCAGAACCATGTATGCAGTTGAAGTCTGTCCACACTGTTGCCCCACAGGTCCAGTCCATTAAGTTTAATTCAATTTCAAAATATAGTACCAGCTGTACTACAGTTTAACATTTACATTTATCAGACACCCTTATCCAGAGCGACTTACAATTCATAGTCTGACGATCCAAGAAATTGTGGGTTAAGGGCCTTGCCCAGGGACCCAACTGTTGGAGCTTGGCAGAGGCGGGATTGAAACCCTGGACCTTCTGGTCCATAGTTCAGTACCTTAACCACTATGCCACAGCAGTCCCACACTATGCCACCACAATCCCACAAAACCTAGGCGCCCAATGTGGGGCACGAACCCACTACCCTGAGATAGAGTCTCATGCTCTACCGACTGAGCTAGCCAGTTTAACCCTGTAATGACCTTCTCAACTCTATGTTAGAAATCACATAGCTTTTTTTATGATAACTTTAATGGGTTAAACTTTCTGAATAGGTCGTTTATGGTCTTTAATAATTATTCCATTGTAGCATTTTTTACAGCTTCCTTGTGACATCAATTAGCCCCCATTCCTTTTCCAAATCACTCCAAAACAGTCTGCCTTTAAAATGGATTAGTTACAGCTTGTTCTGCTACGGTTTGACAAATGTACAGATTTTCACTGAACTGTTTTACTCGACAGATATAATATATGTGTTATTTCATGTTTAATATTATCATTTATTTTCAGAGTAAACTCTAGCACGATAATATGATTTGTACTCGGTAAAAGATAAATAAAGTTTCCACATTCTAAAGAAACATGACACTGAAGACTGTCCCAGTTCGTCCTCACATACAGGCTGCCGTTGTCCCATGGCCAAGTCCCTCTGACATCGATTTTGCATGCTTCTCAAACAGGAGCTATGAATATTCACAGTCATCCACAATGCCAAGCGTGGGCTGAAAAAAAAAGGTGGTAAAAAGACAGAGAGACAGCTAGAATGAGAGAGGATTAGCTTTGTTCATGGTCACAGAGATCCACAGAGGAGCAGCAGAAGGGAAACGAATGAGTGTTGAACAGTTCATGGGCAGGAGGAGGGTGGTTCTTTTCCCTGTGTTTTCAGGCTCGGATTAGGCATGGTATCGGCCATGGTGCCACTGAACCCCAGGCTTGCAGAGGGGAACGTCTCCGGGCAGAGACGAGGATAGCAGGGAGCCCGTGCCACATGCCAACTTGCATTCTCCTCCTTTCATTTTCAGGACAGCAAAAATTCAAATGATTCTCGCCGCAGTTTCGGGCCGGGGTGTTGGACGGGCAGTGATAAATTATATTAATAAATATATACGAAATGTACAGCAGACACACTTGTCTTGTTCCTGCTCATTACTAATCTTAGTAGCATAATAACAATATATTACATTAGTATAGTGCCTTTCACAATATTGCAATATTGCAGGGAAAGACAGAACATATATAGTACTGTGCAAAAGTCTTAGTCCACCATTAGACTTGCCTTAGCAATGGTATAATTACCATACATAATGATTTCTCAGTTTTTCTCTTTACTAGGATACAACCAGAAACTGGCAGGCACTATGAAAAACTCTGGCAGCTTCATCGGGATTCCAAGTTGACCCTTCTACCTGTACGGAATTTAGCAGACGCCTTTATCCAGAGCAACTTACAACTGATACAGTCTTACAATCCAAGCAATGATGGGTTAAGGGCTGCTTGCTTAAGAACCCAACTGTGGCAGCTTGGCATCAGGTCCAGAGTCAAGTACCTTAACCGCTAGGCTACCGCAGTCCCACTGCAGTTTTGCAGTCTTATGAAGCTTAATCAGGAATAACTTTTGGGAAGGGTAGCAGCCACTTTTGCACAGTACTGTATATATTAAAGTGGGTGAATAATCAAAGTGTTCAAACAAAGATTGGACAAAGATGTAGAAGAGCAAAAAGGTAAAGGTAGGGATTTCCATAGGGAAGAGACAACCACACTAAAATATCTGCCAGCCATAGTGGAAAACTTGTGAGAATGTGAGGATGTTACAAAGCAAAAAGATACAGGTACGAGCCATTTAATGACTGCACTTGATTGGTGCAATGTGAAAACAATGCGGTTCGAGACCACTTACACAAGTGCAAGCTCACTTCAAAAGAACTGAGTTCAGTTCCTTTAAAACTATTATATATGTGAAACAACCCTAAGATTAGTATATAACTGGCACAGCAATGAAGATCCAGGCCATGGGAAAGAACAAAGTTTCCCAAGTGGGGTGGGGTATATAGATGATAAATAAAAAGAGAATAAGAACAGAGCATATAAAGTCGAATCCGGTTAATAGGACCACCGATTAATGGGACCAGCTGCTTATTTGGACCAAATTCTAAAGTACCGAAACAAATCCTATTATATACGTGTAATGTTATTCGCTTATTTGGACAAAGAATGTGAGAGCGAATAAGAAAAAGAAGCCGCAAGTCGCCGGATGCAAAGCAGATCAGCGATTTATGGGAGGATTTTTTGGGATCCCCGGGAGAATTTATGCTTTTAATCAAAGGTCAGGAAATCCGAAAAGTTGTGTTGACAAGAGCAAAACCAGCGGGAGGTGAACACGCCCACCACTTTCT
>JAVSBV010000138.1:7317759-7327759 GCA_033117975.1 Parotocinclus spilosoma | reverse complement strand
TCTCATCTAACTTGTCTGACCTACTATAAGCATCTAACAAGGTGTTAATTTTCTAAATGTTAATTGTAGCTGTCTTCCCCCTCAGTTGGAAATGGAAGGACCTGCAGAGTCGAGTGCTAAATGTGGTCTAATTATAGAGCTGACATTTAGTCCAGAAAGTGATCCATCTCATTCCACATGTACATTTCCTTCCTTGATGTCTAAGCAGTATAAATAAAGCACGGGGGAGGGGCCAGGCCTGGGGGATACCTGGCTTTGCATGAGGTTACAGAAATGATCACTTTTTAAAGGAAGGCAACCGAACTGCTTCAGCTGATGATGACTTTATGCAGGATGTATAAACAATGTTATTATTACTCATTTGTGTGAGCAGTATCTCTTAAATCGAGTTTGACTTGAAATGGAATGAAGATCAAGATGGTTTGGCTGAGTTTTAAACTCTGCTGAGCAGATTTTAAAGATGGGATCAATCAATTGGGCTTGATCAGATAGAGAAATTAGATAAGATGGGAGGATGGATGGATGGACGGATGGATACTGGAGGTCTTTAGATCTTTAGACCACTAAAATATTGCATTAATTCAAATGTAAAAGGATGATATATAAAATGTGTATATGTATCTAAAACAAGAATAATAATTACTAAGAGCCCTTAAAACACTGAGTTAAGACTAAGGTCTAATTAGTGGTAACAGTTCTGTCTGTTACTGTTTCTTAACTACCGCCTTCTCGTCTTGTGCAGTTGTTCATCTGGACTTTCTGCTTCTTCTTCTTCTTCTTCTAGTTCTATCCTGGTTACATGAAGTTTGATTTCCTCTCGGGGCATTACGGCACTGTTTGTAACAGTCAGTCAAATTCAATTCAATTCAATTCAATTCAATTTGAGTTGTATAGCGCTTTTTACAATTGAAATTGTCACAAAGCAGCTTTACATGGATGTATGAACAAGTGTCACTAATTGAGATTCTATTTGTCCCTAATGTGCAAGCAAATGGCGGCAGTGGCAAGGAAAAACTCCCCGAGATTGAGAGAAAGAAACCTTGAGAGGAACCAGACTTAGAAATGAAACCCCTCCTCTTTTGGGTAATAAACATAATTAACATTATATATAAAACATTTAAATGTATTAAGTCTATGAAGAGATGATAGAGGGAGGATCTTCAGCATGGCTGATCGTTCATTCTGATATCTTCTCCCACAGCAGGGTCACCGCTGGAGCGAGAACCTCAAAAAGGAAATGAATTAGACATGATCTTTGTTACCATTGGCATATGAAGGACTAATCAATGGAACCAAAACTACAGACCAAATGTTTGACTAAATAAATAAGTCTTAAGCCTCGATTTAAACATAGAGACCGTGTCCCGTGTCTGAGTTGCGAACATTTATCGCAAGACTGTTCCATAATTTGGGAGCTTTGTAGGAAACAGCTCTTCCTCCAGCTGTAACTTTAATTATTCTAGGAACTTGTAGGCAACCTGTAGCACTTGATCGAAGCTGGCGAGGTGGATTATAAAAAACTAATCAGCTCAGTTCAATTAGACTCCGACAGAAACTGGTTTTCGTCTTACAATAATAAATGTGCTGCTGTATTTTTTAAAATTCTCTCTCAGAACTGAATTTTAGAAATGCCTGACTCCATAAGACAATAATAGAACTAGAAAGAGTTTGTTAATAACCAGTTTATCGGACAGGACACTGCAGTATTGCTGTCGAAATTTGGGTGGTTATTTAAAAAACAAATTTAGTCATGTCTCTCGTGGTGACCAGAGGGCGTGAGATCATTTCACCATGACTTGGTTTCATGTGGCAAGGAGGCTCACCGTCCCCACAGGGTATGATGCGTTCCCTCGCATGTCTGTGTTTGCTTTGCCAAGGGCTCTCCCAGTCCTACGAGTCTGCAGAGTATCACATGCTTGACCGGAGGTGCCCCACATAACAAAGGACCTTTTGCCATGTTACGCTTTAGTCTGTAGATCCATATTTTATTTCTGTATCATGAAGGCACCTGATGAATCGATTTGGACCTTCGTTTATATACATGGTATCAAATAGGCTGTGTTCCAAATCGTGGGGTTTTATTCCCATGCACACATGAAGGCGTTGAGCTCTGCTGCATTCTGCTCATACTGTAATGCATGTTAGTAATAAATCAATAAACACTCACACCAGTTCAAACTGATCCTCTGTAGTTTCTCACTTCCAGCACCACACACTTAGATGTTCCTCCACCTCAGCATCACTCTACTGATCTTCATCAACATAAACCAGTCCCACCAGAGTGCAGGAACTCCCTCTATTATTTAGTTATCAGGAGACGATGTGCCTCCAAAAATTTACCACTGAGGACTCATTATCTTAAATCTATTTTGTTATTTATTTTTAATTCTATTACTAATTTACATTTTATTACTGATTTACACTGTATTATGTACTTACTTTGACTATTCACTACAACTTCATTATTTCAATTAACATCTAGGTCACCCAAGCAGATCGGGTCCCATTTTGAGTCTTGGTCCTCCCAAGGTTTCTTTCTGCTTAACTCAGGGAGTTTTTCCTTGCCACTGTCACCCTAGACTTACTCAATTTGGGATTGGCCTTATAAGATAATGCAGCATTGCTATGCTGCTTTGAGACAATGCTCGGTTGTAAAAAGTACTATATAAATAAAATTAGATAATTTGACGTTGACTTTGGTTAACGTTCAACTGCCCAAAAGGTTGTAGGATCAAATCCCAGCACTGTCTAAAAAAATTTCAGGTCTGTTGTAGGAATCTGCCTCATTTAGTTCAGCATGGACCAGGATTAAATGGGTTTCATATGGATGCATAATGAAGTAACTGTATTAAACATGTATGTATGTGTGGTTCCTCATCATGATGCATTGTGTATAGCACGAGACTTCACAGCTACACATTCCCGAACATGCTGAGAATTCAAAGCAGAGTCGGGGATGTGTGAAGAGACGTGATTCGTCCTTCATTTCACCAAAGCCTGAGCTCAGAATCACTGTTCAGTCAGAATGCAGTGCTTTTAGCAATTAGGCACCGTGTGCACCGTGTGCACGCCTCATGGCCTCTTTATACAGGAATTTGTAATAATCCCATATTATTGTACACAATGCAATGCGCTCGAGGAGCATCAAAGCCTGAACCTGGCAGAAATTCAGGATCAAAGAAAGACTGAGGAGCAGAAGCTGGGATCAGGGCCAGCAGCCTAATGAGCAGAATTAACATGTATTCATTCTGACCTCACGTCAAGCAGACAGATGTCTCAACCTCACACAGTACAGAGCGAAGAGACTAATGATATAGAAATATAATCGGATAGATTTCTACACTATAATGAACCGATATTTAAGGTAATTAACCTTAGGCCGGACTTTTTTTATTGCTTGCTTCGCGTCTCCGCAGACGATCATATTTGAAGAATACCAAAAAAAAATCAAAAACAATTTTTTTTTAAATTTCTCGTATCCGCCGCAGCACCAATGGTTGACATTTTTTTTTATTTTTTAGCTTTTTTTAAAAACGTTTTTCTTCTGTTCATTTTTTTTGTTTTTTTCCAGATTTACTTTCATTTAATTGTAGGTTAAATCAATTTTATTTTGTATTCCACACAGTCCTCAAGAAACTGAAATGTTCTGAAAAACAATCCTCCTTATTTTTTTTCCTCCCTCCTCAGTAGATTCTTAAGTAGGGACATCCGAGGAACAAGCAATTAAAAAACGTCTGGCCTTATCTATAAATTGTGGCTATTGCTATATATGCGTTCACTAATCACTTTATTAGGTACAGGAGAAACAATGAACAATGAAACAAGTGTAAATCACATGGCATGACATGTACCTTTGGGAAATGTGTATGCAGTATTAAAAAACAGCTTCTATAGGCTACACTGGCAAGTATTTAGTGTGACCTCCCCTTACACTTGAGCAACAGCAGGATTACTCAAGAATGGACAAGAACAGTGGCATCCAATAAACCACTTTTTTAGAAGGTAAAAAGTCTAGGATATGCTGGATGTCCCAAAGATTGGAGTGAGGATTGATTGAAAAGAATACTATGGGCGGACCAATTCAAATGGAACATTTTATCATTAATATGTTATATATGGTCATAATACCATTGATAAATCACTGAATGTAATGTTGGCCTAAGACTGTTGCACAACATTGAAATGCAAGAACTTTTGTTCTTTCGCTCAAGTGAACATTTGAATTTAGCTAGTGCTAAAATATCCCATAATTGTACCATTATGAAGTACGCCTGTGGTCCATCTGATTTCCTTATTAATGCTACAAAGACACACAAAATGTATAAGTGCATAAAAAAGAAACCGCTTACTGTTGTCATGAGTTAATGCTATTCAATATTCTGCACAGAAGGGCTTTTACAAACAGTTTGTCATCTTAGAAAGAATGTAAACCAATCGTGGCATGTGCGCATCACCAGCGCATTTAATCCCTTCAGTTAACAGCTCTCAACGGATTCCCGAGGAGCTAGTGTTTGATCCAAGCCAATTACAGCCAAATCCTAGCATGGGATCAGATTAGAGCACAGCTGTGGCTTCTTCCTCCTAAACGACGATGCCCAGAGTGGGAAAGTAATTATTGTTCCTGTCCACTCCAATATAACAGCAGGGATAGCAGAGATGGAACGCTGATAAACTCAGGAAAGCAATGAGAGCAGTATAGAATTCTGTAAGGATTTGGATGTTAAACTCATGATGTCTGGGGATGCTGAGGGTTAAACAGCTCCTTGCAGATTATTTGGACTATCGGGCATTTAATTAAACATGCTGATGTGAAACGGATCGCTGTGAAACTGTCATATCATTTAATCAGAAAACAAATTAAATTATGCCCATGTTACTGCGATCATGTTCATCAAAGGAGGGAAGGGAAGATATTATTCAGCATTGTGTTACCGAATTGTCAGTGATCTGTTTAAAGAACAATTACACCGACACCTCGGTACAGAATGGCAGGAGTCCCGAAACATCTGGCTGCGTGGAACACACAGGGGTTATCACACAGCTCCTCAAGGAAGCAAAGAAAGACATGGATGACCTGGTGGTCCTGTGGCTGGACCTCAGTAACACTTGGGTCCATACCACACAAGCCCTTTTTGATGACGCTCAGCTGACACCATGTTCTTAAAAAGATAAACAAACTCATATTGGATTACTACAACAATTTCCAAATGAAAATTACCTCTGGCTTCATAAGATGTGAATGGCCATAACTAGATTAAGGGGATTATAATGGGCTGCACCATTTCATTAACCCTTTTCACCCTTGCCATGAACATGGTGGTGAAATCTGCAGACGAAGTGTCAGGAGCCACTGACCAATTCTGTAGTGCAGTCGCTTCAACAGCCGGGGCCGATGCCCGCTGTCACTGGCACAACAGTGAGGTGCTAGAAGCAGTTACCACAGCGATTCACTCTAGTAGACACCACCCCAGGAAGAACAACATCTCTTTCCTGAAGGCTGGAGAGAAACCTCACTTATGATCACAGACCAAGTCAGAACTGCTTTCCACCAGGAACTGGTAAAGGACTGCAGAGGCCAGGGCTGGAGGACTCATTGTGAACCTATTGATTGCTGGTCATTCAAAGCTCTAATAGGGCTAGTGACTGAAGCTGGTAAGAGGGAAACCATAAGTTCCACATTGGAAGCTGCAGAGAAAGCCAACTGGTGTCAAGCTGCTGGGATGCAATCCGGGACTTGATCAACCCCGGATGGGTCACCTGATTGAAGGAGCTGAAAAACACGTAACCCCCCCCATGATCCCATCACCGATGACGCACCCCAGTGCATCCTAGAGATGTATTAAAAAAAAAAACCAATTCAAATCAAATAAACCGACCATTTTGAATCTTGAGCATCCAAACCTCACCTTTCACTCAGTATTATGGTAACCAAACTGCATTCTCAATCACATTTTTATGTAGGCTGAGGCTTTTTCACCTAAATAGGCTTTCTGAAGTTATTTGTTCGTGTCTCACATTAGTGGCAATGAACGACATTACACAACTTTCACTAAGCTCCATCGCTTACAAGCCTAATAGACAAAAAACATCTGGTAAAATGACTCCGTGAAGTACGAGTTGGCATATTTAGTTTGAACTGGATGCTGCACCTTTCAAAATAAAGAGTTTCCTCCGAGCATGATGTAAATTGACCAATTATTTCAATTGTTCAGACTGTAAAAACTGCTGCTCATGCAAATCAGTAAAACTACAACATGGTTAAAACATCTTTTAAATGGCAATAACTCCACTGATGATGGAAGAAAAAATAAATCTTGTTCTGCATGTTGTTCCAGGAAAAAAAAGCAGTTCCGCCTGATCCTAGCCGGCCGAGTATCTTCATTATGTAGAGTGAATATGATTGCACACAGATGTTTCTACAGTAGACAAGCAGATTGATTTAACAAATTGCTGAACTGAATACATTGGAAAGGATTACGGTAGGAATATGAGGTCTAAAATAACTTCACTGAAAGCAGCTGCCTCAAAAGTTGTATTAGTCAATGCAACAAAAGATTTCATTTTTAATATTGTGACTGCAGTCAAGTAGTGTACAGTAGTGCAGTGTATTTTATAACATATATTCGCATCATTCAGGGTGGAGTAATAATTGTGTAACAAAGTGCATATTTGACCCACATCCAAGCACTGTTCTGGAGGTTATAGGACACACAACTAATCTAATGGTGGCCCGATTTGCACAGTACTATATTTCCTAGACACACATTTATAGATAAACTCACCTGCCTCATAAACCGAATGAAATATGTAGCCGTGGCTGTGGTTTCTTTAATTATAAGGCATCTCTGAAGGTCCTGAGGTCTGTATGGTGCTCTTTACAACCTCATTAACTGGATCATTAGGCTTTTTTTTTGCTGTTGAAGGCTTTGTAGCCAAAGTTGCATACTGTTTCAGCAAGCAAAATTAATTACCAGGCTCTTAACTTTACAATGTCTCTTAATTCATAGCTATCGAGCAGCTTGACTCCGGGTGCAGTCAAAACAAACGTCTACAGTTCTGGAGAAAACGAATTCATGAATATGGATAACCAACATCCACAACATATTACTTTCAAATCTTTTTAAATCAGTCACTGAACAACTTTGAAGATCCCCAGTTCGATCCTGACTTTGGACTGCACCAGAGTAGGAGGTCAAGGTGCAATGTGTGTGTGGTCAACATTTTTGGCCATGTTATAATGTAGCCTCACAGAACCAATTGTACGTAATACCGTCCTAAGAAGATATTTCAAGCAAATAAAAAACTAATGGGCATTCAAAAAGGGTTAAGCAGCAACAGATATGCAATGGAGCCAATAAAAATGGCAAATCATTAATTGAATTGGTTTACAAAAATCAATAATACAATTACTCTGATGTTTCTGTTAGCTACTTCTGGCACCCGGGTGGTAAAATGAACTTCAAATGGATGTCCAAATGGTCCATAGCTCTCAAACAGTGACTAGAGACTTGCCTTTTCACTTAGAAAGTAGGTGAAGACTGAGCTTGCACTTAGACATAAGCTTTGTATTATAAAAAACTATATGTTATTGCTTTCTGTTATTGTGGTTTGTTGTTTTTTCTTTCATTAACTCCCAAGAGGGTTTTAGTATAGATTTTAGTATAGTATTTAGGATATTTTGGTACTGTACATTGTTTGAAATTTCACTAGACTGATGTCTACGTGGCAAAGTTTGCTTATTCTGCCCAAAAGTTGCAATTATCTGATTATTACGCTCCCATATATCATCTGGTAAAGGTAAAGAAACCTAAATCTCTGTTCCTCCAGTGTAGCTGTTTTTTCCTCAAATCTCCTCTCCCCATGATCCCACACTTGAGCTTGCTTTCACAAGATGCGTGTGAATATTTTGCAGAACTATTCTTTGAAAATCACCAACAAAGTTTCTCTAAACTACTCCTCCAGTCGTTAGCTTGAGCAAGCAAAGTAGAACTGTTTAGCCTAGTTAGCATTTGAAATACCCTATAAACTAGCTTTCACTAGTCTGCTATTGCACTGCAAAGCCATGAGGAAGCACAGCATTCAGTAAATCTGGTGAGATATCTGATTAGAGCTGACATCAGATCACCTCTGTGCCAGGTTTTTTCTTGGTGGTATAGGATTCCACAGCAGTATTTTTCTAGCAGTCAGTGCTATTGCAGCACTCATGCATTTTCAATCCATTCTATCCACTTGTGTCACCATACCACTCACTATTGCACTTGGATTGTTTAAACAATGTGTTTATTTAGCCTTCTAGCCAAACAAATGTAGCCGTTTTAGGCTTTAAAACAAAGTGGTAAGCAGATGCTACACCTTTTCCAGGCTGTCACTGTTGTTCTTGAGCAAAGGTCCTTAACCCGCAACTGTTTGATTTGTAAGACTTTCAATGGACTCGGATAAGGATGTTTGCTAAATGGCAGAAATGTAAATGGAAAGGCTAAGATGTGCTAAAGCTCACAAAGACAGCAATTAAGATAAGTGGAAAAGAGGATTATAGAACTACAAATCCAAGTTTTAAAATTTTGGTCCAATATATTGTCATTATACTATTTATCAACCAACAATGGTGGCCTAATACTTTTGCTCAGTAATGTACAATGCTCACAACAATTAGGAAATATTTTATTATGAGATATTTCATTTTGAAGTATCCCCTAATTTTTGTGAGCAGTAAACATCTAGCAACAACCATAGGCATAACTCTGTGCTACAATCTGCTACGAAAAATAAACTCAGACTTTTAAACAATTTAATTTATATGGAAACATGCTCCTGTTTAAGCACAACGTTAATGAAGGCAGGTATATCTACACGTGGAACTAATAAGGAGCCATAATCAAACATTCAACATTTATATTGAATAAAACAGGTAGTCATTTGTGAATGTATTCTCCATCTGATCAGCAGATGACTATCTGATGGTAAATGTTATTTATTAACCCTCAAAATCAAATCCTGTGTTTCCTTTTAAGGTAACTCTCTGTCTACTTTGAAAATGTCCCTGGCAGGTGTCAGTGGCGTCTTTCAGCTTATCATCTATCGGTAGTGAAAGTTACTGCTGCTGATTAAAAAATCCATTAAACTGTATGACTCTCAGTGGCCAGAGCCCAGTGAAGCAGCAGCACTAAGCCTTTCCATTGGGGTCCCCTTACATGTCAAGCTGGACCTTGTTGTGAAAAGTTGCTTATGTGGATCAAAACAAGATCATAATAGTTCTATGCAGTAAATATAATAAACACACGTTGCCAGCTGTTCCTGCATTACATTTCTTTTTTTGTGTGTAAACCTGCTGTTTACATCCAGAATTGATGGTATGCACTGATGGCAAAGTATCTTATTTTTAAATACTCGGCTTATTGCTATTGGTGGAAGACCTAACCTAAGTACCTAACAGAAGTCTACACTGTGAACAGCATTAGTTTTATTTATTATTAACCATTAAGTGTAATGGGAATGATTTGATTGGGCCTCTGTCAAAAATCCATATGCTTCTGGTGGTAACGACACTACTGGTTGTCTTCTAGCTCTGCAGTTTTGGCTGTTTTACTACTATTAAATTGTGTAATTACCTTTCCAAAGAGGTAACTATAACCAGTGATGTTACCTGTTCAGTAAAGTACAGTGATCCCTCGTTTATGGCGGGGGTTACGTTCCAGGACCACCCACGATAAACAAAAATAAATATAGCGTCCCTACTTCACAGATTTAAGTATTTATACACTATTTTAGCCTTGGACTTGCAGAACGTTTGGGTAACATCGTAGGGCTTGAATTAATTCAGTCTATAATGAAACAAACTGTAGTGTGACTCAGGCAACCGATGCTCTAGTTTTACTTCTAATTTTTGGTGAGTATTCATCCGCTGAGTAAATACACTATTGTAATGTTTTTAACTGTTAAATAATCAAGCAACACGCTGAAGTAATGGAACGTTCTCTTTACTTAACACACCATACATCAC
>JAVSBV010000138.1:7285897-7303655 GCA_033117975.1 Parotocinclus spilosoma | reverse complement strand
GAGTTTTAACTTGCACTTGTAGATGGAGAGATGAACTGTGTTCACTGACAGTGGTTTTCTGAAGTGTTCCTGAGCCCATGTGCTAATATCTATTACAGAATTATGTCAGTTTTTTAATGCAGTGTCAAGGCATTCAGTGTTGATTTTCGGACTTGACGCTTACTTGCATATTTATCCTGATTCTCTGAATCTTTTGATGAAATCCCTAAATTCCTTGAAATTGCATAATGAGGAAACATTGTTCTTAAACTGTTGGACTTTTTGCTCACGGAGTTGTTGGCAAAGTGGTGATCCTCATCTCATCCTTGCTTGTCAATGACTGAACAATTAAGTTTATCAGTTTGAACATTTAATATCTTGTCTTTGTAGTGTGTTCAATGGAATATGGGTTAAAAAGGATTTGCAGATCATTGTATTCTCTTTTTATTTAGGTTTTACACAACGTCCCAACTTCATTGGAATTGGGGTTGTAAGAACTATGGAAAAGTGCCTCCAGTGTGAAAGCGCCTTAAGGCCTCTGGCAAAAATGAGCCACCAGTTATACATGCCAAAAATAAAAGGCTGCCAAAAAATCACTTCTGCATACCCCACTTCCTCTAGTACCATGGCATTTTTTTGTCAAGTGATTAATAGTTTGGGTGTGGTTGTGTGTGTTGGTGAGAAATGAGCTATCATCACCAAATCGAAGCTTTCCATTCATAATAAAGCTACAACAAATGCATTGCTCTCGGTGTTCAGTTTATTTGCATAAACAGAACAAAACAGAAATGTTCATTGCACAGTTTGAAATGTGATAAAAACATTTCACAGACTAGACGTGACAGCCGTTTGATTACGAAGGCTAATGCGAGCTACGAGGAAACCATTTCTGTCAGGATTATGTTAGCTAGCCAGAGAGATGAAATGAGCTACACTGACAGGATTTCTGTGAGGATAATTATTCAGAATCCAATCTTAATCTTATCCAATAACCTGGCGTATATGCTAACCTGACATATGCTATCTTCAGTTATCACTAGTCAGCTAGCTAATACTGTATGACCTAACCTGCCAATTTGAAAATACAAGCTAAACTTACAAGATTTATAGTAAAGTTTACACTACAGCATATAATTATAGTTTTAGAGGTGTGGTTTTGCACTCATTGGCCACTTGCGTCCTGTGTCTATTAAAGAAAATGCTGCTGGGTTTTTTGTCTGGTTATGCTATAAATGTAATTAATTTATTGCTTATTCCCTGGATAACATTTATGACCCTTCACTGAGACGTCCCATTTTGTGTGTGTTTTGGATGCTTTTTTTCTTTAACGTTGAGTCCTCATGAACTTTTTTGTATTTGTATTTTATCCAAAGCAAGGAAAGGAAATAAGGATAAAGCAATTAAGGCTAAAAAAAAAAGGATTTTATTTATTCATGAAAACATTACTTAGCGATTCACCCCTTTTTAAACTTATCTTACTCATGGTTTCAGGGTGGCTCTAGAGCCTACCTTTTACAGCATGCATTAGGGGGCTAGGGGGGCTTCCTTCCTACAGAGTGAAACAAAAAAGGAAAATGACATATCTGATAGGCCCCCTCACCCATTATCAGCAAGTAATGGGTGAGGGGGCCTATATTTTAGGCTATGTCCAGAACATGACCACCACCTTGAAAGCAGCCATATTGGATCATAGACAAGTTTTTTTTTTCCAGTGGATAGGTGGTCATGTAGCATATCAGAGAAGAACAGAATTGTCTCCGAAATCGATTGTGAAATCGATCAGACTTGCAATATCTCTTGCGCTTCAAAAGTTATCAACACAAAGGTCGAAACTTCTGATGTTCGTCACAGCTAACTGAATACGTAATTCTTCAGTTTTGATCCTGAAGTCTGGAGAACACAGCTGCTGTATCATAGCCACAGACTTCAACAACCTACACTCAGAAAGCTCACCAAAATCACAGAACACTTTTATATATCTCATAGCCCAATTCAGAGAAACCGGGACTGTGGACGACAAGAAACTGAAGACCGATACCGACTAAGAAACCTCAACAATGGTTTTGCAAACCTTGGCGAAAAGTCCTTGATGCAGCTCGCAACATGTCCTGTGTCTATTGACTCACCCTGTACTATAATTATACTGTGTTACATAACTTGTTGTAGCCAAGGTTTTTGGTTAGACATATTTATTTATTAAATATAATAACAATAACAACCATAATGATAATTTTATGTTTGTACTTGTCGTTTCAGGTCACTGTAAAAGACTCTTACCTAAGAAACATGGATGTGTTCTCAAATGTGATACATTTGTCCTTTAAGCTAACTTCTGCCCCTGGACAGGATAAAGAAGCAAATCGGACACTTGTGTAAGGAATATGGTATCAGGTCTTTGAAGATCTGCATGACCCCGTTGTTCTCCATAGTCTCACATTATAAGGTACAGTACATCATATTCTTATTAACTGAATATAAAACACTTGTCGTATGTTTAATGTTTTAACTAATAGACCAGTTTACTGCCTATAACTGGAGTATAACAGAGTATAACAGTGGACTTCACTGCTCCTTCTATAGGCAAATAAGCATATATTTTCATGATTGTGATCAAATTTGACAACAGTTAAGTGTAAGAAGTACTTATGTATGAAACCATAATACAGACGCTCATTGATTTATGATGGACTTGCTTTCCAAGGAATCGTAAGTTGGGTAAAAATCGAGGAACTCGAGGATAAATTTATATATGTATATATTCCTAGCTTATCTTAAACATGATCAAAATCAGAAACTCAATTCTTACTTTATAACCTATTTATTAATGGACACTGCTGACAAATATATGGGGATATTTTAGCGATAAAGAAGTATCTGATCTTTTTTTTATTAAACAGCAACATCGGAAAAGCAAACGGCAAGTCAAAGAAAGTTGTTCTTTAACCTGCTGAGACCCTGCATCCTCATATGTGGACATTACATATCTGCAGTATTAGCAATAATAGAAAGCTACAACATCCGTAAAGATCAAGTACTCATATGAGGACATCTTGTACAAAGACAAATTTTATTTTGAACACTTATGTCCTACTAATCACAAATAGCTTTAGAAATTAAAAATGCACACCAAGCAAAAGTCTGGGTCTCAGGAGGATAATGCAAATAATAACTTTTATTTTATTGGTGAAAATGCGCTTATATAAACGGCTGAAAGTGCGGGAGTATCTGAATGTTCCCTGATCTTGGAAGTGCACATTCTGTAATTTTCCAGCCATTGCAATGCCGCTGCAACACGGATTGTCTGAATGTGAACCTTGGAGGGTCTTAGTTCGTTTTGGAGCTGCTCAAACACAAACAACGGTGCCAACAACACTTGGAACATCCCAAAGCATGATTAGCAGACTGTGGAATCGCAATCAGGAGACTGGAACAGTAAGAAGAAGTCTAGGGCAGGGTCGCCCATGTGCGACCAAGAGAACAGCAAGAGATGACCTCTACATGACCTTATTGGCCAGAAGGAACACACAACACTTCTTGAGCTGGAAGAATGGCAGAGAATTCCACAAGAACTGCTGAACAATCTGATCGTGTCCATGCCCCGTCACTGTCAGTGTGTTTTGGCACTCTTGGGTGATCATACACCCTACTGAATGGTCAATGTGTGGTAAGTTAGTTACTGCTGTGCGAATATATCTTATTTCCTCAATGAGCAATTTGTTCCTACGGGCCTCCTTTCCTGAGCAACATTTCATGCCAAGTTTGAGTTTGGTGAGTTTTGAAAGGCGAAGTTATGTCCTAGACCAATAGGGCTACTGCTCTGGGCATGGCTAGGGGTTCATGTGGTAGTACTACAAAAGCAAAATGGAGAAAATGCTAATGGTAGCTGAATGTAAGTACATAATTTTATATTACGCATACCGATTTTTTGATATGAAAATATGATGAACCCACAGCCTATTATCTTTCATGGTCTTCTTTTCATCAGAAGCAGAAGTAAAGCTAGCAGTACTCCTTTGTATTGCTTCCTCATTCTCACTGCAATATTGCTAGTCAAGGTCCCACCTGTTTCACAGGGGGAGTATAAGAGTGGAAGTCCATTATTTGTGTGTTTGTGTGTGTGTGCGTAAAAGTAACCGGTCATGTGCTCGCTTGCTTGTTAGCTCATGTTTGGACTACAGACTTTTCTACATTTACAGCATTTAGCAGACACCCTTATCCAGAGCGACTTTCAAACTGATCACAGATTACAGTCTTACAACTGAAGCAATGGTTGGTTAAGGGACTTGCTTGAGGACCCAACTGTGGCAGCTTTGCAGGACCAGAGTCCAGTACCTTAGAGTCCAGTACCTTATTCGCTAGGCTACCACAGCTACCACACTGTTCTAATTTGGTGTACTTATTTGTAAGAAGTTGTTAATGCTGTTAGTTAGTATATGTACCTGTCCTATTGTAAGTAGTACTCCTTTACTCCTTTGTTTGTCCATGCTCTACCTGTGTATTCTCGTTAACCTATAACAATACAAACTGGTTCACATTTAGTCGTTGAGTCTCTGTTTCATCTGACTCATCTTCTGTGTTGATCATAATACTAACACTAATACTTTCAGTGCATTTTAGGCTTCAAAGAAAAGTCTGAGGTCCATCATAGCATCCCCTTAACTGTTACAGTTTTCCCTGCACAGGGTCATAACAGTCTGTTATTGTATTTTCTCTAATTATTGGGAATTTCCATTCATTACAATTGCAGTGGCATTACAGTTGTTGTGCGGTTGGTATCGTTAAGCTCTTTTTTTTTAGCAGTATCTTTGACACTATAGTTCGTACGCAGTCTGGCGGATATTTACCCTTGATATTTATATGGGACTTTGGTAGCCTAGTGCTTAAGGAACTGGACTCTGGATCAGAAGGTCCAAGGTTCAAATCCCGCCTCTGCCAAGCTGCCACAGTTGTAAGACTCTATCAGTTGTAAGTCGCTCTGGATAAGGGCGTCTGCTAAATGTAGGACATGTTGGAAATGTACATTACATTAATGTCAGGGCAACGTCCGTTTTAATCAGCAACCTGTTTCACTGACTGTAATTCTGTCGTTAAAAAGCGAACGCGTACATGTGCGAAAACGTCACGATGCAAGCTCAACTAATTCAGTATGACAGATGTCTGATAAATGTACAAGTAGCCATCAGATTGACAGCTGTCTTCACTGGATATGCGTTATCCCTTTTAATCTGATATAAGATGTGCACTTACTGCTCTTTGAATGATCTGCAGGTATCCGATGTGTAGTGTGCATGTGAACACACAGTGAAAGTGTCGGTCAGGGGTGAGGATTTAGTTCTGGGCTGCACAGCTTAAAGCTGCATGGCTCAATACTGTACCCACTACTGAATACTAGGGAGGAAGTGATTAAAATAAACTTAGTTGGAATGTGCGATGCGTGACACATCATTTCAGTGTGCCGCACAACTATCCCTCTGAGACCTAAATATGGCAGAGAGCTGGTTTAGGCTGTGAAGGGCAGAGAGAGTTGAATTGGGTGCATTGCCACATGTATAGAGACACTCACACAGAGAGAAGTGCACTGTCACGTCTCTGTGAAAAGGTTTTCCAAATGTGAGTCAGCATTACAGAATGGGAAGAACATGCATGTACACACAAAAAGGTCAGGAGAGTTTTTGGACAGTCTATTGCAGGCCACAGTGACTCCGTGGGAAAGGTTATGTTTGTTTTGGCACTGTCAACATGCCTCGGGTTTCTGTGGTTTGCCCGGCCGGACTGTACAGCCGCAGAGTTGTGTTTTCACAGCATTCACTGTGTCTGTGGGTCGACCTGCAAGACTTAATCGAATAAAATTCATTTACTGTATGTTATATAATAAGATAATGCACACTTCAAGAGGAGCCGAACCATTTTAGAGCTGTTACCTTTATTGAGCTGGCCCAGATTTGGAAAAAAATGAATTACAAATAGTTAGTTAGCATGCTGGTCCAAATAGTTTTTGTTACAGATAGTTTTATTTAGATAGATTATAGTACAAACTGGACAGTTCCCACCATTCGGTTGATCTATGTCCCCACCCTCACGTATGGTCATGAGCTTTGGGTAATACAAGTAGCCAAAATGAGCTTTATCTGGCAAGTTGCTGGCAGTGCTTTCTGTGATCAGGTGAGGAGCTCAGCTGTTCCTTCATGCTGAGAGGAGCCAGGTGAGGTGTTTTGGGCATCTGATAAGGACATCCCCTGGATACCTCTCGCTGGATGTATACTAGACTTGGCCGACTGGGAGGAGGCCCCAGGGTAGGCCCAGGACCAGCTGGAAGGATTATATCTCCCGCGTGGCTTGGGAACAGCTGGGGATCCCACAGGAGAAGCTGGTAGAAGTTGCAGGGGATAGAGATGCCTGGGCTTTTTTTGCCCTGTTGTCACTGCGACCCTGAAATGAATAAGAGAAAAGAAGATAAAGATGGAGAAGTGAATATCCAAACACTTGAAGCCTTATTTGCATGATTTTCTAAGGAAACTTTTAGACTTTAATGTTTGTGTATTCAAAACCGCACCTATTTCAATGATGTCAGTGTAATATAATGGATCAGGGGGCTTTGTGACAACCTGTTGCCAGCATATCAGACAGGGTTTCAACAAGTAGGCAGGATCTCCTACTGCGTGTACCATGGTCACATTATCAAATAAACAACCATCTCATGATTATCCACTGCATAGAATGTGGAAGGCCTAAGCATGATAAGACTACATGAGTCAAGATAGTATTCATAACACTATCTAATTCTGCCTTCATAATCATGCTATGTCATCATTTGATAGCGGATCAGATAGGGCGTTAGAGACTAACTATATTGAGAGTTTTCTGAGACTTTTCTACATGATTTTTTTTCTTCCTGTCTAAAATAAAAATAATTAATTCATTCATTATGTTCTGCTTAATCGGTGCCCACACACACACACACACAAACACACAAACGCCTGACACTGTGGGAGGAAACCAGAGTACCCAGAGTAAACCCACGCAGGGGAGGACATGCAGACTCCACACAGAAAGGACCCAGGCCGCTCCATCCTGGGATTGAACCCAGGACCTTCTTGCTGTGAGGCAGCGGTGCTACCCACCAAGCCACTGTACTGCATGTCAAGTACATGCACTTTCAATTTTGGTTTAAAAATCGCTCTTAAACAGCGGTGTTCAGTTTTTCATTTTCCAATGTCATGGAACAGCTGAACTTTATGACAACAAAACCTCAGTCACTGCAGTAAAAATCTCTAACTACTTTTCCTTAAATAAAATATCTACAGGATTTATTGCCATTTTTATGCATCAAATTTTTAATTCCCTTAGGTAATTCCCATGGTCCAGGGGTGTTATCAGACCCGCTGCCCCAGTAAAGGGATGCTGCGCTCGACTTAAATTGCAGAAGTAAATTTTTATTTTAACCTCTATTGCTGAGCAGAACTACAAAATCATCTAGCAAATTCAACACTGGCACTACATTTCCCATACTCCCCTTGTGTCTTTCCAAAAGCTTGGACAGCCATTGCTTTGATCAGGCAATGTAAGCTGTATGTTTAGTTAAATCAATGTATACAAATATTCATTTGTTCTTCATTTCTCTTCCATGGCAGAGTAATTCCCACTTTATTGATCAGTTATTTAATCTTTTTATATTTATACACAGTTGAGCTCCCAGCAAACAGCAGGGTACAGCTGTGCCCCATTAAAGTATGTGTGCCCCCAGGATGACAAGTAGCCTAGAAACTCCCCCAGCAGAGAGGATATCACTTAAGCAGGTACAAATATTGAAAGATTTTTAAGTTTCAAACATTTATGCAGTCTTTATTCTGGATCCTGTTGTGCAAAGTCTTAGTATTAATTCCTCACTAGGAGTGTGTAACAAACCTACAATACTCTGCAGCCTTCTCAGTAATACAAAACTGTACAACCAAGTCAAATCCACCCTAAGAAGACGAAGGAGTTTTTCTGCGTGTGTGTGTGTGTTATTTCTCTGCATACAACAATCTGTGCAAGGGAGGAATGTATCCCTGTGTTTTGGGGATACCCCTACTCCTTTTATTTTTTTCTCTCTTTTCATCCCTCGTCTTGCTCCTTTCAAAAGGTGAAACAGTTCCCTAAATGGCCGTCCCAGTGTGAGTCTGCTCACTGCCTCCAAAGAAACATCTGCCCAGCCCCGTCAGCTGGACACAAACAGAGCAGTGAATTCTCCGAACAGAGGCTCTTACAAAGGCTGAGGGAGAACCTCCTTCTCCCCCTGGCCTTCTTTTTGCCTAATCCCTCATGTGCTCCAAGCGCCCTCTCCCCTCTCCCCTCTCCTCCCAACAGTCTTGCCTCCACCGCACACTTGTTTGTTCAGCTTTTTTTTTGTCTCCGTACATATCAAAGCAGCTCACTAAATAGGGAGACTGGCTTCTTTGAATTACAGCTTTTGGACTTCATGTCGGCGCTTCTTTTTAACATGCACCTGGAGTGCACACACCTATGTGACAAAGGCTGTTTTCTTAACACTGTGAGGAGAAAAAGCTTTTTATTAGCCTTGTTTTAAATAAACGTTTGGAAAAACCATCAGTGGGATCTAAAGTTGTTTTTACTCCATCTGAAATATAGAATCACAATGGTTGCAGGCCATAACATTTAGCAATACGCAGATAATAAAAAGCTGTGATTTTTCTTTGAAAGTGAAAAAGAAATTGCAAATTTTTACCCGTTTTGGGACCACATTCAAAACAGACAAAGAAACGACAATACGAAACACATAAATAATATCAACTTCAATAAAGGATGCTGAACTATCATATATAGTAACATTTTGACAAGAAGTGCTAATCATTTTAGGATAAGAAATGTGAGTACCCAGAGAAAACCCATTCAGACATGGGGAGGACATGCAGACTCCGGTGTGGCCTGGCTCCTTTTCTGTGTGGAGTCCTCTCTGTGTCCACATTGGTTTACTCTGGGTACTCAGATTTTCTCTTTGGGTATCAGGCTAAGTGGGGCTTCTCAACTGTGTGTGTGTATGACTGTGTTGGTCCTGCCCTGGCTATGCACTGGCTTTCCCACAACCCTGTCCAGGATTAAACGGTTAAGAAAATATATTAATCAATTAGTCAATCAGTTCATCCAAGCAATTGTGGCAGCAGTGCTACCCTGTGAACCCTGGTCCTTTGCCCAGCACTAGGTCACCACACTCCCTTACCAAATCCTCATGTTATTTGTGTAGCATTTCAAATAGTACATAAAAAACTGTTAATGTCATAGGGTTGAGTTATAGGTCTGAGGTCTAGTGATTATGCAGGCCGGTAACCACCCTTCCCCACACTGACTTCCTTCTTCCCACCTATTTTACACGCATAAAAATACACACTCAATATGTCAATCCCGACACTGTACACACTACAGAGTGCAAAAGAACTCCTCATGTCTTATTGCTTCTTACACGATATAGCCAAATACTTCTGGACACAAAACACAAAATGACATCCAAACGCATTTTATTACACGTCTCACTTCTAACTTCTGTGAAGAACTGGACACTGATGGCATTCCAGTTCATCTCCAATGCATCTGGTGGACTTAAGGCCTGGCCTCTGTGTGAGCCAAACAAGTTTTCCAAGTTCTCAGTGTCACCTCACATTGAGAAGGTCCTGGGCTCAATCCTCAGATAGAGTGGTCTGGATCCTCTTTCTTAATGGAGTCTCCATGTCCTCCATGTTGGTTTTCTCTGGGTACTCTGATTTCCTTCCACAGTCCAAGGAAATGCCCTACATGCCTGTAGATATGCCCTACAATGGATTGGCACCCTGTCTAGGGTTGTTCCTGCCATACGCCATACGCTGGGCACCAGCTCTCCTGTGACCTGTTTGTGATCAAGCTGATAAAAAAGTTAATGAATGAATGAAGGTGTTATCCACAACTCTTTGTATATCCACTGATGTTTTTCCATGCTTGTATGCTTCATATTATGAATGAGTTAGTAATGAGTGTGGTTAAAAATCCATTCAGAAAGAGGGTCCAGACCATTCCATCTGGGGATTGAGCCCAGATTACTATTTAGTGGTGTCTACATACATTTGACGATATATAGGTTTTTAATCAAGGTGCAAAACCTATTCAAACTAAACAATAATGTACTGTTGTACACTGTTGTACTGTTGACACATCCAGTTTTTTGGATCAGTTATTTATTTATAATTTAGTCTGCTTAATTTTGTACAACCTTTTAACATTAGACTCATTAGACTAGATTAAAACGAGTTGATGCACATGCTACTTAACTCGTTTCAGTATTTCTATCCTAACCTTGGTGCGTACCAAAAAAGTGGACCAAGATCTCCAAAATAGTTTGGAGAATTGTTTCTGGGTGATTTTTTCCCATTTTCTCCAATTTATTCTTGTACTATGAAAAAAATCTTAGTCTGGTCTCGGTCTGGGCTGGAACTCGACTACTCAATTCTTCAATTCAAGTCTTAATCTTGACTCTGACTCGGCTGTTTCGGTCTCAGCACTGCCACTGTTGGCCCCTTGAGCAAGGCCCTTGACCCACAATTGCTTGGATTGGATCGTGAGTTCGTTGTATGTCCGCTCCAGATAAGTGTCTGCCAAATGACTAAATATAAGCATAATGTTAATTTGACATAATCATAATAATATGAATTATCTGGCTCCAGTGACTGGGTCACTTCCTGACCATATGCGGCACAAAATAACCGAGCGAAAAAGGAAACGTTTCAGAGAGCTAGGCTTTTTGTTCTTTCATTCACAGCTGGTGAATTTCCCAACAAGCCCTCAACTTCTTCATTCTGTCTCTGAGCTGCAGCTAGCTCTTCTGAAGTCCCTCGTTGAGGCTTTAAAAGAGCTGACAGCGTTGTCATTTGCTGCAGCTTTTTCCCCATTTTATGTTTCCCCTCATGTCTGCGTGTCAGGCCAAATTTCCCTTCTGATGCAGGTTTATGGTTTTATAGAGGCCTGAAAAATGATAGCTACCTCACCGGCTCACTTCCACTGCTCCTCAATTAAGGAAAACCAGTCAGGTGAACCGTCGAATTCGATACCCAGTACCATGTAGGGCGAAGATTATGAGTCAGCAAGCTCAGACATCCTCGTACACGGCATGGCTTCAAATCTTCACAGTTATAGCGAAGCAGGAAACCACAGCATGAGCATGTTGTTCAATCAGCATTTCTGATCGATGAGTCGGTGCAGTTTAAGATCCAAATAACAGCAACAAGCAATCTTATGCGATCTTATGTGGCCATTTAGTGGGTGATTTGCGTGAACGTTTTCTAATGCGCTTCGCAACTGTTTACCTTTAAACGTCACGTCTGTTGGCACATAAAATTGAAACTTCCATTCATTGTCAAATCAAGCAGCTCCTTTTGAAAGCTTCTTTACAGCTGTGATTCAGTGCAGGGAGAAGCTCACGCACGCTCAGGTTTCAAAGACGTTTTTTTTTTTTTTTTTTTTTGCAGGAATATATGAGCTGCAAAACAATGAGAGAACTTAAATCTCACTTTGTCTGTTCGTGGCGTGCCCTGAGCTTCAGAGGCTCGGGATCTGCTCCGACATCTCCCACTTCACCTGCTTTGTGTCTCTGACTCCGAGCTCACTTTGTCTGTATTGAAATATGTGTTTTGACAACTTTACATGGGACTAGCTCAGGGCTTGGGACGCTCACACCCCCTCTGTTACTAACCTCTCCTTTATCATCTTCTTTTCAGCCAGCCTGCGTTTTTACTGTCGAATGAGACTTACTCAGTCTCACAACAAAGCGGTGCTGTCTCGGACCGACTGGGGCATTAGCGTGATTGGTCCCAACAGTCTCTTTTGTGAGAAACCCTGAGGCAGTCTAAGATAGAAGAATGTGTCAAAGGGGATTTTTGTAAAAATGCAAGAAGCAATCAAGGCTTCAGAGTCGAGCCTGTGACTCGTTGAGCCATTAAAGGATTGTAAACAGCACAAACCGAGGTCTGACGGTGCTTATCAAAAAACAATGAACATAAAACATAAATGGCTATTTTTGAAATCCTTTTCCATTGTGTTTTAAGGTTGGTAGTCAGCTGTTTGCCATATCATGTTATTACTGTATTTTATCCCAACTTCATTGTCGATACCCGCCCACGTTCTGGTCTGGTTGGAAAAGTGAGAACCAGTGCATGCTTGCTCAAAGACACAAGGCTGTTTACTGCCTCTTTTCAAACTGCCACATATTTAATGTCATTTTTGGTGGAGTACACTCACCAACCCACCCACACATGAGCTCATGGATAAGAGACACTAAATAGTCTCACTAAAGAAAGAAAGAAGTGTCAAATAAATCCTTCCCACTTTGAACACAACAGAGCCAGTTATGTTGTCTGGTGGTGGTTGAACCCAAATCAAGGGCCTCACCTTGGAACCCCAATAAACATTTTTTTAATGCTGTAAAGGCCTTTTCGTACCGAGTGCAGTTTTTACATATAAGAAAGCTTAGAAAAAGAAAACTCTATATATTAAAGGCATCCTAACCGAAACTTTTTCTAATTTCTCGGTTGTTCTGATGCATTAAAATCAGGTTGACCAATCAGAGCTCTGTTATCACGGCTCATCCTGATAGTTTCAGAGCAAAAGAGCTCATCAAAAACCAACTTGCTGACTAAAAAAATGTGGAGGTTGATAATAGGTAAAGAAATGTGGCGGTTGGTCGTTTTTTTGTGCCTTTCAGTCACACAAGCTTTAGCTTCCCTCACTAATCTTTGCTTGTGTCTTTTGTTTCGTTTTTTTTTTTTGGCCAAAAAGACATGGCAACACATTTACTGGGAAGAGAAGTGAAAGTTAGTTAGTTCTAACTACTTTCGATTTGACCAAAAATACACCAGACTTGGTGTAAAGTCCATTAAAAAAACACACACACATGCAAAACGTGCTTCCCAACTTTTTCTGGAGTTTTATTTATTGAAATGCCTGCTGAGGGTGGCATTCCATATGGATGGTTGTGTGAGTTGACCAATCAGAACACGGAGTGGGTGTGGTTACAATAGCGTTGTATGCTGCCATAAACACGCTGTGCTTTGGAAACCAAGCAGCTTACCTATCTTTCAAATGAATGACAAATCTGCTCAATAAGGAGGTAAGTGGAGCTGTAACAGCTCACATGTTACTGCTTGCTTTTAAAGCAATGAGCATTTGTTGTCCCATTTAAAGGTATTATAACCACACCCTCCATGTTCTAATTGGTCATCTCACAGAACCAATCATGTCTAATACTGAAGGTATTTTAATAAATAAAACTCCAAGCCGCACTTTTTCTGCAGTACTTTTCTCAATTGTTTTGCAACCCACTGCCATATAAACCAACTACACAAAAGTTTGTGGAAGGGGTTCCTTCTAACTGTTGAGCTTTATTCACTTCTAACGCATGCACAATACACTGCTTACAAAAATGAGGGGATATTTCAAAATGAAATAACACCCTGATGAAATATTTTGTTTTTGTGAGCAGTGTATAAAGCAGGCATTTCTAGCTTTTCCATAGTCAAAGAGTAGCAGTACAATGGGCGACTGCTTTCACAAAGGTCTGTTCCACTTTCTGACATGCTCTCCTAAAACAAAGTCATAGAGAATTTTACAGACACCTTAAAAATGCTTCAGAAGTGAGCCATGGCTTATTGTCCAACAGTTTTCGACTTTACAGTCATGTTCCAAAATCTAATGGAAAGACAAAGCAAATGTGGGGGGCAAACTCCATACTTACACCCATGTTTTGTATTTTTTTTTTTGTTTGTACACAAACCTTTGTCTACATAGTGTAGCTGTTCATCTTTCGTCAAATACTTTGCATATTCTGCTGTCTCTAAAAACGTGTGGTTCATTGCACAGTGTCGTGTTTATAAATGTGCCTGAAACGTTTCCACATTGAGAGTTTCCAAGCTTACAAGGAACCGAGTGGGTGTAAAAACACGGAGGTCTTAAAATATGGGATTTCTCTCCTGTAGATCACAGGCTGGGCACTGTAAGGGGAATTCCAGCAGAAGATGCATTTTCCACCAAAAAAAGCTCCCATTTTTAATATATGCTCCACTGCACTTTTACTATAGCCCAAACCACAAACGGCTGCCATACAGTAGCTGAAGACTTAAGCTCATCCTGGCTATGTTTTCATATCGCGACAAGAGTAAAGCAACTAAAACTGTGTCTGATTTTGTGTTGTTGCAGGAGATGAAGAACCTCTGGAACCTTGGGGGCATGCCTCTACACAGGTAGGAGCTGATGGAAGGAAACCATGTTTGGCTGATTTGTGACTGCCAATAGCTTTGTCTCATATGTTGACTTACTTAAGCTTTGTCCCTGATTAGAGAGAAAACTGAAATCGAAGGAGGCTTGACACTTGGGCATACTTGTCTGCCGGGTCGTTAATGGCTTTGATTTAGCTTTGAGCATATGCTGCGGAACACTTGAATATATTTAAATTGATTTAAATTGTATGTTGTTTTGTCTGAAGTAAGAACACGGGCTATTAAAGAAGCCTTGCGTTTGCTTCTTGATTGCAGCACCTACAGAAACCATCATAACCCCTTGAAATAGCTGTTTTTTGACCTGAAATTCAAACTTGCAAATTTATATCTAAAATATATCTATCTAAGAAAAGGTGAAAATGGTAACATTGAACTAGAATAACACACAGTTCAATAGCGATCAGCCCTGATATAACGTTTGCTCTAATTAAAGCCATTGGTTGTTTGGATAAGCTCACTGGAGAAAAAACGAGTCACCTGTGATGTAATACCACCACAATCATAAATAACAGCTGTGATTTGATTTGACATGAACTGGACAAGTTTCTGATTGTAAGCAACATCAATGAAAAGTTCAGCATGGTAGTGCCACAGAATTTCAAGAGGATTACCACTGGGAATTTTCACACAGGACATCCTCCATCTTGACCCACACCTTGCACGCAGTCCTCATTGAAAGCTTCCTGCGGTTTTTGATAAACACATCACCTCACCATGAACCCCAAATTCATATGACCTGGTAACCCCAGGAAAAATGTACTGTGAGATTTCATAGTAAAACAGTTAATTGCTTGACAGTTGTATTGTGAACTTTCACAGTTTTACCATGCACATTTGATGGTACTTTGCACACCAAATTTGACATGGTTCTACTGTCAAACTTCATAGTACATTTTTCCTGGGACATGTTCCCAGTCATGAACGGTCCAATTTTTGTGCTTTTTGCCCACTGTAATTGGGCAACTTTGTGAGCGTAATTGAGCAAAGGCCTCTTGCGTGAAACTCACTTCTCATAGCAAAAATGCCTGTAAAGGACCTTTGTTGAGTTCTAGAAACAACGATTGCCTGGAAGCATAGAGATTTTTATTCACATGTCATGAATTACACAGATGGTACCTATCTGTCAGTTTTGTCTTCTGGCCACACATTCTGATAAGAATATCCTGTAGACTGGAAGTTTAGCCATTGCTGGTGGACCTGTATGGCACACAAATTCAATCATTCATTCACTTTCTTTTCCGCTTTATCTTGGACAGGGTTCCAGGAGAGACGGAGCCTAGGTTACAAGGTAGAAACTTTACTAGACAGGGCGTCAAATATTGCAGGGCACATACACCCATACACACGCTAAGGCCACCTTAGCATAACCTAAACAAGTCTTTAGACTGTGGGAGGAACCTGGAGTACCCGGAGTAAACCCACAAGGATACACAGACCATTCCACCTGGAATCAAACTCAGGAACTTTTCGCTGTGATGTAGCAGTGCTACCCACCAAGCCAACATTCCTGTCCAAGTGCAAACACTATTTGGCTATACTAGCCAACATCCTTTTTGTAACATTTTGTAACATGAAGATCTGTTATTACACGGATACTGGTGTAAAAGTATATTTAAATGTGGCGATCAAGCTGAACAAAGGCACTTGTGTTTGAACCAATCACTGTACTCCTATGCCTGGACCAATCACCATAATTCTGGACCGATACTTACATCACTCAGGGTTTCTATGCGCTGAGCAAAGATCTTAACTCGATGTATGAGCAGAATAGTACCTAAACACAACAGAATAGTACCTAAAGCATTCTAAGAATTACAATTGCTCACAGTTCCTGCAGCGCAAACAAGCAAGAGGATACAGTTCTAGAACTATGAAGTTCCTATGGTGCGAAAGAACATTTAAGGAGAGAAACAGAATAGTGCAGCATTCATACACAGGGTGAATAATAATAAGTTTCATTTATATAGTGCCTTTCTCAAACCCAAGGAAGCTTAGTAGTTAGAAACAGATACGTAAATGCTCAGTGCCAACGTGCAGAAACAATGAAATTCTGCCAAGAAACTTCACAAAGCACAGCGTTCAAATAAACATTGAATGATTTTAAATTTATGTAATTTAGCAGAGGCCCTTATCCAGTGCAACTTCCAGTTGATACAATCTTCCAAGCCAAGCAACTGTGGGTTAAGGGCCTTGCCTAAAGACCCAATGCTGGCAGGGATTTGAACCCTGGACCTTCTGTGCCATAGTTCAGTGTTTTAACCACTAGCCCACCACAGTCCATACAGAGGTCTGCCTAGTGTGTGACATGGGGTGATATGGTTGGAGTGCCTTTTTATAGGTTATGGAAATTAACAATAATGATAAAATATACAGTAATGTACAAAAGTAAGCAATTCACTTAGAATTGGAAATAATTATTAAGGAAAATATGGTCATTTAGTTTAGTACAGTATACTGTATGCTGTAACATCATACATCGGGCAGTGTTGGAGAGTTTCTCTGCCGTTTTGAATCTGTTTACAGCCACAACGTCCACAGTTAAAAGACGCGAACGGTGATCAGATTCCCATTCAACTTTTTTAGTTCAGTTCAAATTGGCTTCACTCACTCACTCCCAATTAGTTCCTAAAGTACCACTGTACATGATCCAGTCTTAAATGGAGGTTTCTTTCTGTTTATGAATCAGGGGCATGTTGTTTTTTTAGTTTGTGTACAGTGTGCGCACATGCACAAAGTTTCATTTAACAGTATAGCAGAAGGTGTTGCACATTCACAGCTCCATTAGCATTAAAAATGTATGTGCACTTGGCTCGCTTTGCCAGGAATACATGTAATAGACAATGAGACAATGACTCATTCCGTTTTCTCTTTAGCATCACTAGACCTCAGTTTTGTGAGCGTATGGTGCAGACAAAGCAATTAGATAAGCAAGTTCTCATCAGGAGGCCACGCATAGGAGCGTACAGAGTCTGTGTATGTACAGTACAACAGCTATGAAAGAGCTTCAGGACAGAACAGAGAGCTATTACAACTAGGATTTTGGATTTTTTCTACAACAAAAAGTCCTGGTTTTGTAAGATAAAGTGATTATGATTGAAAGTGATTGTTCTTACAATGAAGGTTCTTAACTTGCTTAACCTGTATATTACCCTGCCAGATGCCTTAGCTGTTGTCATACAGCAGTTGTATTGGCACAGTACAGCCTCTGGTGCTAAATGCTTTTTAAAACGGCATCAGTGTGAATTGACTGAATCCTGATCACGGGCTAGAAGTTATAAGCAGCTAATGAGTTGCTATCACTCTAACAATTCTCATTTGATTCAGGGGTGTATTTACGGGTAAGCTACAGGTATTTATGGGCACCCATTATAGCCATAGCATTCCAGTTGTTGTTGCTTAGGCATACTACGGGTCTACAGGGGTTGGACAATGAAACTGAAACACCTGTCATTTTAGTGTGGGAGGTTTCATGGCTAAATTGGACCAGC
>JAVSBV010000138.1:7268136-7278791 GCA_033117975.1 Parotocinclus spilosoma | reverse complement strand
CACACACACACACACACACACACACACACACACACACACACACACACACACACACACACACACACACACACTAAATCCGCACTGGGTCATTTGTTTGCCGTATCTGCCGTTTGTGGGAGGAAACTGGAGTAAACCCATGCAGACACAGGGAGGACATACAGACTGAACACAGAATGGACCCAGGCTGCTCCACCCTGGGATTGAACCCGTGTCCTTCTTGTTGTGAGCCAGCTTTGCTACTCACATATGTATTATATTAATCTGTTTAGTTTAGTTGTTTTTATGTTCCTCTTTGAGTCTTGGTCAATGGCTAAACCTGCTACATATTGTTCCATTTTGATGACCTGTATATTATGTCACATTTAGCAGGCGCCATTTTTCTAGAGTGAACACAACTGACACAATCACGCATGATACACAGCAGAGGAATAAGAACTGCGTAAACTTAAATATAACAGGCCAGCAAATTAACGCCTGAACCCTCGCTGCCTATGCTAGGTCTAAACACAAGGTACTATTGACACTCTACTGTAGGTATACACAATGGAGAATATTCCAGAGAGACACAATATTTCCTGACAGGTTGACATGTTTAAAAATGACTGGACTTTAATCAACGGCACATACTGCTCTCACTCTTTGGCAAAGCCTTTGACAGGCAGAAAGTCAGTGCAGCTGCATAGAGACGGTGCTGGAGATACACGCCAGCCCAAATTGGACTATTCATCTTGGTGTGTGGGTGCTACCGGTTTGTCACCCTCCTTTGCTGTCTCTCCATCATTAAGACACCCCCTACGGAGGTCAAGGCAGCTTGTCGTTTAATTCTGCTGATGCCTCCTTGCCAGTCTGAGAACATGAGCACAAGGGAAAATTACAGCACTCGTTCGGACACTTCCACCTCTCCGGATGCCTTTGGCATGTCCTTTCTTTTCAATAGGTACCCAAAACAATTAATGAATCATTAAAACTGAAGCTTGTTGTTGTTGTTACGGTGTTAGAAACATGTGGAGGTGTGGAGTCTACGTCGCGAGGAGAGGTGAGCAGGATCACATTTCGGTGGTGGAGGAAAGCGGTACTCTCGCCTCAGGGCTAAACAACAAATAATATTGCAATCTCTTTCTCCCAGTGCGCCACCAGTTTGCTTCGTCAGCTCTTTTCTCTGGCATTTGTTTTCATCATGATGCCTCCTAAGCCTAACAAAAACCCCAAAGGCTTATCTTTGTGTACGTCTAGTCTCGAAATTAAAGCAAAATTAATTTGCAGAAACGGACGCGATAATTGTTACCGTTCTGATTGGAACTGGTTTTGCCACAAAGCGCTGCCTAATTTCAAATAGTTAGCAGTTTCTATTTATACTAATGTTACAACATGTCACTAGCAAGCTCAGCTTCTGCTTCGTGCCCTTGGGCAGACTGCCACGGAAGGCAGAACTTGACTCTGGCCATAACATTTGTGTAGGTTGCCTGTCAAACACGTGGATACCATTAGCGACACTAATGAGACGTCGGGGAATCAGACATGGGAGTGACGCCTGTCTGGGAGAGAGAGGGCAGATTAGGATGCATTTAGAGGATGATGCACACAAGGCAGATGTTTTCCTAGATTGCTAAATAAAGTAGAGCGAGTAGAAAGGTGAGTAAATTTGGATATTAAAGATATTAAGGGTGGTCAGAGGAGTGGAACTAAAAATGTTCTTATAGTTACTTAGTTCTCAGAGGATATTAACCTCAGAGCATTCAGCCACAATTTTTAAGAAACATACAATATCCTTTGTTATTACAATAGTAAAGTATAATGCGGTATTGTGCAAAAGTCTTCGGAAAAAATATATTGCGGAGTTTTGCGGAACTCGATCTGCACATGCGTAGTACGTGTGGTATAGTTAACGTATACATGTACATGTATTTGATGAACTTTGACATTAAAAAAAAAAAAGTACAAAATTAATAAAAAATATATTAAAAAATATTAATTCTAACAATAAAGGAATATTATAAATGATACAATATGATGATTTACAGTAAATAGCTGTTGTAGCTATACAATGTGTAGGATATTTTGGTGCTGTAAGCTCGGTACGGACGGAGCATGTGTGATACGAGAGTGATAAGTAAAGAGAACGTTCCATTACTTCAACGTGTTGCTTCATTATTCAACAGTTAAAAACATTACAATAGTGTATTTACTCAGCGGATGAATACTCACCAAAAACGAGAAGTAACACTAGAGCATCAGCTGCCTGAGTCGCTACTAGGTGACATGACAAGTTTTTATCTGCATTTTTTTTGTTCGCTGTTTGTAAAAGTTTCATTATAGACTGAATTCATTCAAGCCCTATGATGTTACTCAAACGTTCTGCAAGTTCTACGGCTGAAATAGTGTACAAATACTTAAATAAATACAGCGTCCCTACTTAGTGGATTTTCGTTTATCGCGGGTGGTCCTGGAACGTAACCTGGCTGTGGAAATGTGCTTCTGGTATTCTGGTCATGATTGGCTGTTGAGGTGACCAGCTGTTTTACGGCCGCATGGTCTGGTTAATGTGAACGGACGTTGATTGGACGGACATTCAATGAGACTTACCTTTACTAAATAATTGACGCTCCCTGTTCAGGACACAACATGGTCTATCAGCATGTCAGTGTTTGTCCGTACAGTACCCTTATGAAGTCTGCTTGCAGTAACTTCTGTCCTGCGTAGTGCTGAGTGTGCTCAGCTGTCTGACCTAGGATGATACTCTCAGCCTCTCAGGGAAAAGGATGTGATCTCATCTGCTAAAAATCCAACCTATGTCTGCCGTTCATGACTTAACCCAGGCTTCTCCTCTGTGTTGCGCGCCCTCCCCTCCATTCTTTTCCTTCTCCTCTTCCCTTTGCTCCCAATTCCTCACCATATGCAAGAAATACAGACACAGTTTACGGCCACCGCTTCTGCATTCCTGCTGTGGGAAAGTGAGATTGCAAAAGCTGTCACATGGAATCTTCTGAATGGATTTTGAATGAAAAAACGACGTTGCATGCATAAAACGCTGCCATCAGCGACACCTGTGGCATGATGTGGCACCTTTGCATGGGCACTACACCTAACGAAAAAATGACAAGGACGCCATAAGGTTTGATTTTCCATTGTTTTAGCAATGGTTTAATGACCATATGGAATTATTTTATCAGTCTCTTTATTACAGTGCAATCAGAATACATGGTAATGTGTATGCAATATTAAAAAACGGAATAAACACATCAGAAAAACAGCTTCCAAATGCTACAGTGGCATTTAAAATTCTGTGCGACCTCTAATTTCACTTGAGCAATAGCAGCATCTGGCAGCTTCATCTGGATGCCAAGTTGACCCTTCTAAAGTTCAAAGAAGCTTGACCAGGAATGGTATTTTGGGAGGGTAGCAGCCAAGTGACCACATTTTTCAGAAGGGGAACAGGGTGAAAAGGCTAAGACATCCTAAAGTTTATAGATTCGAATGAAGATCAAAGGAAAAGATGAAATAAATCAGAGTTTGAAATTTTTGGGTCCAGCCATCGAAAGTGTTATTCTATATGGTCATTATACAATTGGTAAAATAGAAAACAGCGGGCAGTACTGTATATAGAGTCATAATTTACCCAGACGGTCATAGTATAAATAATGTCAGAAGGCAGAAGAGCAAGCATTAGCTTTAACATTTAGCTTTAACCGTTCTCTAACACCTTTAAGACTGCATTATATTCAGCAACCAGACCATGTTCATTTGGGTTTGTTTGCTGTTTTACCTCATGCTGCTGCTCCAGCTTATTAAGACTTCCCCACCGCTGTCTCTGCTGTTCAGCAATTGTCACTCCAGCTGTTGAGTTTTGGCAAATGATGGAGCCAATGCATGACTTAAGCTGTTGTGAGAAGTGTTAGGAAAAGGGACGAGTACAGCTTTGTGTCCAAGTGCAAAACGCTTCTATCTCTGCACAAGCTAATTAGATACACTGTAGAGACAAATGTTTCTGAACAACCAAAAATGAACATTGGTATCAGTGGAGTTCATCTCTTTAGAGAAAGATGTGCATTCCACAAGTCTGCTACTGACACACAAAATTTGTTTTCCGCATCATTTTGTTGTATTCATTAATCCAGTGTTCCCTCGTTTATCGATAAACGAAAATCCGCGAAGTAGGGACGCTATATTTAGTAGTATTTATACATTATTTTAGCTGTAGAACGTTTGGGTGGCAACGTAGGGCTTGAATGAATTCAGTCTATAATGAAACTTTGACAAACAGCGAACACGTAATGGAACGTTCTCTGTACTTAACACACCATACATCACTCTCGTATCACACATGCTCCGTCCGTACCGAGCTTACAGCACCAAAATATCCTACACATTGAGTAGAAACGACAGCTATTTACTGTAAATCATCATATTTAATTATTTAGAACATTCATTTATTGTTAATTAATTTTTTTATATGTATTTTGTATACATTTTGTGATTTCTTTAATGTAAAGTTAGGTACATTTTGCCAGTACCGTGTTGGACCCCCCTTTTGCTTTCAGAACTGCCCCATAACTGCCTTTATATAGATTCAATAAGGTACTGGAAACAACACAGAAATTTTGGAACGATATTGACATGATAGAATCACACAGTTTCGGCAAATTTGTTGGCTGCACATTCATGATGTAACTCCCTCGTTCCCGTTCCACCACATCCCAAAGGTCATTGTGATGTTGAAGAAATCATTATGTAACCATCAGAAGATGGTACACTGTGGACATAAAGAGGATGCACCTGGTCAGCACCAGTACTCAAGTAGGTTGTGGTGATGCTCCATGGTATTAAGGGGCTGTAAGTGTGTCAAGAAAATATCCTCAAACACCATTACATCACCAGCAGCAAGTTGAACTGTTGATACAGGGCAGGATGGGTCCATGCTTTGACCCCACTCTCCGAATGTTGCAACAGAAATTGAGATTTGTTAGACCAGGCAACGTTTTTCCAATCTTCTATTTTCCAGTTTTGGTGAGCCCATATTTTAGTTGCAGTTCCCTGGTTTTAGCTGACAGTAACACTCAGTATAGGCTTTTTCTGATGTAGCTTCTCTGCTTCAAGGCTTGAGTGGTTATTTGAGCTACTGTTACCTTTCAAGCTTGAACCAGTTTGGCCATTATCCTCTGTCATCACCAAAGCATTTTCACGTTTTCTGGCCAAAACTCTAGAATTCCTTGTGTGGGAAAATCCAAGTAGAACAATAGTTCATGAAATACTCATACCAGCGTGTCTAGCACCAACAACCATGTCAGGTTTGTGTCACTTAAATCACATTTTTCCTCATTCAAAAGCTCAGTTTGAACTGTAGCAGGCCATCTTGGCCATGTCTACATACCTACATGCACCGAGATGCTACCATGTGACTGGATGTTTAAATATGTGTGTTATGGAGCAGTTGTAACAGTTGTAATGAATAAAGTGCCCCAGTTTTACACATAGACTATATGTGTAAAACTGGGGCACTTTATTCATTACAACTGTTACAACTGCTCCATAACATAAATAAATAAATAATGTGCCTTAAGGTTAGACCTGGAATAATATTATGCACACCATTGTTAGTATGCAATACATTCTTTAACTTCTTATCATTAAAAACAGATGAGCATGATGGGGCATCCAGCTTTAAATGATCAGGGATCAATCCCCACATGGGTGCTCTCGGTATGTTTTATATATGCCTCTTTGTCCAAGGCACCAGGTAAGCCTGCTCCCACTGAGGACACAAGATCCTACAAAGACTCTCTGTAGTGGTCAAGTGGTGCTGATATTTTTACACTGCTTCATTCAATAGTTTAGTTATTTACTCTTTTTTAATATGCTATAGTTTTATATGCTCTATTTTATTATACTATTTATAATGATACATATTAGTAATGCTCTAATTATTTGTGTGTATATATATATATATATATATATATATATATATATTGATTGATTGATTGATATCTTGATTGTATTACATCATATTTATTACTATGTTCTTTCTTATTTATTCTATTTATTTGCACTACACTGCTCCCAAATTAGGTGATATTTCATTATGGATTGTTAAAAATACTATTTTTTTTAATATCCCCTTTTTTGAGCTGTTACTAGATTACTATAAAATTATTAATAACTTAATTTAATTCTTACATATGTCATTTAAGCCATCCTGGTGGTTCCTCTTTGAGTCTTGGTCCTACCAAAGTTTCTTCTTTATAACGTTCAGAGAGTTTTTCCTTTCCACTGCCGCCCTAGGCTTGCACAGTTTGGGTATTGAGCTTAAAAAATACTAGAAGATAGAGTATTGTAAAGCTGCTATGAGTCAATGGGTCACTGTAAAAAGCACTATTATGAATAAATCTGACTTTGAATTTGACTGCTTCGTCACTGGAAACCTGTCTCCTGATTTGTATTTAAAAAGTACGCACATCTTATGCTATGCTAAAAGCAGGTCAAGCTCTATCATTAGTGGCGGCAGAGAGACAAGGCCCTCTTGTGAGCACATAATCCCAGTGGTCATATTCGTAAAGTATTTCCAGCATCTTTACGCCGGAGCAGAAGCGGACGTCATTCGACTTTTTTATCCTCAGCCTCCCTCCTGTTACCTCTCTCTCCCTATCACATTAGCATGATTGATGCCTGATTGTTTAAATTGGGTCCATACATTAACAGTGCTACGGCCATCTATTAGAATCATTTTGACTGGCTCATTATTCTTAGACCTAAAACCTAAAAAAAAGTCCAATTTCCTTTTCAAGTTGAACATAAATGATAGATGGCGGAAACCTGCTAAAGTGCATTTTTTTCTCTAGCATTAGTCTCCCACTTGCTTAATACAGGACTTCCCTTACTGCAAGGGAAATGTAAGAGTTTCTTCTTCTTTTATAGTGACTTTATTGCACAAATAGTTTTCAGGCAGTTTGCTGGCCTCTGTTATCTTGTGGAAAGAACATTGTTAGCTGCTCGGGGATGGTCCTTCACCTTTCATGTGTGTTTAGGGGTGATAAGTGCACAGGACAGATCAACAGGCCATAACTGCTTCCATGAATCACTTTTTTTTTCCTTTTAACTGGGAAATGCCTCAGTGATATATGTGAGGCCTGGAAGAACAGCTGAGGCAGGACTTGCCCATATCCCCCCAACTGTTTGAGGCAAGAGAGTGGTTTCCTCATCGCTTGGCTCAGGCGCATGAATGACTTCTTTTTTTCCCAATAATAACCAAACTCCTCTACTCAGCATTTGAAACAACCCTTCTTTTTTGTGTTCTTTTTTTTTTTCTTCGCAGTTCTTTCTATTCTTTGAAATTTCCACCCCTGTCATTCTGGCACAGCTTATGCTAGCTCACAGCTGAAACACAATCCTTTTCACTGCAAGGCTTTGCAGAGTTAGTGAGCAATTTAGTGTATGTAGTTGTACGAGGTTGATGGCGAGATCCAGGGGTTTAGTAATGACACAATAATGATGAGAATAGATCCGTATAGAACAGCTACACGCCATCCTGGAGGTGCGCCCTGTCATGGCGTGAAAGAAGGCCAGATATGAGGGTAAATGTGTTCAGTGGGCCGTAGAATTGGGAGAATTCAGGTGTGTTGATGTGATGTACCTCCTGGCCAAGTCAGCGACTGGACCAAAAACTTTTTTTTCCCCATCTACCAATAATCTGGGAAGGAAGAAGCTTGATGCTGTTAGAAACTTTTCCTGAAATGCATTGTTTTGAAAAATGTATGACACTGTATTTAAATTTAAAGAATCAAATTTTGTTACGAGAGTTATGTTTGGGGACCAAGCTGCATAAATCAGATGCAAATGTCTTCAGCGCTGTTTAACGTCCAGATTATGTTCTGTGAAACAGATTATTGACCGAGATGGGTATTGACTAGACGCTACAATAGTCACATAGCTTTTTAGGCTACTGAAATGTAAATACAAGGCGTATTTCACAAGAAAACTGTGTGCAAACGATACGCAAATGTGTCAGAGTTACAGCTGAAAACACAAGTGATTAAAATGTTTGACGGAAGCCAAAATGCCTTTATAGACGGAATTCCGAACAACACAGAAGATCAGCCAGATGAAACCGAGACTCAACGAGTGAATGTGAACCGGTTTATATACAGCACATACAGATTAGAGTGAATATACAGGTAGCGGAGAAACAAACAAAACAAGTACTATGTATAATAGGACAGGTTCATACACTCACAAACAATTCACAGTTTATTAGAAATAAGCATAGGCATGCAATAATTCCTGCTCACAGCATCATTGTGATTTCTTTCTTTTTTCTTTTCTTGTGACAGTTTTTCTCTTAGCTATTACTTCTAAATCTTGCGTTTGTGTAGATGATTTTCTCTAATAATAAGTTTGTATGCTCATCTCTCTGTCCTATTGTAAGTAGTATCCAATAGTTTTTTTTAACAATATCCTTTATACAATAATTTACATAATACTACATTGCAAAGACTGTAAAGTCTGGTCAACGTCCATTTCGGTCACTGGCCTGCTTCACAGAACGTAATGATTACGATAAACGGTGCACACATGTAATTTTCTCTTACCAGTAGTCAGTCTGCCCAGATGTTCTTGCTAAGAACAAAACACTGAACACTGTTTTGGAGAACCATTGTCTTGTTTAAGTACGCTGTTCCATTTAGTCTATCCAGGTTTGGTAAATATATCTTCCCCATCACTGACAACAAGCAGGAGAGCTATAACAATACTGAATACACACACAGTCACGGTCAAGACTGAAAACTAATACTGGTGATAATACTTTTCACACTGGTCAGACTGGTTGAGATGGACTATCATTATTGACTTGAAAGTATTTGAAGGTGTGTCTAGTTTTGATGGATGTACTGACTTGGTTGCCCCTGGCACAGAGACAAGATCAGACACATGCTCAACCAGCTGTATGATTTGAGCTAAAGTGTTTTTAAATCAATGCAAGTTTTGAAAAAATGTGGAAATGTAGAAGAAAAAGGACAGTAAATATGCAGGAGAGTTTCTGGACTACAAGTGTGTGTCGCTTAACGCACCCAATAAGTTTGGCAAAATTGTGTGTTATGCAGTCTGGACGTTGTTCAAAACACTAAATTATACAGTACTGTGCAAAAGTCTTAGGCCACCATTTGATATGTTGTTTTAGCAGTAGTATAATGAAATATATATAAACATAGTGTTGACCACTGGACGCCAAGATCAATTGTAAGGGGAGAGCGCATTAACCGCTTTTAAAATTGTATTTTTGGCCCATTTTTTTTGTTGTAGTGCATACAAGTTTCCTTTGTTTTATCTATGCTAACTATTTATATATATACACATTATTATTTTTATTTATTTATTTATTTTTATTTTGCTTCGCCAGACTTCCAACCCTGACTCCACCCCACCATGCCAACTGCAAAAGATCGTGTGACTACAGCTTTGGGACACTGTGTATAAAAATTTAAATAAGAAATTCATCAGGGCCTGTATGGAAGAAAAATTACATTTGTAGGATTTTTTGTTTGCCATGTCGCCAGTTCCTTTAATTTATAAAGCCTTGCACTTCCTTTTTGCTCCATGTACTATATTTCGATGAACTTGCTGACGTTCTGTAAATACGTGGTTCATCTCGCCTCTGTGTCTCTGAATTGTCACTCGGAGTGAGGAACGTGTATTTGCTTGCTATGGCTTTCCCATGGAATGTTAACTTTCCTTCTTGTTCAAATTTCATGTTTTAATAAGCAGTCATTATGGAGTATTTATTTTCCTGTGGGGTGTGGAAAGCAAACCTGTTGGTACACTATTTCTCTGGGTTATCTTGGCCTTCTGTACCTGCTACTTTGGCAAGGAAAATCAGTCATGTGTTTAGAGAAGCAAGGAAAACATAGGCTGGGAAGTGTGTTCTTCCACCCCGTTTAGGATTAGTAGATCAACGGCTTTCCAGGAGGACAATAGAAGGAATGATAAAAGCAGACGGCTCCCATAAAAACAAACAGCTGGTCTGACACCTTGTAAGTGTGAAAGTAACGGGGCCATTAAAATGTCTATCGGATACATATCTTAAAGCTATCACTTGTTTTATATGTATTAACAGCAACAGAGGCATTAGGTTTAGATACACTTCATTTTCATATTATAAGTTACTTTTGGTATCTTGCGCGTGCTTAGCTGGGTGATGAACGAATGGCGTATATACTATAATGGATGTGGGGCGCTCCCTTTACTGTATGTATATCGAAAAATTCGGCAAAACCAGATTCATGTCAGTTCAACAGGTAATAGTAGAAACTAGAGCAGGAAATGCTTGGTCTAACACACAGAGAACATTTAACAGCAGCCTGTTTGAGTTAACTGCATAATAGGGTGTAATTAGGGATTGGCAGGTATTACAGAATGTGTGAACTTGATAACTTTTCCTAGTTGCCATGAATTTGCACCAGGGTTGTAGTAAATACCCCCAGATATACAGTACTGGGCAAAGTTTTGGATATATGCACTGCTCACAATCATTAGGGGATACTTCAAAATGAAATATGCCATAACGAAATTTTACCCTATTTTTGTGAGTAGTATGTGTGTGTGTGTGTGTGTGTGTGTGTGTGTGTGTGTGTGTGTGTGTGTGTGTGTGTGTGTGAGAGAGAGAGAGA
>JAVSBV010000138.1:7237025-7253251 GCA_033117975.1 Parotocinclus spilosoma | reverse complement strand
TATATATAAATTTTGGGATTTTTTTTATGTTAAAAGTTCCACCTGGGAAAACCTGGGAAACTGTGAAAATCCGCAATATATTTTTTCCATTAATATTTTTTAAAAACCCGCGATGTACAGAGTCCGCAAAAGGTGAACCACGAAGTGGCGAGGGAACACTGTATTTCACAGTTTCGTTCAATATTACTTTCGACCTCCACTAGATTAAAAGTACAAAAGCATTTGCCTTCAATTGTATTTAAGTATGAAATTACCATGGTTTGTTGTGGCTCGAATGTCTAAATACAATTTTTTTCAACCAATTTTAGGTGACATTTTATTTGTGTATATATATTTTATTTTTTATTTTTTTTTAATTATTATTAGTTTTTTTTTTCCTCTGCTCAAAAGGTAACAACTGACGTCTTTCTGTGAAATGCAGGAGTGAACGTAAAAAGTAACAAATACCAAATACAAAGACCAAAGACATAAAGACATACTCAAGTAATACAGCGATTCTTTCAAATGGTGAATATGTGTATCTTGTTATGGCAGATGGGACTATATATATACACACATACACACAGTGGTGGACAATAACAGAACTATATATACACACACACACACACATATATATATATATATATATCCACAGAATATTTTTTAAATTATATATATATATATATATATATATATATATATATATATATATGTTAGGAGGAATAGTTACCAGTATAAAGACATTTTCTAAAAAAGATCCTGCATTGTTGAGGCTTTGTTTTGACAACTGGTAATGATAATGAACACCTGAAGTAACTGTTAGTATGTTGGTAATGACTTGACTCTGAACACCTGTAAAACAGAAATTCAGTTTGTTTTGGCAGATGGGCCAAAACTAAGGCGGGGAATAAATGAAGCGCATCACATGTTTTTTGGTAATAGATGGCTAAATTGTTTTTGTTTTATACACAGTGAACATCTGTGGATGGGCTACCATGAAAACAACAAGTAAATATGGTGAGAAATACAGTATATATTTATAGAGTGACAAGTCAAAAGCAGTGGATTTGTGATGGCTTGATGGTTGATGTTGATGTGTTTACAATAAAATTAGCTTGTATTTTTTGCTGCTTTCTATAACCACTGCTTACATTTGCTTGTTTTTTATGAGTTTGGGCTAAATTTACTTTAATTTTTTCAATTTTGGGGGATAAACCACTGTATTATTTTGCAATTTATTTTCAAACTAATAAAAGTTCTGATGGCTGAAACACATCTAAATTAACAACTGGTTAGAACATATTTTGATTTTAACTTGTTTTAGATTCAGGTTTAGCTCTATGACCAGGTGATATATGGATCTAGCATAGAATCTGATGTTGACCTAAATAAGCGATGAACAGGATATGGTGGAATGATAATGCTCTGTAATTAATTATTCAGTCAATTACACCAGTACCAATGTGTTAGTATTAATTAATTTGTGACATAGTTGTATTTCTAAATCTAAAAGATGCCCTGATACATTTCTCAGTGTGTGATTGAGAACCGCATTTCAGCTGCTTTCTATTTTATTGATTACTATGTTATTTGATCCAATTTTTCCTCAGACTAAATGTTTATCAGTTATGTAAGGTGTGGGGGGCTTGTTTTGCAGGCTGCTGAAAACACTAGTTTTTTTTTTGGTTGATTATGAAACTGATGGTTTAGATTATATGAGCTATAAACAGGTTCTGCACTGTTAATCAGGTAATGAGTTTAGTCAGGTGTGAGAAGAGAAAAAAAAGCTCAGTTCAGAACCAGTTCTGAAAAACACCGCATTAACACCAAACACGGTTATCTAAGATATAGCTCTACAGATCGTTAAGAGGACTTTGTTTGTTGTGTGTGGTCACGTCATTGGTCACGTCATGATGGAACCAGACCAGCGGACATGCGTGACGTCACTGACGCACGAACGGCGGCACACAAAAAAACCCCGCTGTGTCTTTTCAGCAGCGCTAGCCAACAACGTCCGGTTTAAAAAGCAACATTTTTTAATCATTCAATTTGATTTAAGTCTGAAAACGGCGATCTTTATTCCCTGTTCTGTTTTTGTCGGGCGGGGTTTTGGATGATGCCCCCCCCCACACACACACACATTTACCTACAGCCTGGTACAAGCGGATTAAGTGCATTATTATGAGACGCGCACTCATTAAGCACATCTTATAATGTCAGTGAGAAACAACTATATTATTTTGAATATCTTAGGAGAACTTTGGAGAGTCAAGAATTTTCCTAAAGCTAAACCCCGCACCTGCAATTATCGAGCCGTCAATATTATAAAAATCAACCAAATAGAAACGATTGAGAAATTTCAAACGGGATTAGAGTTAATATATTTTTTAGCTTTAAATCCACACCGGGTCTGCTCAGTCCCGGTCAAACCCGACTTAGAACGCGGATAGGTTATTATGCAATATTTAAAGATTAATTTGTCACGATTTACCATTTGCTTTTATATCTGGCATCGATCTGTTATCTAAATCAGAACTTTGCCAATATTGTTTCATATGACCAACAAGCGTCTCTCAGTTACACCCTGTTTAAAGTGAAGGCGATCGGGAGATACTTTATTCCGAAAAACATGCTGACATGGGATGTGGGGTGTTTTTGATGTGTCATAGATTGACTGCATATTTTTTTCTTCACATTTTTATTGCCGTTATTCTCGTTTGCATTTCGTAATCCTTATATAGAACAGAGGGCATGTAAACTATTTCCAGCTTGATTTAGGTTATATCCAGCCAAAATTCATGGGTCGGATATAGCTTATATTTTGTTTATTTAAGCAACTAAAATTATTTGGTGGCAAGAATGAACGGGAGTCTCAATAAGCAGCTGTGCTTTTATTGTTATGTATATGAGGCGATATTATTTTCTTATTCTCTTAAATGAACCGCACTTTGTATTCAGAGCCTTATTTATGTCGGAGTTTGTGAAATGTTCTGTTATGTCATGCTTTTTTTCGACTGTTCGTATCTTCGCTTAAAGTAATCTGTAAAACAGCCATCGGCAGCAGCAGCAGCAAAACGTTATTGGCTGACTGGGTCGTTGGTTAAGGAAGCTGCACTGAGGAGAATCTGCCCAGTAACAAACTCCGAATAAGCTGATTGGCTGGGGAAATTAAGACCAGAGGGGGAAACAAATGCCCTTTAAATACACATTCCTGGTGCGTTCCTAACACCAATACCTCTGCATTGTGATGCTGTTGTGCTGTTTGTGAATGATATCACATTAACTGTAGATGTTCATTTAACACTGGGAGTTTGAATGCTGAGTAATGGCACATAACTAGTTTCACATCAGTACCTCTCCTCTTGATTCCTTATTTAATGCATCTCAAGAGTGTGGATTTGCACATACTTATGCATGCCGTTGCTTTCTGTAGGCTTGTGCCCTTTGAGTTATTTGGTGTGGCATCACACTTTATCTGAGGCAACAGCCCTTACACATGCATTTCCTAGAAAGCTATCTCACCACAAGCCTCGTAGCACAGCAGCCTTTAAAAAAAGGCAGCTTTAGATAGACGTTAAGACCAGATGCTGTTTTAGGCTGTACTGCTATTTAAAAAAAAAACTAGCATTTGGAGGGGGAGATGTAGGCAATACCAATGTATTCCAACCTTGTGAATACTGGTTGTGATCTGGTGTTTTTCCAGTCAGATGATACGGCTACTGAAACGTGTCAATTGGAGCAGTTTCGAATTCTGTCCTAAAACCCCTGTCGTTTTTCAGATTGTATGTTTCTGACAGTTTAGAGCCTTCTTGTTCTCGTAACCTGCCTTCTTGTCATCCGTACTGTTTAGAGACCATAATGTGCGCATTTATTGGTAAATTTACCATTTTGTGTAACCAGGTAAGCTTGGATTTAAGTTAACCCTTGTTGTTTAATGATTAGATGTGTGGTCTAGATGTTGAGAGTCAGTACATAGACCAAGTAATTGGTCGATTGGTTGAATAAAGTAGGCTAACTGATTACATGTGCAAAACGATCCTCTTATATTGGCTTCTAAGGCAATAATATCAGAGTTCTCATAAAAAAGTGTGCTGCGATCAGAGTTGCCAGATTAGTAAAACCTCACTCAATTGGTCTGCTTATCAAATTATACTTTAGCTGTCAAAATAACAGTGCACTTGGTTTATTAAATTCATGTCGATTATTTGGTTATTCATGATTCCTTTGGTATAGCAAATGCTAATCTTCGTTTCACAGTTACAAGTTAGGTACTAGTTTAGATTGAATTGGGGGCGGGGTTTTAGTGGGGACTGGGTTGGAACTGTTCGGCACAACCTGGCAACCCCGGCAGTACGACTGCATGAGCAGGGCAGAGCAGAGCACTGCAGTGCAGCCAACCGGGGAGGAAAGATTGAAAAAGTTAGCCTGAGACGCTGGACATACTCAGAGGATATAGTCCCTTATACTCACGTTATATGCCCTTCTACGAAAGCTCTGTTTTGGCTCCACTTTTCTGCTGTGCTCTGGGTTGCATTACAAACAACAGAGACCAGAAAGTACTGTGAGTACATACAGCTATGGAGCTGTATTGCCTGGAAGCGGACAAAGCGGTGCGAGCCCGTCCCGACCCGAACCTCCTTGGCGATGACAGAGTGCTGCAGAGCCTGTTGATAATCGAGGAAAGGTTTCTGCCTCAGTGTTCCTATTTCAAATGCGTACAAAAAGACATCCAGCCTTTCATGCGGAAGATGGTGGCCACCTGGATGCTTGAGGTTTGTTTTGTGTGTGAACTTATGGAGCGTTTTCTCGGCTTTAAAACACCATTATACCAGCACGGTTGTCGGTCAGTCTGCATATCCTCCACCGTGACACGAAACCAGAAAGGCTGTTTTAACATTTCCGACATGACAAAGCCGACTTCATAAGGGCGTTTATTTTAAGATCCTGTTTTGGATCTAGTGTACAAGCCTGCGTCGTCGACTTTTGGAGAGGACGACATGGGTACAAAGGAGGATGAGAAACGAGTTTCCGACCAAAATGAATCAAGTATAAGCTATCGTTAGTGCAGGAGAGAATGTCCTTATTCATAATGCTATTTATTTATTTTTGCGATAAATATTTCCATGCACACGTATGCAGCTCAAATGCTTACTGCTTGGTAGCTAAATCTACGCCATGTTGATTTTTTCCAGATTCGGTCCGCTTGCTTTTTAAATGGATTTATTGTCTCTGAACGTCGCAACAGATTGTTAAATGTGTATAGAAAGAAGGGCAAGGGTTGGAAGTATATAACTACGGTTTAAAATCGTGCGAATTATTTGGCAAATATTTTATATATTTTTTCTAAATATGTGTTCGCGGAAGGGCGAGGGCCCAGTGCTACTCCCTAAACTTGCGCCCCATCGAGCTCGGTGTAGCACGGGATTTCTGTTCAATAATCCTTAATCTGTCGTACGAAGGTAATCGGGTTTTTTCGGAAACGTTAGAAGACAAGTTGAACTGTATTTTCATGCCTTGAACGTTAAGCTGAGGCGCACTAGTGAATTTATCTAATTTTTTCAAATAATATTTCGGCGTGATGGCGGGTCGCTCTCGAAGCACCGTCTGCTACCCCTATCCTAAAATGTTGTTTTTTATCACGAAAACGGCGTTGGAAATGTTTGACAATTGTCGGGAACGATGTAGAATATGCCGGCGAATATTTTGATGTATATATTGCGCGCGTTGCTAATTTTTTTCTATTTTTAAATATTTTATGAAAACATGACGAATTAAAAAAAAGCAAGGCTGCTCGGTAGCCTCCTGCATGGCAGTTTTTGTTCGAGCGATTGTGACTTGAATTCATTTCATACTGAGTGAATCGAAGGAATTTAAGTCTGGTAAACGGAGATGTTAAAAAGTACCGTACGGAAACATTTATGTATTTATTTAGAACGTCTTTGGAACAAGAGAGTAGCCAACTGTACAATACGCAACTTTTTAGTGGTTCTTTCAACCGATTTATAAAAAGGTATGCGTTTCTTTTTCCATCAGATCGCAAATAAATTCAGTATGGATTAATTTTCTTCTCGTGAGTTACTGAAATTAAAAAGCCATAAAGCTGCACCGCGTGTTTCTTCCTCTGGTGAACTCATACTCGGCGCTCTCCTTCCTGCCTTTTGCAGGTCTGTGAGGAACAAAAGTGTGAGGAGGAAGTTTTCCCACTGGCTATGAACTACTTGGACAGATTTTTAGCGGTTGTGCCCACCAGAAAGTGTAACCTGCAGTTGCTCGGCGCCGTGTGCATGTTTCTGGCGTCCAAACTGAAGGAGACGCGTCCTCTAACTGCAGAAAAGCTATGTATCTACACTGATAACTCCATCAAACCTCAAGAGCTCCTGGTAAGCACATAACTACACTGTGGAGGTTTGCTTATTTTGTCAAAAACGATTTAAAAAAAAAAAAAAAAAAACGAACAAAAACATTACTTTGTGTTTGAATGTGTGTCTTGTTTTCATTGATGATTATTAAAGAGGTATGCATGTCTTGTGAAAAGGCTATTATTGTTTAGGTAAAATTGAGTCTGGAATTATGGTATGATAAAGGCTTGTGTCCGATCAAGAGGCTTGCAGTGTGACTATGGTGTCTGATAGATGCTCTGGAGCGTAAGTGAGGTGGTGCAAGGACAAATCTACTGCACATGCTTTAGGTTTTCAACGATCCACAGAGCTCTATCACCATCTAGTGGCAAATATGCAAACTAACCCCTGCAGTGGAACAAGTTGGGAGGTAATACCTGGGTTGCCAGTCAGTAGCTCAGGCCAAAGACCGCAAGAGAATAGTCTCCTTTATACAGCTAGTGGAATGATGGGTTACCATGTGTTTGCTGTGACATCAGAAGCCCTTACTGGGATTTTAGAGTTGGTCAACTCAGTTTGTGGTGTTGATGTTTGATTGTCAGTTTTCACTGGTCTCATTACTGGTTCTTTTCAGTCTTTGTGAAACACACTGTCTGATCCATGGGGTTCTGCTCAGAGATCACTTGTAAGCTACAGTCAACAAAAATCATGCAATGAACTGCGGTTATAAAACTCATTCTTTTATTGTGAGCAAACTAGGTCCTGTGGAGTGGTGATAATGTAAGAAACCAGAGATCAGCTGTAACAGTCTCAACATTTTTTTCCCCCCTCTGTTGACTGGTACAAGCGTATTGCAAATTAAACTCATGGCAGCAGCAAAAGAGAAAAGAGGAAGTGGTACTAAAACAGTGTTGCAAGCATTGTCAGACCTGCCTCTAAGACTGGTCTCATTCAGAACACTGTTCTGCTATTTCATTCTTAAGTGTTTATATAATATGTATATCACACAGACATGTTACAGTACCTTAATGCGATCAATACAATGGGAGTAACTCGTAGCTCAAGATTCTGTAAATAACTAAACTGAAAGGTAGTTTGGTTGAAAGGCACCTCTAATTGTACTAATGTTTTGCTATATCTGAGTTTGATATGACATTTTATGCATACCAAAGCTCCACAGGAGCACAAAATGCTTATTTGCTGCTCAAAAAGTACTTCCAGAGACAAGAAAGATGATAAATCACTTACAAAAAATAATTGTTCATAAACCAATCAAAATGGTTTGCTTCTGCTTCCTATCAGGAAAAAAGTCTACCTATGGCAATTTGAAATACCAAAAAAGAAGAAACTTCCTAGCAGTTTCTCAACCCTAAAGATCTGAGTTGTTGCTACTTGCGTGTGAGTCATCCTACTTCTAAACCCAAGCACATAGCAGTAGCAATGAAGTCAGTCATGTGCCTTCACTGTACACTGGTTCAGAATCCCAGCACATTTTGATCCAGTTCCGGGGCAATCATTTGGTTTGCTGCACACAAAAGTCATCAGCGCTCTGCAGGTCAGGGCATTTAATGACTACCACCCCTGGGCCACTTCAAGTGCATGAGGTTCACTGATGGAGAAAACCCATCTCCATCTGAATGAGCACACAGTCACAAGGACTGTCCCTGAGAAGACAATTTCCCTCAGCCAGTCACTCCCTTGACACTTTACACACTTCACACACACATGAAGAGTTTCGTTGTGTTTCCTGGGTTAAGAATAAAAATGGCACTGTGCACTGCATGCCATTTTATGTCTTACTTTTATTTCTTTAAACAAACATTATGCGCAAGTGTCTATTCCCGTATTTAATTAAAATCAATGACAGTTACTCGTCTTAATTCCGATCGAACGCGTTCACACATTTTAGCGAAAGGCTACAATCTTTGCATATGCTGTCTGGCACAAACTGAACGAGCCAAAGAAAACACTTGCTTTGTGTGCATTTCGCATGAGGAGTCTTTGCAACATGCCAAACAGTTTAAGGTTATTTATCCTTCATCTTAAGGATTTAACACTTTTTTAAGTAACCCACATTTAGGGAGTAAAAAATGCAGTCCAGTCTTGTCGGTGCAATACACAAACGCACACTATTGCTTTCACAAGAGGAAAGTACCTGATGCTGAACAGACACTGTGAGGTCATTAGTGTTACTGAGCAGAGTACTGTACCTGTAGATTTATGGCTAGCCATGAACATTAATGCAGATATGTCCAGGCTATGAGCTAAAAAAAAAAAAAAAGTCCATTGTTAGAAAGAACAATGCTAAATAGAAAGGGATAAATGATAGGGTTAAATGATTAGCTTCAAATATACAGGTATGCAATGTTTAATGGCCGCATTAAGTTCTGTAAAACAGATGGATGACAAATAAACAATAGAGATATCATCATTTTATGCTACGATAATTAAAATATATTCGGTATTTTCACAAACAAAACGTCATATAAACAACACGCAAATGCATCAGATCTACCACTGAAAGTATGAGTGGAACGCTACCATCTACACAGCACCTTTAATGTCACTGTGTTTTTTAAATGGAAGTTCACAATATTTATAGGGAATAGTGTAATGTATTGTTACAACCCTATCTAGGTTAAATCCATAATGCTTAAGAGAACCTGATACTTTTGTTTGATGGAAGCCAAAAATGCACCAATCAACTGTATCACGAGCAACATGGAAGGTCAGCCGGATGAAACAGAGGCTCAGCAAGCGAATGCGAACCAGTTTATATGGTTATAGATGAGAATCTACATGTAGTTCGGGAATCAATAAAGGAGTACTACTAACAATAGGACAGGCACATAGACTTACGAACGCCATTTACGGCTTGTTACAAAGATCAATGCTAAATATAATACAGTTGAAGCTTCAACACAAAATCTGATCAATAATTAGGCTGTACAAGCACAGTTATTCAATCTCACTTTAACTACATTCCTGCTATATGGGTTATTTAATCCTGTACCGTGATAACCAAATAATTCACCGGCTGTAACAAATGCTATTGTGAGAGGATTCTTACTTCTACATACACCCACCAATTTTTAATTTAGTGGTTAATTATGGGACACTTGTGTATGAGTGCACAATAATACATAAAGTAAGATGCTCCTGCCCTTTAGAAAGAAGGATCCTTGCAGGATGACCCATCGTAATATTCCCTACACTTTCATTGACATAATTTAGAGTGGACACATTTTTTGTACAAGTAGGAACCACAAGGCTCTTACTAAAATAGGGTTCTCTTGACCAGGATTAAAGTCATCTGGTTTGTTGTCCAGAGGCCTCAGAGATTTAAAAAACATTGATAATTTTTCCCTAAATATTTAGACAAGGAGACGTTCATCCATGTTTAACAAAGGTATTCACTGAACCAACTTTCTGTCTCAGTGAAAACAGGCTATTTTGTGTTATTTTTAAGTCTTTGATGGTTTCAGACATGATACATTCTTACTATGTTTGAAAGGATAGTGGTGGCTTAATGGTTAAGGCACCGGACTAACTTAAAATTGCTCTGTGAAGCTGCCAATGTTGGACTGTTGAAAAAAGCTGTTTACCTTCAACTGCTCTAGATGAATAATAAATTGCTGTTCATTAAGATGTCTGATAATTATAGGTAAAATGTAGCTACTAAGAGTACGTCACCTTCCTTCTCCACCACCTAAGACCTAGAAACGATGATGCTGAGGTTGGATTTCTAGGTACAGCATACAGTTCTTCTTGCAATGTCAGGAAGTGCATCTTCCTGAGAGCTTACTGCATTCTGTCAGAATTCAGAGTTGCACGTCATGTAGGACTGAAATGAAGAAAAGTAGGTTAGCAAAAGTTAAAAGAAAGTAAATCAAAAGTAAACCATTGCAAGCAGGATTTGGCTGTATAAGAAAGGGAAAGCTTTCCAATGGCTTTAAGGTTGCCCCCCCTGTATGTTTACAACCTTTTTAAGTGTATTTGAACAGGTTTATGATGATGTAAGACCTGGGATTTTGTCTTCAAAGTACTATATGGCTCATATACACTACTGAGAAAAATTAGTGCATATTTCATAATAAAATATCCCCTAATTTTTGTGAGCAGTGTATATAAACTGGTTCACTTTTACTGACAGGGTATCATCTGGCTGATCTTCTGTGTTGTTCGTAATACTGTTTATCGATGCACTTTTGGCAAAAATCACTGCTTTCAATCACTCATAATTACTCATGTTTTAGCCATGTCTTTGACATTTACATATTAGTGGTAGTAGTCGTTATGTTCTAATATTTCTAAATTAAATATACCATAATTAAACATCCTTTATTTCTTTGTGAGCAGTGTAGTGGTATGTTAGGCTAGACAAGTGAGTACTTACAACAGGACATTTACAGCTTGTGACAAAAAAGGGTAAAGTCATCCACACAACGTGTAACTTTCACAAAGAAATCTCTAAACACGTCAACCAAGCTAGAATAGTCCCTAGTCCAAACATGAGCCAACAAGCCAGCAAGCACATGGCCGATAAGATATTTAAATTTCTCACACACACACAAACAAACAAACAAAAGATTTCAACTCAAACTCCTCTCTCTGCTCCTGGATCCAGACGCAACATCTGGAGATAAAACTATTTTTATTTCCTCTCATAATTAAAAAAAAAAATAAGATTTTGGTCATTAAAGATAATGTTTTTTAAACTGCTTACCTATATTTTATTTATTAACTTCATCACATTAGTTTGCATTTTGGACTCATTTTGGCAACTGTAATAGTTTATTTATTGGTTGATTTATTTGTCTGTTCTGTGTTGTGGTGTAATATCTTTGGATAAGTTTGCAAACACATTACCATTGTCAAAGCTTATTATTAAACGTAACCAATTTATCTCACTCCGCCATAATGCTGTAACTAATCTATACCGATTCTTAGTTAACCAGCTAGATAGCTAAAGTCTTATCCTGACTTCTGGGTTATTTAAGCAAGGCTACCTTGATCAGGGTGGTTGGAGTGGTGGTTACGTTGTTATTCCTGGATGCTCTACTGGTCTAGCCAAATGGCAGAGTTAATTATTTAAAGTTTTATTTATTTTTTCCTTATTTGTCTTACTTCCTATCATGACAGTGTTATATCAAAGCTGGACTACCCATGGATGATTGACACTTTAATAGTAATTTTCAATTTTTCATCTAACTTGTGGCTAATGACCTGAAGAAACTATTAGACTCCTTAAGGTGCTGTTTAATACTCGTTTTTAAGTCTATTTGGGGATTCTTAATCATACTTCAAGTTTTAACACTTTTTTCCCCCCGATGCCAGACAGCACTGCTGTGGTGGCCAGAGTATTAGATAACTGCAACACCCAAGCTCTGAAGAATGAAATTATTTGTATAAATAGTTGTTAAATTCTGTTTGCACGTATTACCATACTGTGGGTCGCAAACCATTTAACTGATGTCCTTACCCAGAGCTTCTTACAACTGATATACTTGTATTCAAATAATAAAGGACCCAATAGCGGGGGTGGGATTTGAACCCCGCACCTGTCAGTCCACAAATCCAGTACCTTGCATGCAGCACAACCACTGTCTGACACCAGTGGTCCAAACATTCATGAGTGGACAGAGAACATAAGTTACTATTTGTATAGTTGCAGGCTAGCAGTTAAGGGACAGGATAGTTGCCCAGAAATCCAAGAGCTCAACTTCCACATCTGCAAAGCTGCCATTGTTGGCCCCTTGACCAAGTCCCTTAACCCACAATTGCTTGGTTTGTATGAGCTACAAAAAGACAAATCGCTGTCCTCAAGACATTCACAAGTAAAAAATGTTTGCCTGCTTTTATATTATTGCAAAAAATATGCCTATACCCAAAGTCTTGTTTGGTTTTGGAACATAATTTATGACCTTATTTTGACACAGACTGGAAATGAAAAATAGCGAAAGAGAAATGTGGAGCAATTTGTACATATCCAGAATCTCCCAGGCCAACAGGCATAAAAGCCAACGAGCATTTCATCAATTTACATTCCACTTTCAGCAGAACTTAAAATGCCTAAGATACTTTACACAGACGCTACATTCACCCAGAATCCAACAGAGACGTATCAGCACCGTTTTAACGTTCCTTTGTGCCTGTCTCTTTCCAGGAATGGGAACTGGTGGTTCTTGGTAAATTGAAGTGGAACCTGGCTGCTGTCACTCCAAATGACTTTATTGAACACATTGTGAAGAGGCTGCCACTGCCCGAGGACAAGCTGGACCTGATCCGCAAGCACGTGCAGACTTTCATTGCCCTGTGTGCAACAGGTAATGATCTCCTAACCATTAATAAACAAATAGGGTTTGGTAAACGACTATAGGATTGAACTCCCAATTTGATGAACTGGCCATGAATTCCTACCATTCCTAAGTGTTGCAGTTGGTATTTTTGGTCAGCATTTTTTGTTTCAACATGTTTAAGCCCTTCAGTCTTTACAGAATACCATAAAACACGTGCTAGAAGTCAAGTCAAGTTCCTCATAGCGCCTCCCTAGTATATAAATCCTAAATGTTCTTCTTCCTAGTCAGGTGTTTCTGGACTACTTGTCCTACTGGGGTGCTTTAGAGGGGCACAACATCTCTGCTTGCACAATTGTGCATAAATAAAATAAGATTTAATAGATGATGTGATTTAACACTGAGTGAGCGTCAGTCTGCCATGACTACAATTCTACAAAGCAGAATTTTTAACTACAAAGTTTTTTTTTCAGATAAATTGCATACATTTCTAGATTAATTCACGCAAAGATCCTTCAGTTCTTAAGATTTTGGATGATGCTGGAGCATTATGAGAAATGTACTGGCGCATGAAAGTGGGTTTGATGATAGGTCAATAATAAACCCAATATTGAACACCCAATTCAAACTTTAAGACCAAAATTTGTTTTTTAAATCAGTATTTGTCATACATAATCTGGGTATTTATGTCTTGCATTAACAGTTGGAAGATAAGCAGGTTGGAAAAAAGGTGCTCTTCTGAAAAACCTAAAAAGAAGTCACCTTTTGAGGAATGTCTCACATTCTCAAATAGTATGATCAGACGGTAGGAGATGGGGGGGACAAGTGCTGAAAGGAGTGACAGTTCAAAGAACAGCCATCTTGCTAAGAGCATTCCTATATGATGTGGATCCAATGGCTGTTCTATGTGGGGGCGGGTGGAGGCTTTGTCTACGTTCTTGGTGTAACTGTGTGTTAGAGATCAAACATGGAGGAGAGAGTTAGGTTGAGAAAAGGTTAGTGGGAGAGTCCCAGCGGATCCAAACAGCAAAGCGTGTTGTGTTTTCATATCTCATCCCCATTTCTCACGCCTCCTGGCTGCTCCAGGGCATGACTGCTTTCCCATGTTCTGGAGTCTTTGTGGAGCTGGTTCTCCCAGCCGACTTTATACTCAAACTACCATAAGAGGTAATGAGACACACTCATGTTTCCCCTGGGCTCCCTCATCCATCGCTGGCGTAATTCACCTCCCCAGGTGAATTCCCTGCACCGTCAATCTCAGAAAGCTGGATAAGAACAGAGGAAGGGCGTTGAGAGGAATAGGAGAAGACAAGTCTTTACACATTGCACTTTTGATGTGGGCTCTCCTTTGCAGATCGTCCAATAGATATGGTAGATATGTTGTGGAAGCACTTAGACATTATGCATTGGTGATATTCATGGGAACTGGCATTTGTCCCACTGAACACACTCACCGTCCTCCATCTCCCTGATTGCTTTATACATTTATTTATTTTTTTGTATAACAAATAAATGGTGGACTTTATCACTATTATGTTTTGCAAAATTGTCCAAAATAAAATTGTCCAAAACATCCAGGCCAAAATATAGGTGGTGCAAAGATTGTACTGTGTATTTTTTGCAGATAATGCAAAATCCTCCTCTGCACCATGTATTTTTAAGATAGTCCTGTAGTCGTGTGCAGGACCAAAATCATTAATAGTAGATTCACTTTTCAAAAACCCAGAAAGAAAAGCCTCAACACAATAGTGATCAGCTGTTTAGGCTCCAGAGTTAAAATGAACATGTTAAGAATTGTTAATGTGTGTTGACTAATGCTATAATGCTCATAAAAAAGTTTTTTCCCCAAAATTAAAGATCTCATGATTTTTGTCAGCAGTGCAGATTAATCAGATCAACGTAATGCATGTCTTTGGAATGTGGGAGAAAAGTAGAGCTTCCAAACTCATATGACATGGGGAGATGTGTGCCGTGTGTCAGGCACATTACCCTGCTGGAAGAATCTATTGAGGTAAAGGAATACCATGAAGGGCAAACCTTGTCCACAGTGATGTTTAGATAGGTGCCATGTATCCAGCTGACATTCACATGAATACCCAGAGAAGGGATTCCTAGCAGAACATTGCCAAGACATTCATCATCTCCCCACAGTTAATCCAGGTGCCAGCACTTCCGTAGCCAATGCCACACAGGAACTGAGCCTTCGTGATGTGGAAGAAAATAGGATATATCAGAGCATGCATCTCATATTGCTTCGATATCTAGTACTGATGTTTGCATTCTCACTGTAGGCACTTTCAATGGTGGACAGGGGTACAAGTTGTCTACGGCGATTTAACTACGTATTAAGCATGTGCTGTGAAATATTTCTCCCATAACCAGCACTGACAGCTTGTGACTACAGGAGCTCTTGTGGCTGGGGCCCCAATGTGTCGACAAGATTCAGCGTTGCCTGTTAGTGGTTTGGCCTTCTCACTGTCACTAGTTACTCACCACTGCTGACCAGCAGCATCCCACAAAGCTTGCTTTCTGGCCATGACTAGCCATTGTCAAAGTAGGTCTCTGCACCTGCCCGTCCAACATGTTGACTACTACAGATAACTGGTTGCTTACGGTCTGATCAATCATTTCCGTTGACATTGTGATGAGGTAATCAACATTGTTTGCTTTATCTGTGCCATATTCTGGATTATGTTTAGATTCGTAATCCATTTTAGACAAGGCTAATTTGCTGTTGGCTAAAAATGATTTGTCCACATTCCTGTAAAGGGCACATTTTTGAATTTTTCTTCTTGTCCATATGTCTAAATATTGTAATAGTAACGTTAAAATAACTAACACGACGATTAGTAAGAGATATACAGTGGGACCTTTAGCATCTACCGCATCCAAGTAGCTTATGAGAGTCAAAGTATCTGCTGTCTGCTGTAAGCACCCTCACTTATAAACTTTTAAGTGGCTTATTCCATTTGACTGGGCGATGTATGATGCCAAATCCATGATGCTGTTTACATTTGACCATTATCAATCAATGGATCCTGGCTGCTTAAAATAGGACTTTCTGTAAACTCCTAGTTTAATACAGTACCCGTCTTAATGGAACTTTGGCAGATGATTTGTTGGCGTTAAATCAACTTTCCAAGTCTAAAATTATTCTACAACTTACATGCCTATGCAGAGCAACACACCCAAAATGACCAGCTGGTGTGGTCATTTTGAAGGAGGTTAGGGAGAATAGGCAAGCCTTCTATTAACAGGCTGCTTTCCATCTTTAGGCTTCCAATACATAAAACGTTTTCTAAGAATGCAAATTAATTCAAAAGATCCATCTACCTACCACACACCAGACGTCAGTTAAGCCACTCACATTACTGGACATTGTCAACAAATGTCTTGAATGTGTGTTTTGTGTGTTATATGCTCCATGCACATAACGCTGAGCTCAAGAATGGTTTGCTTAAAATGAGAAATACCGTGTTCCCTCGTTTATGGTGGGGGGTTACGTTCAAGGACCGCCCGCAATAAACGAAAATCCATGAAGTAGGGACGCTATATTTATTTAAGTATTTCTACACTATTTTAGCCGTAGAACTTGCAGAACGTTTGGGTAACA
>JAVSBV010000138.1:7207681-7236925 GCA_033117975.1 Parotocinclus spilosoma | reverse complement strand
ATATATATATATACACACACACACACACACACACACACACACACACACACACACACACACACACACACACACACACAGTTATATTATCTATACACAAATTTATCTCAGATACTAGTCCTATATACATACACACACACACAACACACAACACACAACACACAACACACACACCCCAATGCAGAATGTCAAATGCCAACATCACCACTCCAAATGCCAATTTGGAGTACTCCCTTAACCTAACACACGACTATAGACTGTGGAAAGAAACCAGAGTACGTGGAGTAAACCCAGGCAGACACAGGGAGGATATGCAGACTCAAATAAAATGAACTTTTTTGATTTTTGCAATGGCTGCAATGAAACAAAGTTATCAATTTAAAGGGGTCTGAATACTTTCCGTACCCACTGTACCCACACACACACACGCACGCACGCACGCACGCACGCGCGCAAACACGCACACACACGCAAACACGCATCAATGCCAATTTATAGTGATTCATTAACCTAACAAGCATGTCTTTGGACTGTGGGAGGAAACCGGAGTACCCGGAGTAAAAGAAAGCGTTGTTATTGTTAGCAGGTTCGGCCTCAGGTGTCTGTGTGTTCGGTTTGTGTTAACCTTGTGTAGAATGTCTGGTTTGTCCTAGTGTTGTGCTCACCCCTATTCGAAAACCAGCCAAAAGTGAAACATTGATTGTGACTGTGGTAGCCTAGCGGTTAACGTACTGTACTATGGACCAGAAAGTCCAAGGTTCAAATACCACCTCTGTCACAGTTGGGCCCTTAAGCAAGGCCCTTAACCCACCATTGCTTGAATTGTAAGACTATTAATTGTGAGTCACTCTGGATAAGGGCGTCTGCTAAATGATATAAATGTAAATTTAAATGTAGTGCAGTTTGACGGTTTTGAATTTCAAAATAATGAATGAGTTTGAATATAACACCAATCAAGGGAATATAAAGTTTGATTTCTTGTCTTACCAAGAAACCATTTCAACACTAAACAAAGAAGATTATTTAAATGGTTCAAAATTACGAGTTAAACTGCACTTTACCCCCCCCCCTTCCCCCCCTCCCCCTCTTTACATCCCATACTGGGTTTGGTGAAGACACCGCAGCCAAACTTCTTTTGGACTTCCAGAGAAAAATCAAGCACCAGAATATCCTCTTAATATCTTAATATTTAATCTCCAGAAGCGAAAGAAAATCAAGCGTAAACACACAAGCATTATGCTAACCTCAGGCTGTGTAATGCATGTGGGTTCTCAGAGCTGGAGGCAAAAATGCAACGGTCGTTCCCTCCAGGTCCTCCTGTAGTGTGAAAATTAAATATTCAGTCCGACCCCATTGCTTCGTCACTGCTGGAGGGAGAAAATGACCGAATCTCGGTAGCAAGAACATTTATCTGCAAAGCAGTTAACAATCAGAGAATTTCATCCAATAATCAGGAGACGGCCATCCAAAAATGAGATCACGAGGGTCTGTGGCTACTTCACAGCTGATGTCCGGCCATTACACCACACTGAAATCTGAGTGGCCGGGCTTTCATGAGAGTCGTGATGAATATCCTCTCAACCGTTTCCCACATGTTAACGCTTCCAGAAAGTTTCAAATGACGGCCAGGTTTACTCGGGGAGCCTTCGCTCCCACTGAGGCTCATATCTGAGCTGAGTGCCAAGAAAGGAGGGCAGACCGGCGGCAAAAAAACGAGAGAAAGAAGGGGGGTGGACTGACGTTTGTGATTTATGTCTCGAGCGAAGAGGGATTTCTACAGCTGATAACCTAATACGACTGAAGGCTTTGTGGCTCAATTGGATTAGAGCCCGTTTCAAAAGGGGGCTTTCATTCGTAACGCCGTTCAAAGCCACCATCGCACCTCAGGTAAGCCACGTGAGACCAGAACAACCCATATTGAAATCTTCTCACAGAAACTGAGTAATGGCTCTGCACTCCACTGAACAGGAAACCAGAGGGACAGACGAACCTAGAGATAGTCTGCTACCGGTCATACCAATAAAGCATGAGGAAGACATCAGCACAAAAGGCAACCATTAAACAAAAAAGCAAGAACTCAAAACAATTTGGTACTTAAAATGGAATCCTCTCCAACATACACATTTGTAACCTCGATATAATGACTTGAGCCTTTTGTAATGGAATCTAAATCTTTAGAACCGGATGCAATGCAATTGGAACCATTGGTACTAAAAGGGGAGCTTTTCCTACAAATATTTCAGTTCCACTATAATGTCTCTTGGGCAGCATGGTGGCTCGGTGGATAGCACCCCTGCCTCACAACAAGAAGGTCCCGGGTTCAAGTGGAGCGGTTTGGGTCCTTTGTGTGGAGTCTGCATGTCCTTCCCGTGTCTGCGTGGGTTTACTCCGGGTACTCCGGTTTCCTCCCACAGTCTAAAGACATGCGCTTGTTCATTCATAAATGCAAAGCTGCTTTGTGACAATGTGTACTGTAAAAAGCGCTATACAAATTCAATTGAATGGAATTGAGTTAGGTTAATTGGCATCTCCAAATTGTCATTGACTTGCATTTACCCAAGCCCGGATAAATGGGGAAGGGTGGATAAAGCAATGGCAAACAACTCCACTATCCTGCCGAAATACATCAAGGATCACATAGATGAAGAACAGAAATATGTGGAGATCGATGATCCATCAAGTGACCGAGAGTCGGCTGCGACTGTACGGTGTGGGGACCACTTTCAGCTGCACCCACTAATCTGAGAACCGGCTTTTGGACGGGGTTAAATGAGGTCATATCACTTAGTCTCACCTTACATTATTAGTGAAAATAAATTTGAAACTGGAATTGGAAACAAAGGGTTACTGAAACCAGTTCAAGTTCCATTTCCAGAACCACCCTTTTGATGTTGGAATTGGGGTATCTTTGGTAACTGAACCAGAACTGGAAGCTTTGGAACTGGACATGTAAACTTTACTAGAACTGGTACCCAACGGTGAATATAATATTTCAGTACTTGGTACCAGAATAACAACCCATCCAAATAATCAAATAGAGTAGTATCAGAATTTTTTTTAACCTTAAGTTTTACATATAGTAAAGAAACGCTGACCTAATAGCTTTGGTATAGGAACTAGCTGCTCTTAGACCAGTTCCAGATCATCAACCAATGAAAATCAACAGCACCAGAAACTACACTAAACTGTGTGATGCTTCAGAATTGGAACCTTAGGCACGAGCTAAGCATTTCGGACCTCGGTACTTTTCACAGCACAGTTCCACTTTTTTGTCACCAAAAATCTGTGACTCTAAACAGTGGACAAAGGTCCAAAATCAGGTGTTGATTATTAAAGGAGGATCAGTATGTGATAATGTTAATTGTCATCCAATTAGCAAGTGCATTTACCAAGTTTTCATGACTGATATGCGATACTTTTAAAGCATAACAAAGACAGCAATAAGTATTGAATGACATTGTTTATAACTTTTCATTTTTATAGTGTAATTCTTAAAACACAAACTGCATGTATTTTGCTCAGTAACAGATCATTTAAACAGTTTTCTAAATAAATCTAACAATCAATGTAATAAATCAAAAGCAACTTTTTATAAGGAGATCGATAACATGCAGGCTGAACAGTCAGTGAGTAATAAAAATGAGCCTGTATCAAATCCACATACTGCTCTACGGTCTCCAGAGAGTGGTAAAAGTAAAGAGGGTTGGGACTGAAAAAAAGTGAAAGAGCTCAAAAATGAACCCGAAACTACTTGCGCTGACAACGAGGACTGAAAGCGAGAGCAGGGGCGATCTGATGTAACCTCACGCTCTGTAAATACAGGGTGAATGACAGATCAGACACAGGAGACCTGCAGAAACAAGCACTACTAAGCCCCACTGAGAAAACAAACTATACGTGTATTAGACAACCACATAAAACAAACTGCAACAGCATCGCATGTCGTGTATGAAAATGAATCCTTTACTACAACTGGATGCTGTGGAACTGAAATCAGAACCGTTTGTACTCCAACTGGTAGCTTCTGTAGTGGTTTGGTAAATGGACATGTGGAACATTTGGTGATTTTACTGGAACATTTGGTACTGGATGAAGAAATGTTCAAAACCAAAATAAATTGAGCCATTATAACTGATACAAAGAGTCTTATACTTTTGGTAGTGGAACTGGAAGTGCATTTTGTTTTTCGGCACAAGAAATGCTGAACTTTTGGTCCAGGACATAACATTTGAAACCGGAAGTTCTAGATCTGAAACGGTTCAGAATGGAAACTGGAACCAACAAAATGAAACGAAGACTTTGCTCCTGAAAGGGAAAGATTTGGAATTCAAAATTGAAACTTCTGTTGTTGAAACATAAATCTTTGAAAAATTACATCCTGAAATAAGCATTTTGTTCTCAAATAGAAAAGTTTGTTTACTTAAAGTAATTTTTTTATACTTCAGGCACTTGAATATTTTTTTTTTTTTTTAGTAACGGAGGTGGAAACTTTACTGGGAATAGAAAACACTAGTGGAACTGATATTGCTGGTGCTGTCACTGGAAATTTTAGTGGTTGAAATAAAACGTTTGGAGTAAAACCAGATGCTTCAAACTGGAACTGTAGATGTGAATTGCACAATTAGCACAAAACCCATTAGCACATAATGGAAACTTCTGATATTGCAAATGGACCCGCTGGTACTGTGACTGGAAACTTTGGCATTGAGCTGTACTGGAACTGAAATCTTTCTCTGCAATGTTTACGAAAAAAGCATTTGAGCTGAGGCTTTTGGTACTGGATCCTTGAAACCTCCAAAATTGGAACTGGAACCGCTGGTACTAAAACCTTAACTGACGCTATAAATTTGGGTCATGAAATTGGCTTTGCACAGGAAGTAAACCCTTATAGATAATTGGCACTAGATATGGGACGTTTGTTCTGGAACTGGCAACCTTTTTGACTGTTCATAAAAATAAGAAACTTCAGTTTTGTGCAGCAACTGTGATACTAAAAGAAAAATCTGTGGAACTGAACTTGGAAGCACTTAAACTGGTCCTGAAACTTTTGGTATTTAAACTGGAGCTGTTTCTGCAAGAGAGAACTGAGGCTTAGGAACTGGTTCCAGATTAATGGAACTGGAACTGGAATTGGTTCTGGAAATATAAGCGAGAGCAGAGAGAACCTGCTGTCACTTCTCGCTCAGTAAATCCACGATGGACGATAGGAGAACGCTGGAGATGCACGTCTTGACTTGGGGGAAGCTCTGTGAGGTAAAAGTATGAACCTTTCGTTTTTGATTTTCACATAAAACAAAGTGCGACGCGTTGTTTAAAGAAAGGCAGGTCAATGGGCAGGACAATCACGCAGGTATGTAGTGCTGTTTGTTCTCAAGATAAAGCAATACAGCGTTTAATCGTGTCTAAACCTGTTCTGTTCCCAGCATGCTGTTCTGAAAGCTCGGAAGAATTCACCCGAGTCGGTCTGTGTGAAAAGAGCGGAGGCTGGTCACCTGACTTCATTTGAATCGCTCTCGCTCATTCGAACCCTCATGAATGCAAGATAAGCTCACATTGTGCGTGAACTGGAACTGATAATACTAGTAAAAGTGCTTTGGGGTTCTTCATTCAAGTTGTTCGTTTAGTAAAGGAAAGGCTGTTGTTGCACTCAGAGACATTTGGAACATGTTATTGTGCAGTTTATTTTGTACATACCCCAAGGCCAGTTCAACACAATGCAGTTCCTCACACCGGACATAGTGGCGATGTGCTGCCAGCTCCCTCAAACTGGTAACCATTTTGGTACCTTCAAGTCAAGTCAAGTCAAGTTAAATTTATTTCTATAACGCTTTTTACAACGGAGCATTGTACCAAAACAGCTTTACAATCTTATATCTTAAAAGGCCAATCCCAACTTGAGCAAGCCTAGAGCGACAGTGGCAAGGGAAAAACTCCCTAAAAGTACAAGGAAGAAACCTTGGGAGGACAAAGACTCAAAAAGGGACCCGTCCTCCATGGGTAGCCAAGATGTTAATTGAGTTTATACTTAAAATTATACTAAAGTAATACTGACATTAAGTAAAAAATAAAATTTTAATCAATATTAATATTTAGTTAGTAATAAAATAAATTGTAAGATGTCCCAGCAGTCCCTTTCATCCCAGGCTGGCGTGACTCGCTGTGTCTGAGGGAGGTGAGGCTGAGGATCGTTCTCAGGGGCTACAAAGGTCAATTCTAACGAGCCTCAAGTGAAGGAACAGTAGTGTCGTCCAGAACATGCTTACTCCTGAGCCCTGTGTTTGCCCAAAAAATATACACCTCTAACAACACTGACCAGGATAAAGCAGAGATGAACCAAAAATGGGTAATCATTGTTGCAGATAATGTTATAAAAAGAAACAGAAAAGTTTAGTATTTTTATATGTAAAGACGATTCTAAAAGTTCAAATGTGATCAGGTGTTGCAAAATATGATGCGAAACCATTAACTGCAGCATTTCTAATCTTAAACAGTTTTAATAATGTATTAATGCTGCTCTGTTAGATGAAGAAGTACATTAATAGACCCGTTTGATTTGGCATTTGGTCCTTTAGGACAGGTTCGTCCCATAATACAGTGTGGCACAATGATGACTTCCAAGCCAACTGAGGCATGAAAATAAAGGAGGATAAAAGTCAGGCTTTATGACCAAATATGTGGCCATTCAAGAATTAAAGAAAAAGCAGCTAATCCAATCATTTTACCAAATTATTACTGCTGCTGTTATTATTATTATTCTTATTATTAATATTATTATTATTATTATTATAAATATTTATTCTTATTCTTAATATTATTATTATTATTATTATTTATAATAATAATATCAATAATAACAGCAACAATAATATAGTAATAGTAATTGTTCTTATATTGTTGCTGTTATTATTATTATTATTATTATTATTATTATTATTATTATTATTATTAACAATTATTAATATGAATAAAAGATCATGTTAGTTGATAATAGGGTAATTATAATAATAATAATAATTATAATAATAATAAAAAATAATAATAATTATAATAATAATAAGTATATAGTGTATAGTATAATTATTAATAATATTTATTATTATTATTATTATTATTATTATTATTATAATACTCTCATAACAACAACAATACTTATTTACTTTAGTTCCATTTGTATTTATTAATTGGTATTATTAATATTTTTTTAATTATTATCATTCTATTATAAATGAAAGTAATTCTGGTCCACAACAGAAGGACTTTGGTTTGAGTCCCGGTGATGCCTTCTAACTGGTGTGGAAACAGTATATGAGAGTGGGGGAAGCCAGTCGAGGGGTCATGACCCACAGCTGCAAGAGTGAATAATCCAATTATTCAGCTCTATTTTCACTGATAACTAAATCTGTGAGATATCGGGAGAAACACATAATGGATAACCTTCAACAGATACCAATAATTTACCAATAATTTAATTGACAATTTATTTAATTTACAAAAGAACCTGTCGATTCAGTTTAGTATATTACACACAAATATGTACAGTTCCAGCCACAATTACTGGCCCGTCATCTAAAAAGAAGTACAAAGGCATGTAAATTTACCAGTCGCACCTTCAACTGAATTAAATGTAGAAAACACTTCTTTCTCTCATTTTCATTTCTTTGTTACATTCAACTATTTCTCCAAGAAACACATTTCTTACAATTGCTTTTACTGCATATATTAATTGTGGAGGCGACTTTAAACAAAAAAGATCAAATGGTGAACAAAGGAACCGGAACTGATTTAGATTATTTAAAAGATGTAATAATGAACAACAAATGCAAAATATATGCAAATAGGTAAATAGCCTCAAAAATAAGAGCTATTTATGTTTAAATTGCTGATGATAATCTGGCAGGCTCGACACAACCTTCATTGCTTTAAGAAATTCAGAACACAGCATGGGCTTTATCAGATATTTCTTAAAAGGCCTGGTAAAAATGTTCGTCTTCAAGAATATGCACCTGACGTATCTCGTGCTGCAGTTCGGAAGAGATATCTTTTGGCAGAAAACGCCTAAGGTGATCTCAAAAACAAATATTAGCACCTCGGAGCTGCCAGTGTCTCCTCGGGCTTCAGCCATAGGCTTGCATTTATTATGTATACAGATAAAATGCAAACGTAGGCAGGGAAAAGTCTATAAAAAAGATTTAACGATGCACTGTTGATATCTGGAGCTGTATGTGTCGCCTGGTCCTCATCATCTGTGATGTTTGAATCCCACGTCTCGACTCACGATAGCTCATTTATTAGCTGCTGCATCAGGACTCGGGTAACAAAATACAGTGTTCCCTCGTTTATAGCGGGGGGTTACATTCCTGGACCACTCGCGATAAACGCAAATCCGAAGTAGGGACGCTATATTTATTTAAGTATTTCTACACTATTTTAGCCGTAGAACTTGCAGAACGTTTGGGTAGCATCGTACGGCTTGAATGAATTCAGTTTATAATAAAACTTTCACACACAGCGAACACAACACCACAGATAAAAACTTGTCTTGTCGGCAAGTAGCAACTCAGGCGGCCGATGCTCTAGACTTACTTCTCGTTTTTATCTGCTAAGTTAATACGCTATTTACTGTAAATTGTAACTTTTTTTGATTTATAACATATCTTTATTGTTAGAATAAATTTTTTATAAATTGTTATTTTTGAAATTTAAAAGTTGTATATGTATACGTTAACTATACCACATGTACTACTCACGTGCAGATCGAGTTCAGCAAAAACCCACGAAACAGCGAAAGATGAACCCACGAAAGATGAACCGCGAAGTAGCGAGGGAACACTATTATATTTATTCATTAATTTTCCATACCTGTTTAATTCAGCTGTGCGCATCCTGCAGCTTAGGACATCAGTCACTTGCACTCATTCTTGAAAACCTTAGGGATGCCAATTGACCAAAAGGTATTTGGAACGTGGGATCAAACTGAAATGGAAAGGAACACCACCATACAGACAGGCCAACAGCAGAGCAGGGTCTCTGGATCTGGGGGTCAACAGTGCCAACTGCTCCACCACTGTGCCACCAATGTAAAGTTGGATAAAAACTTTATTTAATATATTAATATTTAACTTTATTTAAAAAATATTTAATTGGATAAAACATTGTAAAAATATATCAAACTTAATATAAAACAGCTGTTTTATATTACAAATATTTGGTTTATTTGTCTTTACCAAGTGTGCCAATATGTTTGGTGCTGACTATAAAAGGCGCAATGCCTTCCAAATGTATTTAACCCTAATTGTTTCCTAGAAAAATGAGTGCAATTGTCAACACTGAACCATACCTGGTTCTGAAAGAAAAGGAATGATTTGTCAGCCGTCATAGAACCCACCTCAATTAACTTACTCAAGTTAAACTATAATGAAAATAAAAGCCTCCATTAAAGACATCTTAAGGTTGGCTTCAAGGCAGCAATGGCTGCTGGGGTCCACTGCGTCCACGGAGAGGTGGCCCAGCATCAGAGGAATGGCAGCAGTGGGGTTTCTTTTCGCCTGCCAAAATTTAGTAAGGGTTTTGGACACACACTAAAGAATGATGTTCGAAGAAATGCCCCCCTGACTAGCCCAGCCAGTTCTGGTGGCTCAAATGCATCAACCCCCTCCAGTCCTTCTTCCAACCTCCCCCTCTCACCATCCAACCTTTGTGCAAACTGTCATTTTCAATTGGAACCTGCAGAGGACCATAGAAGTTACATCTCTCAATTGGGTGAGATGAGGTGATGACCTTGGTCGATGAAGCAACACTCAATTGCAAACTGGGCTCGTAATAGGAACCATTCATTTAGCCTGTTCTATAAAATGTAGCTCAATGCTATTGCCGACTGCTAGGTTTTATAGCTACAAAGCTGCAATGAAGTCTGGTAGCCAACCTCATTTTAAACAAAAAATTATGTGAGGAAAGGAACTGCCCTGCGCACAATAATTAGGGGATATTTAATTATGGGATGTTTCATTTTGAAATATCCCCAATTTTTTTGCAAGCAGTATAATTAACCAGGGTGGCAGATATCTTTAGCATTTTTGATTCTATTTACTGCCGTTTTCTCCTACTCACCCTTTTATTCTTCTTTCCTTTTCTCCTGGTCTATCCCAGTTGTATTTTGGGGCTGTAGCCCATTCACAAACTGTCTTATTTGCATTATAAATGATGGTCACGAGTGCTTAACAAGGTTATTCGTCTTTGATGCACATTCCGCTGGCCACATTTGTAAAAGGAACTACAGATGGGGGGCATTTGCAATGCGACATTGGCACTTTGGCCCCTTGTTTGGCGGTGTGGGGCTTTGTTTAAGAAGCATGGTTTAGTTAAGAACTGCAAGAAAAGGAACAGAGGATGTTGACTGGGGGTGGGTAAGGTTAAAATTGGTTGTCGGTGTGCTTTTCAATTTCAAGTCAAGTGAACGGTCTTAATTCTGAGTTTTAGCCATCGGAAAAGAAACTGTGCACAAACGGAAATTGTAAATATTGAAAATTGCCTTCATTTATTAAAATCGCTGATCCTCATCAAATCAATTTTATTTATATAGCGCTTTTTACAATGGAGCATTGTTTTAAAGCAGCTTTACAATCTTATATTATCTTAAAAAGCCAATCCTAAGTTGAGCAAGCCTAGGACGACAGTGGAAAGGAAAAGACTTCCTGAAAGTAGAAGGAAGAAACCTTGGGAACCATCATGCTGTCTTGTTTTACAACTAAAGTAGATAATTCATCATTGTTAAATAAATAAATAAATATTTCACTCCTATACAGATTTCAACTTTGCCATGTACCCACCATCCATGATTGCTACAGGCAGTGTTGGAGCAGCAATCTGTGGCTTGCAGCTCAACAGCACAGACCGCACACTGTGGGGGGACAACCTTGCAGAATTACTCGCCAAGATCACGAACACAGAAGTTGTGAGTATTAATTTTTCATTAACTATACAAGCATACAGGACTTGCATTAAAGCTCACCCTTGGTGTTAATCAATGTGACTTGTCTACTTGTTCTAAATTGGTGTTTGAAAATAAAACGATTAACTATAAGTATTGTTACTTTATACAAATATTGCTCAGGTGCCCCTCTGTGGATGGGTGAAAATGGCAGCAGTGTAATCATTGTCCAAACTGTCCCAAATTATACAAAAAGAAGTCTCAACAGAAATACAAACAATATTTCCTTTGCACACAATTGAATATTTCCCATGGAATGTACACGAATTAGATATAACATTAAAACCACTTGCCCAATATTGTCTAGGGTCCCTTTGTGCTACCAAGGCCATCACCCATAGAGGCATAGACCCACAATACTGTGGCAGGTGTCCTGCAGGTTACAAGTTGGACTCTTTTAGTTGGATTTCTTTAGTTCATCCCACAAATGCTAGATCAGATTAAGATCTTATGAATTTGTGTTCTTCCAACTATTCCTGAACATTTTGTGTGATAGGGTGCTGAAAGAGGCCACTGGTATTAGGGAATTCCATTGCTTTGAAGTGATGTTCTTTGTCCATAACAGTGCTTAGGTAGGCATCACGTGCCAGTGTACCGTTAAAGTCAATGCCACGTTGCCCAGAGATTCATATTGAAAATGTTATTCACTTCACTTGTCAGTAGATGGAATGTTGAGGCGCATCTGTGTATAGCTTATTGTGGAAGGTTCCACAACCATCTTTGCAAACCATCTGATATAAAAAAAGAACTTAATAAAGGCAGAATGTTGCATAGGGTGGAAATGCAGATAAGTGGCCTAGTGGCAGCACACACTGTCAAAATACAGCCCAAGCTTCTGCTGCAACAGGGAGGGGAAGAAGAGTGGACTGGGTTTTGTCAGGGTGGTATTCTGATTATAACCAGTAAGGCTATGAAGGTGGTACATTTATAAACTATGTTTAGTAACAGTATTATTACCCAAAACCAGAACTTGGAGAGAAGAATGTCTTCTTTTTGTTTGCTAGCCTCCTCTCTGAACATCAGCACAGTGATGGCGATTGTGTAGCTATGTGGGACTGTAGTCCTGTGTGTAGAGCTCATACTTTTCTCTTCAATAGGCATGCATCCAGCTATGATTGAATGTCGCATTCAAATGCCAAGTTACTGGAACTGAATTTGGATTAATCCCGACTTGGAGCCTGAGGAGGGAGTCCACAAACCTGGGGTCCCCTGGCTTGGATACGTGGCTTTATGCAAATAACTCACAAAGCCTCAAATACTGCCACCAAAGAGACAGCCTATCAATTTTCTTGGTTGAGGACATGAGTAGAGTTGAAAATTAAAAAAAAGGAAGGCAACATTGGTTTTTAAAAGACACTTAACCGTGACCTGAAGAGGTCATTCTGTCTTCCCAGTGTTCACCACCACTTGGCAAATGGCTGTCATTCCAGTGTGTAAAGTCGTTCACTGTAGCAGAGGAAAAACAAACATTTCTTCTGAGCAGTGAAAGTTTTCAGTGTGTGAGGGGTGTGAGGTCTCGGCCAGCAGAAATGTACTGCCCACTTCATGAGCAACGCTTCACATTTCTAGATGCCAACAAGCAATACCTTTGAAATACATGCAGAGCAAAAGCAAGTCTGTGTCTTCTGGCCTCTTAAGGTGTCATATATTTTTTTTTCTACACTAGATGTTCCAGACTGGACAGAGCTACTAGCACTTTGTCCAGTGCAATGACTTGTTGGTCCATTCGGGGTCTTTCTCTAAGAGAGGGCTGGTATGTAATGGGGAGCAGTCACAATATGAGGCAAAAGCCCAACATCTTAATGATGCTGCCAGCCTCCTAATGCCTGTGGTTTTACCAGACATGTGCTGAGACCAACAATCCTCCCTCAGTTCCTGCTTTAGTGTTTGTAGTATGTTTGTGTGGCCTCAAGCACATCTGGTGGGGTACACTGGCCTGTAGCAGGTTGTACACTGCTATACACAGACTTTAGCAGTTCGTAGACAGCATAAAATCCCATGAATAGGGGCATTTTCATTTACCCTCTCGCACAGTGAAGTGTGAACTTTGTAAAAGTAGGTGATATGTCAGTAATTTGTAGTTTGGCAGTGAAGAATGCTCATCTGCTGCAATACCAAAGGAGGCTTATCTGAGCTAATTTTATTTTGGGGAATAAATGCTATGTTGGTATGTAGGATAATGTATCATGATGCTTGTTGCACCAAACGATTGGGACAACCTGAACGCCCTTTTTTTTTTTCTTTTTTTTTTTTTTTAGAAAAATGCATGAATTAACTAATTTCGACTGTTACCCTAGGCTTGCTCACATTGCAAAAAGCGCTATATAAATAATGACTTAAAATAATCAATGTTAATTAGCTACTAGCTTGTGGATACATGCATTTAGAACTGCTTAGCTGTTTAACTAAAGAAGTAGTTAGTAGGGGTGTCACGATACACATAATAATATTCATTTTTTTCAATACCGGGGTTTCGATACGATACGACCTGTGAATCAAATACATTAAGATTAAAAAAAAAAGGTTTTATTTGCTGCGCCGTTTCTCGACCCACGCTACAGAGTTGTAGCCATCAGCAGAGCAGAAGAGAGTTCGGAGGCGTACTATAGTTTTATACAACATCTAGTGACACCGTGTATAACAGGTGTGTTGCTATGATGCCCGAGCAGTGCTTCGAGCTACTGGGGGAAAAAGCATAATGCTATTGTTTTGGTTAGCCTGCTGGACGATTAGCTGACTGTGAAATGGCTAGCGGAGAGAGCAAGACTGATCTGGAACAACCAAAGCCACCCTCGTATCTCCTGTGTAGGAATATTTTGGTTTCCCAGTCAGTTACAACAATGACAGGCAAAGAATGGTGGACAAAACGGTAACTGTGTAAACTTTGCTCAACGCAAGCATCAAACATCGGTGCTAATACTTCCAATATGCAAACTCGTTTGCTGAGACACCGTCCAAACGTGTCACTTAACGGAGCAAAGAGAAAACACGAGTCGCAGCCGCTAAGTGTTTTTAAATTACTTGCGCCATAGGGAAGTTTATAGCTTCTGATTTGCAGCCCTACTCTGTTGTAGACGATCCTGGATTCCTGGATTTTGTTGGGGGTAATTGAGCCTCGTTATAAAATTCCATCTCGCACTCATTTCATACAGAAAGTAATAGTGGCACTTTATAAGGAACACTTAAGGAAACCGGACCAAATTGTAAATAAACTGGCTAAAGCGAGTTTCGTTTCCATATGTACTCAGGTTATCATACTAAGACTTGTATGGTTCTTTTGTATATTTGTTTCTATAAAAACTTTTGATACCAGTCATCCTTTCCAAAAACTGAGTTTGTATTGGCCTCTGTGACCTCTACAGGGGGGGTTCTGATTAGTTTTACCTTAATCATCTTTAAGTAATGCTGAGGTCCATGTATAAAATAGAATTAGTAGTAGAATTTATATAATTCTGTTTTGTGAATTAGTGCTAATTTATCATATGTAGATACAAAGTTTTGGTTCTGAAAATTCTTCCATTTGTTTACACAAGAATACATATATGCTGAGAGATCAGACATCAAAGGATTAACTGTTACCATGTGGACATACACTGTTCACTGACATACACTTAGGAAATATTCTATTTTTTGTGAGCAGTATATTTAGGCAGATGGAGTTCATGATGTTGTCTACAACTATAGGTTAGCCTTATTAGCATTAAGCATATGTTCCATTTTGAAAACTTAAGACTTATTTCATATAAATTTGTACTTACATTTTTAGATCTTCACATTTTTATACACGTCTTTATACGTTTCAATATGTTTGGCACAAAAATACCTCCATACATTGCAATCTTACGCCTGATGCACTTGAGCCGATTCTGCCTATTTTCAGAGTGAGACTGCTCTCAGTAGTCACATATTGTAGTCATTAAAGTTGCTTGGATTTAGCCTGCGGGTTTGGCACAGACATGCCTGTGCCTCTAAAGAGCAGCGGCACTGAGGGGAATTGCTTTTAAGAAGTCAGGCCCGGCATGTGTGTGGTAAGACGAGGGCAGTTCCGTTGCATGTTTTATGCTTTAGTTAATTTTCTCAGAGGACTTCATTTTTATGACTAATACCGGAACATCAGAGTGGGAAACCACATACTGCTGTAACAGAATGGCATATTCTGTATTCAATAGTGACATGGAGCAATGATTCAACGAGTGGTACCAGGGCTATCCATTTATACATAAAAAAAAAATCATAAGTTTTCTGGGGTTTTTTAAAATCACATAATAGACACTTAAAAATATAAGTAAAATGTAAAAATTTGATTAAAAAAAAAATCCCATTCACCTTCATGTTTCAGCTGGCAACCTTGTTAAGTTAACGCCTGGACTGGCTTAAATCTCTCACCATCTGCTCTCAATCCTATTCTCAGGGGGCCTTTGTGGATGACCATAGATGTTTGTGTTACAGAAATATAACGATACATAATTAGATGGCTACAATACTGCAGTAGTACATTTAAACAAATGCAGCCTTTTTACAAGCAACATATTTTCCACAGGTCTTGCCTCTGAGGCTTCTAGCAGAACTTTCTAACTTAGATGGCTGGTGTGCAAGTGAAGGGTTTGATTGGTACAGTGCGCTTTCTCTTAGCTCCACTAGAGAGCACTGTTCTTTATCAGAGGAAGCCGCACCCACTGGTGCCCTCCAGTGGATGATTAATGTTTTAACATATGATCATTTGTCAAAGCCTTGCTTTTCTTTTCTTGACAGAATTATATCTTTAGAAGGAAACCCAAACTTTTCTAGCATTGCATATTAATTAAGAAAAGTCTGTACTGTCACTTCAAATCTAAGTTGCAGGCACATGCTTCTTTATATATAAATATTGTTCATATATTAATTATGATTTTATAATTGAGTAGCATTAGTCAATTTTTACATCAAGCCCTGGTACATGGCTAGTGTGGCCTTATTCATATTAAGTATGAATAATAGGTGGAAGGTGAACATATTTATATGTGTATGTATGTATGTAAATATATATATACACACACACACACACACACACACACACACACACACACACACACACACACACACTATTATATAATAATTAATGGGAATATATGTGGTTCTAGCCTACCCTTTACATGCTATAGATTTGTGTTTGGAGTCAGTTTCAGTCCGTAAACATCAATATTCCTTGCAGAACTTTTTCGTAAATATTATCACAGGTTATTATCAACAAGACAAAGGTATGAACAGCTCGATATGTAACATTATCTTTAGAGTCAGCTCTAGAGTTTAACGACTAGTCTGGGTTTGTAATCAGTGCTTCAGTTTTCTCTGCTAATTAAAAAAAGACCCACAACAAATTAGCAAGAAGTACCTTGCAAACCATAAATGGTTCGGCCATGTTGTAACAACAATAACTGCAGATGAGAGCCATCAAACTGTATAAATTGGAGTTAGATCGTGGCCACTGACCTTGATGATGAGATTTGTACACATTGAGTAGGAAAGTTTCTCATGCCAATCAATTTTTTTACTTGTTTATTTCTAAAGTTACAAAATCCCTAGTTGCCTTTGCACTTTTCTAGGACATTTTGAATAAAAAATTAAAGGGTGTACATACTAATTGTTAATGCTGTTGTGGTTGCAGGATGTGCTGAAGGCATGTCAGGAGCAGATAGAGCGCGTACTAATGAACAGCCTAAGGGAAGGACGCCGGCAGCAGCACAAGCAGCAACAGCAGGACCAGAACAACCCAAGCAACAAAGCCCTGGATGACCAGGACCAGTCCAGCACCCCAACTGATGTTCGAGACATCAACTTGTGAGCTTGCAGAAGGATCGGGCTTGATCTAAAGGAACAAAAAAAAAAAACAACAAAAAACAAAAATGGCACAAAAAAAAAAAAAAAAAACAGCCCATCAAAAAGTGCTTGCTAGTCTTTGTAGTTTTTATTATTTTTTCAATGAAAAAAAAAAAAGTACATTAAAATGAAATCAAACCTATTTTAGATTTTTTTAAAAATACATATTTTTAAATGGATTGATACTGATGCAAAAATCTCTATGGTGCCTCAGATTTTATAGAAGGGAAGCCTATAGTATTTTGCAAAATATTTTTGGATTGCAGAAGCAAAGTTATATTCAGTTTTTAAAAGGCTGGAGTTTAAAAAGCTTTTCGCACTAGTCAAATTTAAAAGACTGGTCTGTAAAGGTACACAAGCGGGCAATGTTTTTTTTTTTTTTTGGTTTTGTTTTGTTGCGTTTTGGATTCAATTTTAAAAAGCCTGAGCTTGAGCACACGCAGGGTGTCATGAAACTGGTTAGTGGATTCCCCATTTTTGGCTGTGTGGTTAAATAAAGCCCAGAAATGTCAGGCGGGACAGGTAAAGTAAAGCCTATAAGCCGAGACTGTGACCAGACTTTGGTTCCGGCTCTGGACAAAATATGGTTTGATTTAGAGGATGTGGCATGAAGTCATAGGTGAAATATTTCAAGGTGATTCCAAGTGGTTAATTGTTCTGTAATGACCAGAACAGTTTACAGTGTATCAACAAAAATTGAATAATGCATGGAAAATTAACGATGCATTAGTTTGCCCAGTGGAAGTTGGATGTGTCGAGAACAGGTATTATTATTATTGTTAATATTATTATCAATTCTCAAAATATAGAGATGTAAGCTTTTGTCAGGCTGCTTATGTGTGCATACGTGTTCTGTATGTGGGTACATGTATGTGTGTGTATGTGTGAGACAAGAAGATGCATATATGCTTTGTCTGGTCAACTATGTGCTAGCGTGTGGCTCAAAATGGGGACACAGAGGATTTGGCAAAGGGTAACGAAATGAGTCTACAGTGCTATAGTTTGCTTTGACGGGCCATGGGCCACTTGTATCACTGCCTTCTATTCGTGTGCTTTTACTTTCTGTCCTGGTGCTCAGAACTGAGGAGGGAAGGCAAGACAGTGTTGGGGGAGAAGACTATCTTTTCTCAGACACTTAGGTTGAAAAGGCCACAATGGCGAAGGTTATGTTGCATTATGACCGCCTTCTGAATTTTGTGGTTGTATTTTATACAGTTTGTTTTGTGAGGTGTGGCTCATTGTGGTAATGAGCTGAAGGAGCCCTAAACGGTTTTGAGTGTTACTCAGAGTGGCTAGAAAAGATTTGAAGGGCTGTGAGTGGATTCTATATGGAGTTGGTGAAATTGTGGACTGGTGTATAATTTGTATGAAGAGGATAATGGTGAGGAAGCTGTGTCAGTTTAAGAAGCGATGCATGATGCTGCTGAGATGGACAAACATTGGCACACAGGAGAGGAGTATACTGTTCACAAAAATGAGTCTTCTAATAAAATAGGCCCTCATTTTTGTGAGCAGTGTAGAAAAATCAGATGTGGGTCCAGATATCACATGATAATTTAAGTTCTTTTATATATTTGGTTGTTTGACTTAAGTCTGTCTTTCTAGGATTTTCTTTTTCTAATTACAGACCAGTATGTAAACCAGTTCAATTGTCACTGCCAGTTAATTTGTGGGGAAATTATAGTAAGTAATAACACAAAGCTGAACAGATTATGGGAACTTTTGTCGATCTGTACATCTAGGGTTCCTCAGTTTCAACAGCAAAGCACTTTGAACACGTACCCGTACCCTAGTCTCGGAGGGAAATTGGGTCGTTTAATCATCATTTGCTAATTCACGTGTTGTTTTCCCCACTTAAGTGTTGGTATAATGCTTTAGACTCAGTACATTGTCAAAGCAATGTGGACATTCCAACAAGAAAAAAATATTGGCGTTTTCAAATATTGAAGGAAACGCCAGAATGTTTTCTCCCAAGTTTGCTTTTTTTTTTTTTACTTGAAACTGTTTGCTGTTCATTAAAATGTTAATTGGATGTACATTCTTAGTGATAAAACTAAAACTTTACAACTCAATTGGCCCGCTTCAGGGGATTCTTTTAATTTATAGAGAATGAACTGGCTAAGCTGCTCTATCAGAGATTTAAAAAAAAATGCCTTGTTTCATATGGTGCCTTAATTCTATGTGACAAGTGAAATCTTGTGCATCTGTGTATTGTTCAGACTGCTGAAGTAGCCTGCAATGTTCACTATTCGGTCATCTCCGTAAAACCTGCTGCTTCCAGAAGTTGAACTGGCTTGGGATTTTAAGTGGTTCCACTAAAATCACACTTCTGTGATCAAGATTAAGACCATGTGCATCAACAGAACAGCACAAACACTTGTTGCATAGCTTGCGTTAAAGGAGCAGGCAGTTGGGGGGGCAGTCGAGCTTTGTTTTGTTGTATGTAGTCTATGATTGTCTGTGGGTGAAATGGTGCAGTCTACACAGAGAATTGTATTCTGTAATTCTCAGAGGCAATTGGGCTTCACAAGTCAGGTTACTTCCACTCTCTCACCAAAACAGGCCTTTATAGATCATTTGTTATGCTATGCTGTTTAATTTGTTTTCCCAGTTTTGCTCTGAAAACATTGTAGTACTGTTTTAGAAAATGTGGGTGGGTCGAGTTTGGATATAGCCCGAAAAGTTGCTTCTTGGGGTTGATACTGTATTCCAAAGTGAAGAGAGGTAAAAGTGGTTGTGAAGACAAGTGTCAATAATTTTTTTTATTATTATTATTGTTGTTTTTCCGCTGCTAAAAAGCTATGATTTTTTGTTTCATCTTATACACAAAAATAACATAGTTGTGATGTCACTTGTGTGCTGCTATTTTATAAACAATTGTATTATAATTATTTTACTGCTTAAAGAATACTTCAAGAATGCAGAAGTAGGGGGTAATAGAAGATCATGAAATGTAAGGAGTATTCGACTGGAAATGCTCTTTGTACAGTGTGCTCCAAAAGAATGGTTCTGTTCTGTTTTTTTAATCTGTTTTCCTGCTTTCCTACAGTTTCCTCTCACAGTCTGTATGTACGGTATGTCAATACCTCAGGTTTACTGGACACAAAAAACCCACATCTCAGTACCTCAAAAGTCATTACAGTTTCCTTGGAGCCGAAAAAAGACCGCATACAGTGGAAATAGGAGGGCTTTTTAATAGTCTTCATGAAGTGGACCATGGACCACATAAGGCTCTCACCTGGACTTTGTAGTGGATGGAGGGGGAACGTGGTCGTTTATTCAAACATGACTGTAAAAGCTGAGCTGATCTGTCTTAGTGGGTACAGAATTATGATAATTCTAATTAACCAAGTTTATATATACACAAGTTTCATATAAAGCAGTACAAATGTGGGACACCTCATTTGTTGAGTCACATGTTGCCTTAGCCTCATTACATCTACCTAGGAGTTATGTCTGGTATACTGAAGTTTGTTAGATTAACTGCCCTAGTAACTGTGACAAACTGCCAAGAACACAGACCTCAACACCATATTTCACTGCCAGCATGTTACTCATTCCACATTTGAATGTTAAAATATCTGCCTATATGTGTTTTGCCTCCTCCCTCCACTAAGACCATGTCATGTACCTCAGTTATGTCTGTTGCACAACCTCTCCAATAAATATCTGCTTCAAAGAATGCTGTTCTGTTTGACTTTAGTCCATGATGATAATGCTGATAATAATAATAATGAAATGGTAAATAGAAATGTGTAATCCAGCATAGGCACCAACCCCCCCTTGCGCCCTTGAATAGGGACGCAGGGATAAAAAAAATGAAAATAATAATGGCGATGAAATCGCTTCACACATTCCATAAGGGAAACCAGCAAAAGTGTTGGCAATACCTCACAGGTGCCATAGCATTTCCCTAGTCAAGGATATGATCTAAATATAAATCGGCTAAGACTGAATTGTTACTATACTGATCAAGTCACAAATATACTGCTCATGAAATTTGGGGAGATTTCAAAATGACCATCATCGAATGAAATGTCCCCTAGTTTATTGTGATTTATCTATTATTTTGTATTTATCTTTATTTAAGATTTCCCTCTAAATCCTTGTCTGTAATCAAAATGCATAACAATGACTGAATCCAACATTTGCAATGTCCCCGTTTGGCCACTCCTAGTGATTTTTGGTATAACTGGACTCCAGAAATATGTTGGATTTTTAAAATGATATTTCATGAACACCTATAACAATCCGGTAATATGTACCACCATGAAACTGTTTACATTTTACTGTTTTTCTGTAACTGTTAACTGACGTACACGTTACAGAAAAGCTGCTTTAAAAAGTTATTCTAACCCAAGTGCCCTGTTATTTCTATTATTTTATACTATTAATCTGCTAGATTTTTATCAGTGGATACATTATTTTAATAACTTTATCAGCAAATTAAATTCATATTTAAAACAAACATGCAAAAGGCAGAGATAAATATCACTGACAGTGATCCAGCATTAAATAAAACTGCTATATGGTATTGTTTTGCCAGATCTGCCACACCAAATGCTTAGCACTTTTATGAAAGTATAAAGATACATTCCACATCCAGTTCTGAAACAAGGTTAAGGATAAACACACACTGCCAGAAAGGTTTAGCTGAATTTCTTGAATTCTGAGACATTTAGCAGATATAAAGTCATAAAAAAATTATATTGCATCATATTTGTATAATGTACATAGTAGAATAAGACCTAAACAAATCCATTCATGCAATATCCGGTATGAAAAGAGGGAAATTCATTTACAGTCTTATTGTAGGCAAAGATAAATATTGAAAACCGTTAATTGTCTGATATATAACAATTATGCCTAGATGTGCAAAATCATTTAACAGGTCTGTTGTCTTGTTTATATTTCGTAGCAGAATACGAAAGAAGGTTGTTCTGTTGATCTGCAGCAATCCATTAAGTTCGCCTGGTTAGAGTCCAGACCCAAATTATATTCAAATACATCAACAGCAAACAATGGCCCAAACAACTCTACTGGCATCGCAATCTGGTGTTTGGGCCATTGTTCGCTGTTGATGTATTTGTTTGTTTGTTTGTTTGTTTGTTGTTTGTTGGGGGCGGGGCTACCCATATACCCAGCAGTGTATCGCAATGGTTGCTTCTAGCACCAAATGATACAATATAAAACAACCATTAACCACTGAATAAGAGTGTAAACAGAAGAGACCATTAAATTCAATTTAAACTACTAACCACACTCAAACCCCACCTTCTTCATCGTCCACTTCAGTTATTTTTCAGCTCAGCATTTGTTGTTGCAAGTTTTTGGTTCAGGTAGCAGGTCATGGGTCGTAAAAACGACTACAGCAGAACGAGTTTACTTAACACCTCTTCTTAAAAAGAAAAAAAACCAGAAAGGATGTGAATAAACTCACCCGAGTTGACAGTTTTTCTCCGCACGTGCTGTATTTGGGAAAAGTTACAGGTAACGTTTAACGGCCGTGAAATTCAAATCGCCTCAGAGGTTCTCGCCAACCTTTAGATACTACTTGACGGCACGCGCAAACACTGGTAGCCAATCAAACGTAAATCGAGCTCTGTCGTCAGAGCAGCTCGGCATGTGCGGAAACCTGAGACCAATCACAGAGCAGAGCGACATGTGACGTCACGGCGATGCACTCTGATTGCGCAAGCAACTGCATGTGCGAAATGGCACCATAACTACTACGTGCTAAACTTTTGAGAGAGCGGTGTTCTTTTCCAAGTGATGTTTTAGAGCTTAATGTGCAACATGTGGGGACAATGTGGACTTTCATAAAGCATTACGATAGACTAGCGTTCAAACGGTGCCGGTTATGAAGTGCAGCCGAGGCCAACAGTACTTTGTAGTGATTAGGTTGTAGGGAATAAGGTGTTATTTAGGACACACCCGTCACACTGGCAAGCCGATACGACTCGGTGGATATATGTTGTTTAAATCCGTTATTTTTTTATTAGCGGGCTAATGTTGTCGTTTGGTTTAACAGTAATGCGACAGTAAGTTGAATCTGTTTTTTTATTGTTGTCGATATTTCTATGCATGGAATTTGCCTGCATCAATTTTTCCACTTTGCGTTCCCATAACCTCCTCGCAGACATTTGTTTGTTAAATTGATGCACAAAATAGAGCGTTTTATTTAAGTATATAGACTATGTTTAATATGAAATGTGCTAGTAAAGATTGGTGAAGGCACGTTTAATCCCCTGACTGTGTCAAACCTACGAAAACGATCCAATTTCTTGTTCCATGGCTGCTGGGTAAAAGCCTACAGCCTTCTTATTTAAAAGGTCAGTGCTGCTAGCTAGTCAGCCACATGTGATATTTAAAGCCTTAAAGGAACCATGCAACATTTTAAAACCCAACCACCTAACATGTTCCTAACACTGTCCGACACATCTATAACATATGTGCAATTACCATAAACAAGAACTAGTAACAATATTAACAATTAGAAAAGAACGCAGTACATCAGAAAACCACAGAACCCATTCCCAGCTGAACTATGCACCACAAGGATCAAGGTTCAAGATTCATTTACATTTACAGCCTTTAGCAGACGCCCTTATCCAGAGCTACTTACAGTTAATGCAGTCTTACAATCCAATTGCAATCGTGGGCTAAGGACCTTGCTCAGGGACCCAACTGTGGCAGAGGTGGGATTTTAACCCTGGACCTTCTGGTCCATACTCCAGTACCTTAACCACTAGGCTACCACAGTCCCATAAATCTTACTTTTTGGACAATTGAGAATAGTTGTGGAGATGCTGAGGACTCAGCACTGCCAAGCTGTCTGTTTTCCCCTTGAGCAGTGCCCTTAACCAGTGCCCTTAACCAGTGTCCTTAACCCCCAACTGCTGGAATTGTACCATGTCAGATTGTATCAGCTGTAAGTCACTGTTCTGGTCTCCCTCCACATTAGGACACAATGTAGTTCATTTTTCCACTCGTTTCATAGCACTGTTTTGTTTGGCAATTGAAGACTAATACGCCAAAAATGTAAACTAATTTTCATCTCTGTTTTGCTTTACCAGTGGTGAGACACGGTACAACAAGGAAGGCCTTCTTCAAGGTAAATTCAAAAGAAATTGTAATGGCTTTATGTAATGTGGGCAGCACCCCTGGTCAGCTTGTATGGGACAGAATCAGCCCACTTTCCCTGCACTGGGATTTTTGCAACACTGGCCGATCACGTTCTGGAATCTCACATCTGGACCACACCAGCTTCCAAGAGCACGTACTTGCCTTGAGGCACCAGGATCCATACTTCCAGGTGGAATGGGTGTTGCTGGAATTCAGGAACCAGAAAGCCACTGTATTTCATGGTACCAGGACCTCTTTACATGATGCTTATCTGAAATGTGGGGGCATCACTGTACCATGCCCAACTCATGCCCCCACCTTAAGGAACCTTAAGACAATAGAGCTTCTGATTAGGTGATTCTGTTTTGTGGATCTCCTGTGTATGGGCATGAAGCAAACATTTGGCTGAACCAGTGGCATCTTATACTGTGCACATAATAAATAGCTTTTACTGTGATTCACAACTTTTCTTCTTTACTTGCGGTTCAAGTCCCGCTTCATACCCACGTAGATGCGACGAGGGAATACTTTGACCGACGTGTCGCATCGCCTGTCGTCAAAGACACACATACCAGTCAATGCCAATTTTAGAGGCACCAGTTAACCTAACACGCATGTCAACCGGAGTACCCGGAGTAAACCCATGCAGACATGGAGAAGACATGCAGACTCCACACAGAAAGGACCCAGGCCGCTCCACATTGGGATTGAACCCGGAACCTTCTTATTGTGAGGCTGCGGTGCCACCCACCGAGCCCCCGTGCTGCCCTACTGTGATTCACAACTACATTTATAAAATCTGTATCCTTGTTTTCCTATTTCAGGCCAGAGAATAGATTCATCACTGTCTGAAGCTGGAGTGCAGCAAGCTGAAGCAGCTGGCCAGTACCTGCAGGATGTAGCTTTTACTAATGTTTTTGCCAGTGATATGAAACGTGCCAGGCAGGTGAGCCGGGGTATTAGGCAACAGGTTTTCAGAATAGCTTAACGAGAGGTGGAGAATGTCTTTGAAAGTTGTAATAAGCAGTGGCTTTGCTTACTGCGGCCATTATTCTATGAAGCAGGTAACCTCACCATTTTATACTACTGTAATGAAAAATTAAAGACTATTATTTTCACCTGAAAACTGTCTGCAAACATAAATGCATCAGCAACTGTTATGCACAATGAATGATGGGTAATTTTGTTTAATACTGCTGAAGCTAAAACAACACAGAAGATCAGCCAGATGAAACAAAGACTCACTGAAAGAATGTGAAACAGATTATATAGTTATAGGTTAGAGAGAATATACAGATAGTGGGAACAAACAAAGGAGTACTATTTACATTATGACAGGCAAATAAACCTATGCATTTCATAAACGTATGATAAAATGTGTCATCAACACATGCACGAGTAACTTGCATAAAAAAAGTCTCCAACCTATTTAAGAAGAACTTCCTCTAGTTCAAACGAGCTAGCGAGCAAGCAAACACACCTGGTAAGATAGTTACAAACACAATAATGACACACTTTTGCTCTAAAACCCCTGAATCTGTTTGTAAAAATCCATTTAAAGACATTTAACAGACATTTTTTAAATATAATATTGTAATTAATAAAAAAATGTTAAGACCTCAGTCATTAAAGGTTCTAGAATGGATGGTCAAAAAATGGCAAATACTTATAATAAAATATTTTTGACCTTTCTGTATAAATCATCCGTTAGTGTGATTAGTGTCACGTTTTTAATAGTGTTAATTTCAGACATAACCATTTCTGGGTTGCATTAAAGGGTGATATCATACTCCTTCAAGGCTACAGATGGAACGTCACAGCAACTTCCCTAAAAGATGCTACAACAAATAGCTCCCTAGCTACCATGTACCTTTGACCCAAATGTCCACAAATTTTGGTTCTCTTACTGTACAACTGTGATTCATAATTTCTGTCAATTCATAAATTCTGTCTGCTGTCTGACGATACTCACTGTCAAAGCTACAAAGTCTTAGGACAAAAAAAACAACAACTGTATTTTGCCTTGCACATTTTCTGTGTTGCAGACTGCTGAAATTATTTTGAATATAAATAAGAGATGCAGCAACCTAGACATTGTGACTGATCCATCACTTAAGGAGCGGGTAAGTGTGAGATCGTTAAGTCAATTCATTGTTGTCCACCTGAGTACTGTCCGTAGTAATATGTGATTACCATCATGATGTAGGGTGGAATTCCAATAGTCTGTGTCACACCTAAAAAGGGTCCATCCTTCATCCCATAGAGAGCAGAGACTCTGGAACTCTGGTACATGACCATGTTATTCCATGGTGCCATCTCCAGTACACATCTGAACTTGCAGGAATCCATTCTGTTATTTATAGTTTATTTAAGGGCAACACATAAATGCAGGATACCATCCAGGGAATAAAATGTACATCCTTGGGCATAAGAATCTGCCTCACCCAATTCTCCCAAAGTCTCAGCTCTCCTCTTGGGATGAGAGCAAGATGTAATTGTCCCATCATTCATTCTCAACCCACATTTATAAGCATAAAACAATGTTGTTTTCCAAACTTGACTCTTTTTATTTCCCTTATATGTATGTGACAAACTTGTGAAATGGGAGCCACTGATAAAAGGTCTAAGCTGTAGTGTTTTTCAGAGTTTTGGTAATGCTGAGGGAGGCCCAGTAGAGAATATGAAGAATATGGCTAAAGCAGCTGGCCAAACAGTCCCAGAGTTCACGCCTCCAGGTGGAGAGACAATGGATCAGGTAGTTCACTCTGACATGTATACAAATGAGTGTTAGTCTTTCTAATCAATTGATTTATAAACGTTTTGATCATTGGGCTAGAAATTGATGTCCTAAAGTGACTGTGTGTGTGTGTGTGTGTGTGCGTGTGCGTGTTAAATGTAATAATTAAGTCTTAAGTAATAGCAAAACTAAGTAAATAGTAACATGTAAATATTTGTATAGAAGAGCATATATTATGAATTAATACTTTATTAGTTTTACCATAACTACAACCTTAAATCCTACAGTTACAATCCCACAGACAAGACTACATAGAAATAAATCTGGCTTTACTTGCTAAGAAATTGGGCTTTTAAAGGTAGAACCTAAAATAAGTAAATAAAAAAGAACAAACTACAACATTTAAAATAATGCCTTTTAACATATTCCATTATTTTCTGCATTATGAATGTTAGCGCGTTGAAAAAAAACAATGGTATTTTAACACCGATCGTTATGTAAGGTATGCTCCCTGGGCAAATGGCAAAGGGGGAATTTCTTGAAAGTTATTACACATTGCCTTGAAAATAAATGTAATTGATTTAGTTATTTTTAGTTCATGTCCTGGCGTTGGATCAGGGTTAATGTTGCATCATGGCACAGTTCAAAGTTAAGGGCTTTACTGAATTTAAATGATCGTGCTAATCTTGTATTTTTATAGATATTCTTCTATTATTTTAGGTGAAGGTACGGATCAGCATGTTCCTTAATACCCTGTTCAAGCAAATGGCCAGGGAGCACAGTGACAAAATACAGGCAGAAGACGAGTCCCAGCCAGCTGAAACAGACGGACCTCTCGCACGTCACCCAGATGATGGTGTCGTGAATGTGCCTGCCCATGCCCTCGTGGTGAGCCACGGTGCCTACATGCGGGTCTTAGTGCGGTATTTCATAGAGGACCTAAGGTGTTCTTTGCCAACTGAGACAGACATGGCTCAGGTGTACTCAGCCTGTCCAAACACAGGAATGTGCCGATTCATTGTGACCATACAGTGTTGTGATGCACGACTTGTGCTCTTTAGAATGAAGTGTGTGTTTGTCAACCGCAGAGCCCACATTGAGACAAACAAGTGAAAAGGCCAAAAACAGATGAAAACTGTGGAATGTTTAATATTCTATTGAAATTACTTTAATCCGAATGAAGCACTTCTGCTTATTTATTATTAATATTTAAAAACAGTCACCAGTTCATGACATTGTTTGTATATAAAGCAATCTTCAGTGTTAGAATTTAATCCTGTCAGAGGAATAGAAATGAATTCTACAAATGCCATATTAGGCCTTTTCGATCTGGCACTGCTTTGCACTGTTATGGGTATTTTGTGCTCTCAATTGCCCGTGAATTGTAACTTGATGAGAAATTTGAAATTTTTGTGCCAGGTGATATAAAGTAATGTATGTATAACCCCAGTGAACCTTGTGTGAAAGAATTCATATTTGCTGATCATGAAAAGAAGGAAATGTTATGTCCCAGGCATGACCCACTACACAATAACTTTTAAGTTTCCTACTAATGATGCAGAGATTTAACTGTTACTGGGTAATGGGGCTTTAACTCTAACCAAGTCATGTTTCCTCCTCAAACCAGTCTGTGACTGCGACTGTCAATGGCAAATACTCTGACATTTATTTAATTAAAGGCACTATGAAGCAAGATATTTAATGCATATTTGCATTACCTTTAATGAAAATTATGGCGTCTTGGAGGAAGCATATGTAGCTCTAAAATATCAACATTCTTTTCTGCATTAATGCTGCCATGACAGAAGTGTAAAAGACCTCTCTCTAAGGCATTGACACAGCCCCATACCATGACAGAACCTGGTGGATTTTGGACTTGTTGCTCATAGCAGTCTGGATGGTTCTTTTTTTGCCTTTGGTCTGCGTTTCTTCCAAAAATGATCTGATTCATATGATCACAATCCATGTTTACATTGTGTGATTATCCATCTCAGATACCTCAAACCCATAGAGGCTTTGAGCAACGCCGCTTCTAGATGTTTAACATGTACAGTATTTACACTGTATTGTCAAGCTTCACAAGGATGTATCCCTTGCCCGTGAGGTTCTATCAGCTAGTGATGACTGACTTGATTCTTGATGCAGTGCTGTCTGAGGGATCAAATATCACGTGTGTTCAGCTTCAGCTCGTGCCCTTACCATTTGCACACTGAAATTCCTCCAGAATTGGTTTAATGGTATTAAGCACTGTAGATGGAGAAATGTGGAAATCTTTTCCAAACCTTCTTTGAGGAACTTTGATTTTAACATTTTTTTTCTTGACAAATTGGAGATACTTTGTTCATCTGTTGATACTGCTTTTGTACAAGTCTTAGGCCACCATTAGATGGTATAATGAACATATCTAACTATTTATCAGTCTGTGTATTTAGAATACAACCAGAATGGAGAAAATGTGTATGCAGAATTTAAAAAACTCACATTTGAAACAAGATTTGCGGTTCATCAGAGGTTCCTGTCTAGAATTGGAAAAATAAAAAGA
>JAVSBV010000138.1:7171559-7182868 GCA_033117975.1 Parotocinclus spilosoma | reverse complement strand
CTACAACACAATGTATAGGTACTCAGCATGCGAAGCATAATACTGTAAAAAACAAGTTCTTACTAAATTCCAGTTAATGTTTGAAGAGCTTATCCAGTGTGATCTGACGTGTTCTCTTGACGGACTGTACTTTTTAAAAATCAAGAAAGTGGTGGGCGTGTCACCTCTCGCTGGTTTTGCTCTTGTCAACACAACTTTTTGGATTTCCTGACCTTTTATAAAAGCATAAATTCTCCCGGGAGGGCACAGGAATCCTTCCCTTGTGGCTTGTTTTTCTTATTCGCTTCTCACGTTCTTCGGTCCGATTAAGCAGAATTTTGGTCCAAATAAGCTAATAACATTACACGTATTTAATAGGATTTGGTTCGAATAAGCGGCTGGTCCTGTTAACCGGAATCGACTGTATATCAGAGGGGTCACAATTCGATTTCCATAAGGGAATGAAAACACAACCTGCTTTATATTTGGGCTTCGATAACACTTTGGTAAATGCCTTGCTTTGATAATATCCTTGTTTGTTTTGACTGGGTGTGGAAATAAATAATATATAAATAAATTGACTATGGCCTCGGTTACGTTGTTCTGTTAACGCATATATACACATGAATTTGGAAAAACTCTGCAAGTGCTAATTTCTGTGGACAGGAGCAAAGGTGAGAATGTGGTGGCTTAGCAGTTAAGGTACTGGATTTGCCACTTTTGGGACCCTGAGCAAGACCCCGTTATGGTACTGGACTCTGGACCTTATGGTTCAGGGTTCAAATCCCACCTCTGCCAAGCTGTCACAGTTGGGTCCCTGAGCAAGGCTCTTAACCCTCTATTGTTTGGGCTGTAAGACTGTATGAGTTGTAAGTCGCTGTGTATAAGGACGTCTGCTTGGACTGTAGGTTTATCCAGAGCAACACACAACTGGTATGAGGGTATCTTCCTACTGACTCACATAAAAGGAAATTCAGTTACATTAATAGAAATGCCATTTTACGACTTACCCTGGATGGAACAAGTGTTCGGGTACCACGTTTCTCTGTGGCACCATCATGCCCTGAAAATGCCCTGCAGCGTGGGGATGCCTGTACATGCTCTGGCCTGGGGGGTAAGACAGCTGCTGTGGCCGCTGCAGGGCCTCCATTAGGTGAGGGTGAGAATTCTGAGGGCTGAAATGTCCACCTGGATGCCGATTCCTGGCGTATGATCCACCGGGCATTGCGTGGGGTGGGGGAGTTCCACCGTGCTGCATGCTGGGATGCATGGACCGTGGATCGTAGGTGTAGCTGTGGTGAGGCTGGCCGGACGAGCGGCGGTGGGCTGCGGCATTGTGACTGTCCAGATCCAATAGCTCCTTGGGGCTTTCGGGCATATCAGTGGCATCCTCTGTCCGTGCCTGTTTTGCTGGGCTACCACCCTCTCGACTCTCAGCGGAGCTCCCTTGGGATCCGTCAGGAATACTACTCGGGGACATAAAGCTCCCACCAGAGCCCTCTGAACCCAGAGGAGATGCAGTGTTCTCTTTGTGTCTGCCATTAAGGCCAGTCGACATGTAAGAAGTCTGATACTGACCTCTAGGCCATTCTCTCGTTGATAAAGCAGGCCTGTTTATCTGCTGGTGATGAGCATAGTACTGCTGTTGCTGCTGGTATGGAGCATGCATGCTGGGATGGGCTTGAGGATGCTGTGGACCCATAGGGTACTGATATATAGCACCTTGCTGATGATAAGGAGGGTAATGGGAGGGACTGGGATGAGGGCTCATCGACTGAGATTGTGGTGATTGGTTTGGATAAGGCAAACGACCAGAAGGCGGAACAGGTCTACCAATGTATTTGTTGTAGTGTGGGTGTGCTGCATTGCTCATGTCGTACTGAACCATATTATTACCCTCTGGTCCATGAGGGTGGCTAGGCGGTGTCTGGATGTACTGTTGGGACTGATCTGGCCTCTTTAGCTGGGTTTGGGTCACAGACTCGGGGCTAAAAGGCTGCTGTCTGTACTGACCGTTAACATCTGAAGCATTCTTGGTGTCTTGACTGCTAGCACCAGAGCTTCCATTAGGAGCCCGTGTGGGCTCGCTGGGTTTCTGGTCATCACGGTCAGCAGGGGAAGGCTGTGCAAGCTTTTGGGAAACTGGGTGGCTGGGGGGTAGCGAGGTCAGAGTAGCAGGGTGCCGAACTCCAGACTGGGGCCCCTCAGTAACTGACTGTGGCATGCCATGGACCGGTCCAGACTGTGAATCTGGGACAGACCCGTTCTGGTGCACGTGCTGGTGATGAGCACTGAAAGGCATGTGCAGGGGTCTGTTGTGAGGGTACTGGGGAGATGCACCCTGGGGAACTTGCTGAGGAGGACTTTGCAACATTTGTTGAAGATTAATTTGTGCTAGCTGTGCTGGGTCACGCTGAGGGAACTCTGGCAGGGCAGCAGGGGACTTTGTTCCACAAAGATTCTCTGATGATTTCCAAGGACCAATAATGGAAGAATGCGGTGAGGAATCTGGAACTTTTTGTGACTGGGATTCTGACTGTGGGTCCTTTTGGGATCTGGGCTGGGGGCTACTGTGATGTATTAGAGGATTGTCTTTTCCAAGGTTTTCTTCTTCTGGGTGTGGTCTTTCTTTTGTTGGGGGAGACAGCAAGGCTGAAGCTGGCTCTGGTGAGGTCTGGTTCTGGGGGACACCAGTGCCCTGCTGACCACCATTGGGCTGTTTGGGACAACTGCCTGGACCAACCTGAAGTACACTACTGGTCTCCTCAGTCTGTTGTTTATTAGCCAGTTCTAACTCTGAACCTGCCAAAAGAAAGATTTAGTTATTTCTCTAAATCCTAAAGTATTCCTTTAAAAAGAGACACATTAATTGACAAGCCATTGACTTCGCTACCTTTGGGTCCGGCGATTCGGCTGTCCCCTACAGGGCTCGGGTTTTGGTTCATAGAAGCTGCTGTACTGGCATCACTCACTGGAGGAGGCTGGAAGCCAAGGCGAGACGATGAGGCCGAAAGTTGCTGCAGAGCAAGCATCTCTGGGCTGTTCATCATTGAGCCTACATGTGGTCGGGGGTCCTGAGAGGTCACTGGATGTCTGTGGTTCATGGATCCTGAGGAACTAATGGAAGGCATCCTGTAATGTCCATTGGAAGGGGGATATCCAGTACCATGTGGTGGACGCACCATGCCGTGATTATAAGGATGACCACCCATGGTCTGCTCATGCATCATTGGTCTCCCAGGCTGCTGCTGGTTTGGGCTTGGCCAAGCACCATAGGATGCAGGTGGGGGGCCATATGGGGTATAGGAATTGTGCATAGGTCTAGGGTAACCGTTCCCCATTGGGTGCATGGGTTGCCCATCGGCGTGAAGGTGAGATCGATGCAGGTCTGTCTCAGATGGAGTGGTACACAGACCTCCAGACTGTAGTGCCACTGGTCTCGGGCCCAGAGATGGGCCGTGAGCGGGTCCAACATAGGAATGCTGCTGGTGTTGAGGCTGAAGATGTCGAGCTTCAGGCCCCATTGGGTATCTTGGACCAAATTGTGGACCATTGGCAGGTTGACCCTTAGTTAAGATAACACAGACATGTCAAGCAAAAAAAAAAAGTACGTTTACAAAATAAAAACTAAAAACTATGCAATGGCAATGCACTGACTTTTGGTCTCAATATTTCTTCTATATTCTCAGTGTATAGAAAATATAGAAAATCCTGAAGCAGTTTATTCAAAGCCAGTTAAATGCTGTACCTGCATGTTGTAATGAGGCACATGTTGGGGTCTCTGTCCTGGATATGCATATCTTGGGTCCATCATCATACCCTGGCCATACATGCCTGGTGCTGGGGGACCTGGGTGACGCTGGAACTGTTTTAATAAAAATAATAAATAAATTTAAAAAAGCCTCTGTAACTGATGCATGAAATTAATTACATTTACGTTACATTACAATACGATATTTAACACCTACAAAAATGTCACATTTTGGTCATATTATGCTAACCCCTACATTATTATTATTATTATTATTATTATTATTATTTATTTTATTTTTTTTAAACATGTTTTATTGAGTTTGTACAACATACAAACGAATACAAATACCAAAGATGATCAACCTTCCCTATTTTTTACCCTATTTTTTATTTAAAAAAAAATTAATAATAATTAAAAAAAAAAATTGTAAATAATTTTTTAACATTTTATTATTATTTTTTTAAATCTATATTGAACTTCTATAATGGCAGGGACAGTCAGCTCCATTGTATTTTCATTTATTTGCTGAGGAAGGCATAAAATAGGGCTTTAAACACCAAGTTAATAAAGAATAATTTACAGATCATTCTTAAGTGCTGTTAATATCATTTTAGATGTAAGAAGATATCAGGTGTATAAAAATATCTTAAATAGAATATGAATACTTTACATTAAAGCTGTACAGCCCCTGTAATCACAGCTCACTGGCAACCCTGGCCATAACCCATGTTATTCACCTCCCTTGTTCGTGGTTTTAATCTCATGTCTGATATATTATATATTGTATAAAGTGTATATTGTCCATTCATGTGGCTGCATAGTTCTGTTTATGGGAAAAAAAACTATTTATTATGAAACCAGAGCAAGCACAAAAAAGGGTGACTAATTTAAGATGAACCCTGTAAAGTTGCCCCAATGTGATCAAAAAACAAAACTTAAATAAAACTTAAAAACAAAAGTGAAACACTGCTGTATGCTCTTACTGCATTTGTGCTGGTGTCTGCTGTAGAAATTGTTGGTTGTGTAAAACTTTCATGAAATTAATCATCATCTCTTATATGGGGTTGGGGTGGGGGGTTATCCAACCTTAATGGCATCATGACTTAAGAATTCAAATTGTATGAATGTTTACTTCAACAGCACAAACCAGCACTAAAGTCTGAGCCCATTTTTATACGATTTGATCAGGGACACCAAAAAGCTTGCTATTTGCAAACTTTTAAATCTATAACTCTAAACTTTTATTAATCTCTCTCTAATTAGCCTCAGGACTGTGTGGTTTCCCAAAACACACCCAGGTTCTCTTCCACAGTGCAATCACAACTCTACAGCCCTGTTTGGACAATCATTAATACGTGAAATGATTAGATTTTCTTACAATTATTATTTTTTTTAATGTAAAGATATATTTATTTTTTATTCTCTTTATTTTACAATGCACATTTTAAACAAAAAAAATGTAATGGCAAGAAATTACAAGGCTTACAATACCATATCTTAACCAAGTGAAAACATTTAGAGAGGTTGTTTATATATTTGAGGAGAATGACGATTCGAAATGATGTGTATTTTATTGGTCCTACCAAAGTTTCTTCCTTCTACATTCACAGTTTTTCCTTTTCCACTGTCGCCCTAGGCGTGCTCAATTTGAGATTGGCCTTTTAAAATAATATAAGATTGTAAAGCTGCTTTGAGACAATGCTCAATTGTAAAATGTACCATAGAAATAAATTAGATTTTTTACTTAACTTTTATTACTTAAAAATTTTATTAAAAAAAATATCTTTAGTCAGATGTAATTAACAGAGCCTCTCACTGAAAATAGGATCTATCCATCTATGTATATAAAAATTTTTTTTTGGTATTTCTCGGATCCGCCGCAGCACCAATGGTTGAAATAAAAAAAAACCCATGGAGAGCCACCGGTTTTCTTTTGTTCATTTAATTTTTTCCCGATTCACTTTAATTTAATTGTAGGTTAAATATTTATTTTTAAATACAAATTTATTTTAATTTATTTCTCCTTCCTTGTATTGATTCCACATAGTCCTCAAGAAATTGAAAAGTGCTAAAAAAAAAAAAAATATTTATTTTTATTCTTTTTCCTCCCTCCTCAGTAGATTCTTAAGTAGGGACATCAGAGGAACAAGCAATTTAAAAAGTCTGGCCTAGTGGTGACGGTTTTGTGAGAAGAATATCTTAGTGGGTATTTAGAATTTCTATAATTGTTATAAAACCTGGAGCCGACTCAGTGGTATTAGCTGTCAGTGGTATTAGCTGTCAGTGGTATTAGCTGTCAGTGGTATTAGCTGTCAGTGGTATTAGCTGTAACATCTAAGACATTGTGAGAAAACCTAATGACCTTTTTAAGCTATTGAGAACTGAGTTTGTTTATACAACATGATTTAAGATCAGCCAGAAAGTGCAGTCTTGCCTGTTGGGTAGGATGATACATGCCGGCCCGTGGGTCATTCCCAGGACGTGGCTGTCCCAAGCTGAAGTTCTGAGGATGTGACGGACCATTGGCAAACGGGAAGGCAGGACGTACAGAAGCAAAATTCGTGCCATTCTCCTGGAACGGGGCACCACCTTTGCCTCCGCTGGATGTTTTGCGTTTCTGTGCCTGTTCCGTGGCCCGGATCAGGCTGTCGGGCCCAGACTGCCGACTGGCCTTGCTCTTCTTCTTGTCTTTACGTTCACGTTCCTCCTTGTTCAAGTGGAACTCCTCATCAGTGTCTCCATCCTCGGAGGGGAAGTGCTTCAGCAGGGCTTTGCTGAAACAGCGCTCCAGTGAGCCAGCCATTATGGTGTACTCTGAAAAAACAAACCGAGCGCATCCATTCTGACTGTCAACATGAGAGAAAACGCACACTAAAAAACACACATATATACATACGAACACACAGAGGTCTCTGCTCCTTGCTCAGGGCTAGCCCACTGACCAGGTCAGAGGCTCACGATTGACCCGTAACCCTGCGCCCCTTCCCGAGGGGGAAGAGCATTCTGACAGACGGATGGCTCCAGAGAGAGGGGCAACAAGGATGGAATGTCTATGTGGCACTGCAGCACTCTAGAGAACGACTCAATCACTCTCCATTAATCATCGTCAGAGGCTTCACAACCGTCACCCCCCCCCCCTTCACCCCCGTCTTGAACCACCACAGCAATCACAACCTTCAGCAATCAGGATCAAACACTGTCTGTCTCTTCTGTGATCTATTAGTAATATCTATTATCTAAACCAGGGGTGGCCAGCACATTCTCCTGAGGGGCTGCATTACAACATTTACAGTCTGCTGGGGGTCGTGGGATCAAACAATACACTGAATAAACCAATTATGATGTATAAAACATACACCAAAATATCCTAGTTGACACGGTTGAACATTTTACTCATAACACGCATTTAGTTCATAATAATTCCATGTGTCAATCTCAATTCTACTAAGCACGTTCATCTGTTCACAAAAGTACCAGTGCTGTAATAAAGATATCCAGATGTTCGTTAAAACTTTGTAATTAATTTGAATAAGCATTCATAAATAAAGACCAACGATCAATATTTTACCAAATCGATCAGGATCAGTAGCAACCAGCTCATGACCATTAGTCTTGCCCAAACTACCAAAACGACCTAAAGCCTACAGTGTAATTTATCGTTTGACTAAAAACACATTGTCCATTTTTAGTGATTTACTACATTGTCCAATCGCATGTAAAGCTGTGGTCGGTCCAATAAGATTATCCTTACTACTAAAGGTATTAAGACACTTAACCAATATATTGGCTCACCAAACACAGTACTGTGCAAAAGTCTTAGGCCACCATTAGATTAGATGCCTTTGATTTAGCAATGGTATGCCCATATAGAATTGTTTCTGTGTCTTTATTAGAATACAACCAGAAAATACAGGACATTTGCTGCATATGCTTCATTTAAACACCTATAGGCTAGAGGGGCAAGTATTTCTGCCCTGTCCCTGTCCTGACACGAGGTTAGACGCTATGGGTGTGCCATATCGTAATGTTAGTGATAACACTGGTATAATTTTTTGGATGATATAAAACATCCATATCGTGATGTTCCGACATCTTTACATAACGACGTAATGGATTTGTACAGAGTATGGAGTACTTCTATTACGTGACAGAGCAACAGATATGGCCGAAAGTGGGTTGTGTGCTGGTGGAGTTTGTCCCTGAAAGGGGAGCAACTTCGGTACTGTGAAAGTGCTTTTGGTACAAAATATCAGATGTACAACAAACTACAGGGATACGTAAGCAACAAATCTAATTTGTTTCACCACCTCTAGCAGAAGCACGGAGCAAAGTGTCAAAAATGCCATGAGTTTAGGCATTTCAAAGTAAAAAATATAAATAGATGTGGATACATTTTGTTGCTAAATGTGTTGAAATGTTGAAATATATCGCCAAATGTGTCGTTATCACAAAAGTACCCTAAAATATTGTGATATTACTTTAGGGCCATATCGCCCTCCCCTACTAGGTGTATCTAAAAAAGTATTTCTGAGGCTGAAAACTAAACCAAAACTTTTGAAAACGGGTCCTAGAGTGCAAAACATGGGGTCATACAGTGCTGTACTAGAGCAAACACGCATTTTTACTCACACTTTGCCGTCATCGTTTTCAAAACAATGCCGTTTTTTTTCTTCGTGTGGACAGAGCCTTAGTGTGGCCACCCCTTACACTTAAGCAATATCAGCATCTGCATCAGAATGCCAAGCTGACCCTTCTACAGTTCTGAGAAGCTCGATCAGGAACAGGAAGGAGAAAAGGTCGAAAGGCTAAGATGTACTAAAGCTCACAAAGATTGGGATGATGATCAGTTGAGAAGTGATTTATGGAAAAGGAATCAAAGTTTGACATGTTTGGGTCCAATCAACAACAATAGGTTATTTATGGTAATAATACCTAAAACAACACATCTATTGGTGGCCTAAGACTTTTGCACAGTACTGTACATTATCTGAAATACAGCTGTAATCATAGATGTAACAAAAAATACATTTTAGGTAGCGCAATGTACAGGAATTAGTCCTAATTAGGCATGAAGCAGAATAAAAAAAATAATAATAATAACGCTGAATCAGGGATAAAAGAGATGAGTCAGAATGCTACCAAATGAGCAGAAAATGTGCTTCGATGTGAACAGTTTGGTTTGAGCCCCCTATGAGGACATCACAATAAGACCCCAGACTGGATCCGCAATCCATTACACACAGTCTGAGTGTGGATCGTGGGACAATTGCAGATGTCCCAGTTCAGAGCGGTTGAAGATGGGACAACGTAACACCTGTACTACAAGTATCTTGGCTATGTATTCAATATCAACACACTAAAGCATCCCATACACTGTAGATTTGCTATATAATAATCGAATCGGTTCAGCCCTAGTCAGTACCTGTGATGAGCAGCCATCTACCAATGGAGTCGACGAGAAGCTACAAGCAGCACTGGGGTTTATGTATCGCCCCTTTGAACAAAACCAAATCAACTTACCGCTCTCCTCTCCATTGTATTCCAGGCAGTTCTCGAACATAAGCTTCACATCAGCCACAAACTCGTCCTTGGTAACATACTCTCCTTCATTTAGCTTCCTCTCGATGGTGGACAGATCCATAGGGGTCTAAAGAAAAGGGCGCAGAAAAAAAAATTACAAATATTATTTTAAGCCCGTTCCTGAGAATGCCTTGATAAAAAATAAATATGCTGACAGTAGCCAAGTAGTGTAAATCGGATTCATTTGTTTTTTTAAACATGTCAACGGCAGAAGAGAAGGCCGTCTGGGTTTTGTTCTTTGACAAAATGCTTTGAAAGGCTGGTGGACGTATCTTGGGAGCAGACCTGGATAATTTCATGGTAATTCGGAGCATAGGACTCATCCACAGGTTCCATGAAGGGCCAAGCATCTTTGTGGGCTTTCAGAGCATCGAGAACTGAGAAGAAAAAAAGATTCCCATTAAGCAAAGAAACCGCAGCTCGCAAGTAAGGAAGGTTTGCTAGGTTTTGCTTTTACACACAACACACTGCTCAGCTAATCACCTTTGTACAAAGCGCCATAGTCGTCATCAATTTCATAACTGAAACAGAAAAGAGAACTGGGGTTAGGAAAGGGGAACAAATTAAACCACTTTGAAAAAGAACCATGAGGTATGGTGAACAATTTCCTGAGCGAAACGCCGCATCAACACACACCCAGTATATGCAACATTAACCTTGGTTAAAGAATTTGTTCTATGAAATGCTTATGACATAACGGTTTAGTAATTGGACCAACGTTAGACTTAAATGGAAATGAACGCACTTGAACAGAATATTTATTTATGCTATTTAGCAGATGCTCTTGTCCAGAGCGACTTACAAGTAATACAGTCTTACAATCTGAGCAATGGTGGATTAAGGGCCTTGCTTAACGTCCCAAACTTCTGTTCCATAGTCCAGTACCTTTAACCACTTGCTCTTACAACTTCAAAATAGCAATTCAAATCTTGAGATTTTCAAAAGTTTTATTTAATGTCACACCAGCATCAGTGGCTGTATTCAGGTTTTGTTCGTCCCATTTACCCTTCTGTAACCGTCAGGACCCCCCCAGGACCCCCTCATGACCAGCGCAGATCAGGTCCTATTTGGCTGGAGGGTCATTCTCAGTACGGCACTAACACTGATGTGGTGGTGGTGTTAGTGTGTGTTGTGTAGTGTGAGTGGATCAGATACAGCAGTGCTGCTGGAGTTTTTAAATACTGCTCATTCACTGGCTGCTTCAAAAGACACATCTACTTTATTGCTTCACCTTGAAGTTGTAAAGTCAGAGACAGCAGGTCGTCTGTTGTTGCACAGTTTGTGTTAATCATCCTCTAAACGTTTATCAGCGCTCACCGGATGCTGGACATTTTTGGCTGGTGGACTATTTGCAGCACTGCTCTGTCTGATCCACTCATACCAGCGCAACACACTACCACCTCCACATTATTGTCAGTGCAGTGCTGAGGGCGAACCTTCACCTACGAGTTGTCGTCTGTCACGCGGTAGAGAAGGAGTTGCATTGACAGAATACTCACAGCTCATTGGTTCTGCGAGTGCGACGGATAGGTGAGTGAAGATCCAGTTTGATCAGCTCAGGAGGCAGTTCTTTCCCCTGAGACAGTAGCCAAGCCCTCTCCTCACGCTGCTTCCTCCTCTGGGATCGCTCTGGACACACAAACGCACGCACACGCACGCACAACCGACAAATCCATAAATACATATACTAATACAAACTTAAAGAAACAATAAAGTGTATGAGCCTTCTAATATGATCAACACCCATAGTACTTCAGGGGTTTTAGGGGGAGGGTGGCATGATGGTTAGCACTGCTGCCTCATAGCAAGAAGGTCCTGGGTTCAACAACAAAAAAAAAAAAAATATATATATATATATATATATATATATATATATATACACACATACATACATACATACATACAGTCGTTTCCAGTTGATAGGACCACCGGTTAATGGGACCAGTCGCTTATTCGGACCAAATCCTAAAGTACCAAAACAAATCCTATTATATAC
>JAVSBV010000138.1:7123574-7140233 GCA_033117975.1 Parotocinclus spilosoma | reverse complement strand
GTGATTAAGTGTGACTTTTCATGGAAAACACAAAATTGTTTGGGTGACCCCAAACTTTTGAACGGTAGTGTATATATGTATATATATATATATATATATATATATACTTTGTTTCATTGCAGCCATTTGCTAAAATCCAAAATGTTTATTTTATTTCTCATTAATGTACACTCAGCATCCAATCTTGACAGAAAAAAACAGACATTTAGAATTTTTTGTCAATTTATTAAGAGAGAATAGCCTTGGTGAAAGAGGTAAAGAAGAACCCAAAGATCACTGTGGCAGAGCTCCAAACATGCAGTAGGGAGATGGGAGAAAGTTCGACAAAGTCAACTATCACTGCAGCCCTCCACCAGTCAGGGCTTTATGGCAGAGTGGCCTGACGGAGCTAAAAGCCTGCATAGAGTTTGCCAAAAAACACGTGAAAGACTCCCAGACTATGAGAAATAAAACTCTCTGGTCTGATGAGACGAATATTGTACTTTCCAGCCTTAATTCTAAGCAGTATTTGTGGAGAAAGCCAGACACTGCTCATCACCTGCCCTATACAATCCCAACAGTGAAACATGATTGGGGCAGCATCATGCTATGGGTTTTTTTTTTCATCCAGCCTGACGGAACTGGAGAGGATCTGCAAGGAAGAATAGCAGAGAATGTAGTACCCACTGTGTGTGTCTGTATATATATATATATGGATATATATGGGGGTGCCATCCTGCAGATAGCAAGTTAGGTATAATGTCAGGAGAAGAGAAGTCTATTCCATGTGGAATGGAAGACAATATGAATTGCGTTTAAGCATGGGTGATGGATGTGTATATTTTATGAAAACTTCTCTGAGTGTGTTAATGGCTTAGAAAATATGGTGATAAGAGGAAGCGTATTTCTCCCAGAGAGACCATTGCTCTTTTGTAAACAAAAGAAGGGTGTTACTTCTTATAAATAATTCAAAGCTGGACTAATTAAGTTTTTTATTATTTTGTATCAAGTAACCTGAATAATGTATGAGATTTTGTTTATATACATATAAAAGGTATGGAAATAGGTAGGAGGCTATCCGAGCTCATTATTTTTAATTTTTTTATTAATGATTAATCTGTTGGTCTATAAATAAGCGTAAGTACACAATCAACCAATGTGACCCTTTTCTAACCATAAACTACAGTCCTTCCTTGACTTCTAACTCTTGTTCTACTCTTGAATAGCTTTGTAGGGTTTTTTGTAGAGTGCTAAAGCAAAATAAACAATCAACCAAATACAACCCCAATTCCAATAAAGTTTTAACATTATGTAATATAAATAAAAACAGAATACAATGATCGGCAAATCCTTTTCAACCCATACTTAAATAAATACAAGACAAGATATGTCTACAAAGACAAGACAGTGTTCAAACGGATAAACCTTATTATATTCACTCATTTTGAATTTGATGTCTGCAAGACGTTCCAAAAGAGTTGGCACAGGGGCAACAAAGGACTTAGGAAGTTGAGGAATGCTCAAAAAACACCTTTTTGGAACATTATACAGGTGAACAGGTTAATTGGAAACAGGTGAGTGTCATGATTGGGTATAAAGGGAGCATGACCAAAAGACCCACTTATTCACAAGCAAGGTTGGGACAAGGTTCACCACTTTGTGTACAACTGCATGAGCAAATAGTTCAGCAGAAAAGGAACTACGTTTCTCAACGTGCAATCTGCAAAGATTTTTAAACTTTCATCATCTATAGTCCATAATATCATCAAAAGATTCAGAGAATCTGGAGAAATACATTGAAAATTGAATGCCCATGACCTTTGATACCTCAGGTGGCACTGCATTAAAAACCATTCCATAAGTACTCCATAAGTTTATGCACAAAACTGTAATATGATAAATCAATGTTGAGAGAAAGACATACAGAGTTCACTTCAACTAAGTTGTGTTTATGATGCAATTCCCAAGCATATTTAGGTCATGATTTACTCAGAGAGCAAAAAATGTGCAGCAATAGTTAAAATTCAGAATGACTAATATTGTGTCATACTAGTGCAATAAATAAATAAACAAACAAGTAAAAAAAAACCTGCATGTCTGATGTAACAATGCTTCCTGTGGTGTTAATTGAGTCAAATGTGTTTGACAGTTATTTGTGTTACAAATAATCTGCAAAACCACAAGAAACATAACATTGATTCTGGTTATAACAATCAAGTTTACATGCACTTAAATTATCTGTTAATTGAAACTATGCATAGTATTTTTTAAATGTATGAACCAGTTACTACATTTAGTTAGGTCATTAGTTTCCAGCATTTAGGTTTACTTCTAAAGCAGTGAAATGTACCTTCATTTTAATTTGTTTGTAAATTGCTCATATTTCTCAGGGGTCTATATAGTATTTGAAACACTAGTTATTTTTGTATTTGGGCAATAGTTTGGAAAATCGATGCTGTCAAATTAATAATATATCTGTTATAAAGTCTCTAATGAACTAAATCTCAACTGTCTTCTTGAAATATAATAATAGAATATTTAATCGAATTTAAAATATCATACTACACTATATATACATACATATAGTATATATGGTATACATATATAGTATATACATACTATACTACTATAATACCATGTCATGGTATTTATGTGGGCACTTCAGTAACCATTGAAAGCAGATTATTATTAGTAAACCCACACAGTCACTTACTGTACTCACTATTAAAATTGTTTTTTTTTTCTTGCAGGAATAGGGTAAGAAATTTGTTAACACAAACAGTGTGGTTGTCTGCCTCTTTAGGTGGTGTGTTGATGACAGCTGGTATCTTGGGGACTACCTAGTAGGAACATTTTATACAATTTGTTGTACTTGTTAATTTGTTCTTTTTTCTCTGTTTTTGTTTTCTGTGTTATTATTTTCACTTGTCGTGTGGTAAGATGATTGCAAAGTAATCACACCAATCAATTGTCACACATGTCCTACATGTAAAAATGGGCTAATTAAATGAATAAATCAAAAGCATTAGACATGGTTGTTAATTTTTTTAGGACAATTACCCAGTATCCAATTCCAATTATCCAGTTAGTGGCAAAAATGTAAAAAAAGTATGTATCTGGTGTGTATCAGTATGTATCAGCAATAACTGCAACTAAAAGTTTTCAGTTTTTTTATTTCAACCATTGGTACTGCGCCGGATCCGCGAAATACCAAATATATATATATATTTATAAGGCCTCCATACTTGAATCTAAAAAGTATCGGATCCCAGATAGATTGTGGACTCATTGCTAAAAACAATATCCATTTTCTCATTATGACACCACAGCACACAAAGTTGATGGTGGCTGGCTGTCAATGACAGGACAAATAATAGTTGCTGTGACAACACATTTCCTTGTGCTAAGTGCCTGGAATTGGTCCGGGTAGAGACAGGGGTGTGCATTAAGGTGCCACCTGCTGCTGGATAGTGGACAATGATACTGTGGGAGCTACTTGTGCTTGTCAGTGGCTCAAACGATCCACTTTATTGGTGGTCTGTATGAGCTGTCCAGAACCTGTTTGCCATGTGTGCATGCCCTTGTAAAACCACTACTCCTTCTCTCGATCATGCTTCTTCTCTCAGTCCAATGATGCACCCCCTGTCAAAATCTGCAACAAGTAAGTCCTCCCTATGTCTGCACTGGCTTACTCCAGTAACTCTGTTTATCTCCCATATTCCAAAGACATGTGTTAGGTTATTTTTTTTTTGTGCCGTTAGTGTATGAATGTGTGTGCCTACAAATCCTTGAACCCTGTCTGGGTTTGCTCTTGCCTTGCTCCCTTTGCTGCTGGTTAGGCAATGTCTTCCCATGACTTTAAGTACAAATTAAGTAAAAAAGACAATCAATAAATGATTGAATGATTGAATTTATGAATAAATGTGTGAATGTGTGATTTTAAACAGGTGTTGTCATTAGATGATTATACTCATGACTTGGTAAAAACACAGTATTAACAAAAAGTCTTTGTGAAGTGGAAATGGGCATAGGATTTTCAGTTTGTCAACAAATGTGTGAAAAAATTATTGAAATGCTTAAAAACAGTATTTCTTAAAGAAAGTTATAGTCATAAGTCAAAGAAAATTATTTTAGTGCATAAAGGTCCTACCTTGGCAAACTAAAGTAGCACTACAATATAAGAGTTATATTCACAAATGTCACTTAAAACTTTACTGTGCAATAAAGACACCTCATGTCTTTTTGGAGAAAATGGAAATGGATGGCCAGAAGCTAGGGTCTGTCATGGTATGGCATTGTCAGTGGGTAATTTACGCTTTTGCGACAGCAGCATTAATGAAGAACAATACATTGAGATTTTGAAGCAACAAATGCTGACTTTAAGACAACATCTTTTCCATGCACATCCATGCATTTTTCAACAACAAAAGGCAAAAGACCTGTACATTCTGCATACATTCTGTTAGGGTTCCTACGTCTCGCCCTGGAGCATTCTGCTGTACTGGCAGATTGCAGTTACAGAGCAATCGGTGAGGTGGTTTATAACTGGTGCTTAATTTACGACCTAATGACGAAGACCTGCTTCTCCCATTACTTCAGTACGGGTTCGAGCACTTAAGTTTAGTTTTTCATTATTATTATTTCTTTATTATTAGTATTATACGTCGTGGGATTCAGTCACTCCCGCATCTTTGGGTCCTACCACATACCGTAACACATTCCAAAGGTATTGCTGTAGAAAAATAGGGTACAGTTACTGAACTGGCTAGTTCACAATAGAGAATGTGTGGAACATTTTTAAACATAAATAAACATATAGATGTCCTTCATCTGCTGTGTGTATTCAAAGTGCTTCTGAATATGTGGGAGGATGGACTAGTTTATGTTTAAGTCATAACATTTTTTGCACGGGGTTCAAAAGTTCTAAGGGTGTAGATGAGTTTTTTTTCAAGTTTCCTAATATGATTGCTGGCATTTTAGGAAACTGTTAAAATGCTTTGCCACTTAAAATAGCTATTTTAAAATGTTAAAAGTCTGGTCAACAAATTAATCAGCTAGCCTTCTCTTAGTTTCTGCAATGTATAGCTGATTTAATCTCTTGCAAATAATAGAGTGATGCTGCACTAATATTTTTAAAGAACACCCACACGGATGAATGGAGATCTGAAAAGCTGGGAGATGACAGCTCCGACTACTTATGCATCCACCTTGACCTAAAGAGTCTAGTTGGTTCAGTATGCTTTAACATCGGAGCAGATGCAAACTGACACTATAAATCAAAGGCCTTTTCCACCTGCTCATTCCAGTGAACATTCTTTCTATTACACTTCAGTAAGGAGGTTGGGGGTGCAGCTACGTAGTAGCACACAACAATTCTGAATAAACTTCCAAAAAAAATTTCTATGTAATTCTTCTATGTTATGAATCTTTGAAGATCTGTGTGGGGTGGGCTACTGATCCACTGCTCCTGCCTTGCTTTTCCTCATGCACACACCCACAAAGTAACTTAAAATTTTAAATCTGTTGTTTGTGAAACTCATTTTCTTCCTTGAAATACACTGCTCAAAAAATAAAGGGAACACTTAAACAACACTATATAACTCCAAGTAAATCAAACTTCTGTGAAAGCAAACTGTCCACTTAGGAAGCAACACTGATTGACAATCAATTTCACATGCTTTTGTGCAAATGGAACAGACAACAGGTGGAAATTATTTGCAATTAGCAAGACACACTCAATAAAGGAGGGGTTCTCCAGGTGGGGACCACAGACCACTACTCAGTACCTATGCTGTCTGGCTAATGTTTTGGTCACTTTTGAATGTTGGTGATGCTTTCACACTTGCACTCGTGGTCGCATTGAGACAGACTCTACAACCCACACAAGTGGCTCAGGTAGTGCAGCTCATCCAGGATGGAATATCAATGCAAGCTGTGGCAAGAAGGTTTGCTGTGTCTGTCAGTGTAGTGTCCAGAGGCTGGAGGTGCTACCAGGAGACAGGCGAGTACACCAGGAGATGTGTAGGAGGTCATAGGAGGGCAACAACCCAGCAGCAGGACCGCTACCTCCGCCTTTGTGCAAGGAAGAACAGGAGGAGCACTGCCAGAGCCCTGCAAAATGACCTCCAGCAGGCCACAAATGTGCATGTGTCTGCACAAACGGTTAGAAACTGACTTCATGGGGATGGTATGAGGACCCGACGCCCACAGGTGGGAGTTGTGCTCACAGCCCAGCATTGTGCAGGATGCTTGGCATTCGCCAGAGAATATCAGAATTGATGGCGCCCTGTGTTCTTCACAGATGAAAACAGATTCACACTGAGCACATGTGACAGACGTGACAGAGTCTGAAGCTGCCGTGGAGAGTGATCTGTTGCTTGCAACATCCTTCAGCATGAGCGGTTTGACAGTGGGCCAGTAATGGTGTGGGATGGCAATTCTTTGGAGGGCCACACAGCCCTCCATGTGCTCACCAGGGCTAGCCTGACTACCATTAGGTACCGAGAAGAGATCCTCATACCCCTTGTGAGACCATATGCTGGTGCAGTGGGCCCTGGGTTCCTTCTAATGCAGAACAATGCTAGACCTCATGTGGCTGGAGTGTGTCAGCAGTTCCTGCAAGATAAAAGCATTGAAGCTATGGACTGGCCTGCCCGTTCCCCAGACCTGAATCTGATTGAGCACATCTGGGACATCATATCTTGCTTCATCCACCAAAGTCATGTTGCACCACAGACTGTCCAGGAGTTGGCAAATGCTGTAGTCCAGGTCTGGAAGGAGATCCCTCAGGAGATCGCCACCTCATAAGGAACATGCCCAGGCATTGTAGGGAGGTCAGACAGGCACCTGGAAACCACACACGATACTGACCCTCATTTTGACTTGTTTTAAGGACATAACATCAAAGTTGAATCAGCTTGTAGTGTGTTTTTCCACATTAATTTTGTGTGTGACAAAAAATCCAGGCCTCCATTGGTTAAAAAATTGGATTTCCATTAATGATTGTTGTGTGATTTTGTTGTCAGCACATTCAACTTTGAATAGAATAAAGTATTCAATGAGAATATTTCATTCATTCAGATATAGGATGTGTTACACACAGTGTTCCCTCATTTATCGAGGGGGTTACGTTCAAGGACCACCCGCGACAAACGAAAATCCGCAAAGTAGGGACACTATTACTAAAGTATTTATACACTATTTTAGCCGTAGAACTTGCAGAACGTTTGGGTGGTATCGTAGGGCTTGAATAAATACAGTCTATAATGAAACTTTCACAAACAGCGAACACAACACCGCAGACAAAAACTTATGTTGGCAAGTAGCGAATTAGGCGGCCGATGCTCTAGTCTTACTTCATCCGCTGAGTAAATACGCTATTGTAGTGTTTTTAACTGTTGAATAATCAAACAACATGCTGAAGCAATCGAATGTTCTCTTTACTTAAGGCCAAACATTTTTCATTGCTTGTTTCGCGGATCCGCTGATGATCATATTTGAAGAATACAAAAAATATATATATCTTTTTTGGTATTTCTCAAATCCGCGCAGCACCATTGGATGAAATTTTTACAAATAATAATTGTTTTTTTTTAGCTTTGCCCGCCCTCTGGTGGAGCGCCAACGGTTTTTTCCTGTTCATTAATTTTTTTTTCCAGATTTCACTTTAATTTAATTGTAGGTTAAATAAATTTAATTTTTAAATAAAAAAATATGTTTATTTCTTCCTCCTTCCTTGTAGTCCTCGAGAAATTGAAAAGTGCTAAAAAATTAAGATTTAGATTTTTTTTCCTCCCTTCTAAGTAAATTCTTAAGTAGGGACATCTGAGGAACAAGTAATTAAAAAAGTCCTTACACGCCATACAGCACTCTCGTATCATGCATGCTTCGCCGGTACCAAGCTTACAGCACGTCATATCCTACACATTGAGTAGACACAATAGCTATTTACTGTAAATCGTAATATTTTATGATTTATAACATTCCTTTATTGTTAGAATTTATATTTTTTAATATTTTTTTTATAATTTTCGTGATTTTTTAATGTAAAAGTTTATTAAATACGTGTATATGTAAACATTAACTATCCCACATGTACTACGCATGTGCAGATCGAGTGCCGCAAAAACCCTCAAAACAGCGAAAATATGACATATATTTTTTCCATTCATATTTTTTGAAAACCCGCGATGCCCTGAGAGGGGAAACGAAAGGTAAACCGCGACGTGCCACGAAATCACTGTGTACTAGGTGCCACTTTTTCGTGGATTCATGAGTAAGGCAGCAGTCTTAAACCCTATTTAAATTTTTTACTTTAGGCCAGACTTTTTTAATTGTTTGTTTCTTGGATGTTCCTACTTAAAAATCTACTGAAGAGGGAGGAAAAAAAATAAAAATTAATCTTTTTAGCACTTTCCAATTTCTCGAGCACTATGTGGAATCAATACAAGGAAGGAGAAAAAAATAAAAATAATTTTGATTTAAAAAATATAATTTATTTAACCTACAATTAAATTGAGGTGAATCTGGAAAAAAAATGTAATGATCAGAACAAAACCGTTTCGCTCTCCACCGGAGGCTGGAAAAAGATTTTTTTTTTTTCTTATTTCAACCATTGGTGCTGCGGCGGATTATTTTTTTTTGGGGGGGGGTATTTTTTTTAGTATTCTTCCAATATGATTGTCGACGGATCGGCGAAACAAGCAATAAAAAAAGTCTGGCCTTATCAAAGGGACGTCTGTAATGAATTCAGTGTTCACACGACTTACTAACAGGCTGTATTCTTTACAAACCCAGACGTCAAGACTTAAAGAATTTGGCATTATTTACTAAAAGCTAAAAGAATAAATGCGCATATTTAAACAGTGCTTATAGAAAATAATGCTCTATATGTGTAGGCGCTCTTTAAACAGTCAGTGTTCTGTCCCTTCACATTTTTATGTATTTTTTATGAAGCTAGAGTTTATAGCCAGCTTCGGACTGTCTCTGTTTTACTTTCATACCTTTCGTGCTGGAAGATCGACGACAAGACCTCGTCCGTCTGTGAAACCACAGAGATTTGCATCTGGACGTGACTGAAATGATCAGAGTGCTTCTTAGTTGAAGCACTGGAGGTAATTCGGTCTGTAATTTTCTCAGCGGACGAGACAGAAACATACAGACATGGCAAATCCACACTCCAATAAAATCTCCTGTAAAAGAAGAATGTACCTCAGGACCTCATTTCATTTTAGATTAATATGGTAGCCCATCGGCACAGGGATGCATGCGCAGGCTGTCTCAGGCATCGCAGTCATGTGTCTGAGGGAGGCAGGGAGGTGAGTCTGGTCAGAGGGGATCATCCTCTAGAGCAACATCAACAATGTAATAGACCGGTCATTCCGTACGGCACATGATTGTTAAATTAAGATTACAGACTTTAAATGTCCTAATTTTGACCCAAAAAAAGTATAATAGTGAGTCAAAAGTCATAGGACACGGCCTGTGGGACTGTAATAGCCTAGTGGTTAAGGTACTGTCTATGGACCAGAAGGTCCAGGGTTCAAATCCCACCTCTGCCAAGCTGCCACAGTTGGGCCCTTGAGCAAGGCCCTTGACCTACAATTGCTTGGAATGTAAGACTGTATCAGTTGCTAAATGCTGGAAATGTTACTGTAAATGTTATAAAGCATATATTGTAAGCTCTTTTTCGAGCCATTATGAAAATGCTACAAATTCCAGATCACTTTGCAAACAGGTGTGGGAGTATTGTTTATTTCTGGGATCAGCTGATTGAGCTTTCCACTAAACTACTGCCTGGAGCAATTATCTAAAACGACTTGATGAGGAGCTCTCAGGGGCTGTATTAATACTATTAATACTATACTAATAGAGCTTGACATGTGCCATATGAGATAATTGACTTCAGTTATTAAATAATCAGTTAATGGTCACATCAATGTAATACAAATACAAGAACATCACAAGACTCAAATGAGTAAATCATAAAAGCATGCGACATGCCCCGTGACTTTTGACTCACCCTGTACATATATAACATACGGTTGAGGTTCACTACAGGACCCAAATATTTCAATATCGGATTGTCCTCTTTTCAAAACATTCTTTACAACATGTACTACCCCCTTCCAAAAAAGTGGTGCTACTTTTCCCAGAAAACTAATCCTGATCAAATATCTATTGAATGTAAAAGGATCAAATTAAGCTTCCAGATGCTGCTGTTGCTCAAGTGTAAGGGGAGGCCACATTCAATACTTGGCTCTGTAAGTCATAAGATCTGTAATGTTTTTCTGCCAGTTTTTAAAGACTGCATCATTTTAATTTCCTGTATTTTCTTAGTTGTGTTCTAATGAAGAGGTTGGAAAATAATTACATACGGTCCTTATACAATTAAAAACAAATGGTATCTATAATGAAATGATGGACAATAATATTAAAACCCACACACAAGTTAAAAACCACTCTGGATAAGGTTACTCACGTCACAGACGGACAGAAAAGGGTTAGTACTGGGTGGGACTCATCTTGGAGAGCACCTGGAGAGATTGCATGTGTCTATTAAATTGTATTAAACAGAAATGACAGATGTTGCCACAGTGCGGCTGATACTTAAACAACTGCACCCCGTTTCTCTCCAAGAGGAATGAAATAATTCAAACATGCACCACAACGATAATACTCAAAGCACAAACCCAGAGGCCTCCAGACAGCACCAGTAACACACTCCAGTTAGACATAGACCAGACGCTGCTCAGATCAGATTTGCCAAGCTCTGATAAAGCTACTTCATCTTATGCAGTGGTTTCTGCATCCCTGGTCCAATTACCGTACATATGAAGCTGATGGTCTGATTTTAAAAGACTTCACACAACCTTGTGTTCTCAAATTTACTATTAATCCAAATTTAAACAATTTGGGCCACTCAAGGAGGATGGGTCCCTTTCTAAGACTTTTTCCTTACCACTGCCACCCTAGTCTTGCGCAATTTCGATTTTTTCTTTTAAGATAATACAATATTATAAAGCTGCTTTGAGACAATGCCCTATTGTAAAAAGCTATATATAAATACATTGGCTTTGACAGCCTATGAAAGTTTATTATGAGGGCGTCCCGGTCACCAGCACGTGATCTGAACACCCCGCTCTCTGCCTGAGGAGCACTGAGATTAAGGAGGTTCTGTGCTCTTTGGGTTGGGGGTGGGTCCGGTGGATAAGGTGATGCTGATCAGCAGTAAAATCATGTTAACATCAGGGAATGAACTTTAGATTCAAATTTCAAATTAAAGCAGCTAACTTTGCAAGCTCAAAAAAAGTTCTTTTAAAGTTATCAAAAGCTTAAGTTATTTATGTTATTTAAGTTTTATAGCCTTAAAAAGTGGTCAGATTAAGTACCCAGATAAACCAATGAGGCAAAACATTACAGCTGCTTACAGATCGAATAATGAAGAATGCTGATTATCTCGATAAGGCATTTTAAGCTATCTAATACATGAGATGGTAAGTGAACAAGTCAGTCCTTGTAGTCGAAAAAGTGGCAGTCTTAAAAATCGGAACAACTTCGTCAAAGGCAAGACGATGACATCAGATGCTTGTGGACAGGACAGGCTCGTGGGGTGCTCCTGGGAAACAGGTAGTATCTACCAGCAGGTTCTGAGGAGCGACAAACCATGAACCAGCTATAGGTTGTTGAGTCCAAGGCTCATCGAAGCATCACAAGAATAAAGATCATCTTGCATTCGAAAAGGACCTTGATTTTGTTAACTTCTCATACATTCCAGTAGCATCGATGCCATAAATTTCAATAAATCGTGTTATTTTACGGTCTATGGTCAAAGCACCATCAGTGTCCATTCACTGTAATGAGACTGCATGGAACCCGTTTTATTTTTTTATTTTTTTTCCATTGCCGTGAAACTCTACTCTCATTTAATAAATGCCATTCCATGCAAATGTTTCCTTGCCCCCAGACGCTCGGAACCCTTTTGTGGTGTGGGGGTGGGGGTTGGGAGTGTTGGGTAAATGGAGCTGTGGGCTGGCCTCGGCTGATTGGAGGATCAATCGATAGGCAGTCAAAAGTTGATTGACAGCCATTTCGAGATCAACAATGTCACTTAATTGCTTGGCGAAATTACTCGACCACTACTATATAGCTCATTTCAACACACAACATAGTATTCTGACACGACTTAATTACATTACAAGTAATGTAAATGTGGTCAGCTTTTAAAACTGGGATGTCTTTTCTGATGAAAGGGGGTATATTATTGTGAATATTGTGATTTAAAAATAACTTAAAGTTATGCACAGGATGCACAATTTATGGTTATTTACAGAATGTTTCAACCAATTGAAATCCATTGTGATTTAGTAGGATGTGGCATTGGTTATTCTTCAAGTTACTCTTGAACCTTTGTTTTTTTTTATTGTGCACTTTTTGTGAACACGGTGTAAATCAAGATAATTTAAAAAAAAAACAGTAACAAAATAAAAAGAAAATAACTGCCATGTAAAAGATTATGTTGGTTAGTGGTTCTAAATATCAGTTCCGGTTCATTTTCGATTAATTGGCCAGCTGCGCTCCTAGATGCTACAAAAAAAATCATCAAAAAGATGCTACAGCTAATTTTTAAAACACATACATTATTAAAATGTGTTATCTGCACAGGTTGTGTGAAAGTCTTTGCAACTAGAAGGTTAAAAACTTGTCATCTTCCCAGGGGTGCCTAAGCCTTTTTACTGCTGAACTAACGAACCAGAGGCTTCTCAGATGGTTGGCAAAATGTCTCTAGGATTAAATCGCATGTCCATTCGCCTCAACTTCATAGGGAGAGGAGAAGCCAGCAGCAGCTGCAGCACTTCAGTGATTAATAACCAGAAATCGAAATGGCCGCCATTTCCCAGTGACTGGTAAATCCACATCACACACAGCACGCGGGATACCAGGGAAGGGTTACGCAGGGCATGGCTTGTGGACCTTACCGAGGCTTCTGCCCTGTGAGCCACAGATAGGCATCGTAGAGCAGAGCGGGGATGGTGTGGCTCACTGTCGTCCAGCATTGATTGGTAAACGGGTTGGAACGAAGGTTAACATTGGGCCGTCTGAACGCCTGCTCTAAAGGGTTGGTCTTGAATGTCATGTTTATACAGTTCTCTGCAGGAAGGAATACACATGCAGAGACACACAGACAGGACAACATTGAAACAGGACAGGGCAGCAGGTGAGACAGAATGACGAGAGAGTGCAGAACCCAGCGGGCGTGCGGCTGGCTTATGCATTCTCCCCTGTTCTGCAGCGAGCAACGCCAATGCAAGTGACGTGGAGTTAGACTAAGCACGAAGAGGAGGATCCGGAGGGACTGACGACGCATTTTACCTGGGCTCCCGTCCCGTTATCCTGAGGCACAGGTCATAGAGGAATGCTGGTGCCTTGTGGCTCACAGCAATCCAGTACTGATTGATTAGGTGATTGGATGTGAGATATACATTGGGCCGCCTGAACGCTTGCTCGAGAGGGTTCCTCTTGAAAGTGGATATAACATGGTACTCTAAGAGACAAAAGTGGGGATTCAACAGGGTAAACTTTGCAGAGCAGATAAGGAACCTGCAAAAGAAAAACTTACGAACAATCTGACAACCATTGATTTGACCTTTATTATAATCCAACGTTTAGGGCTAGTATCCCTATTTGAAGGAAAATCAGGATTACATGCAGTCCTTTTATTATTTTACATGCCTCATATTTACGATAGATGCACAATTGCTGCAGGCACCAGAAAGTTCCTTTTCTTTTTGACCTTATGGAGAAAAAAGGACAATTTTTTTTTTTTTTTTTTTTTTTACTGAATAAGATAATGACAAAGCTAGTGGAGATGTTAACTGGAGAACAACTGGAGCTTAGGGATCAAAGACTTGAACCCTGTGCACAAACAAACTAAAAGTGCATCACTAGTATCTCTGACAAGAGGTTTAATTAGCAGAGGATGTGCTCAAGGAAAGGCAGAATGGCTGAAAATAATCAGTACACCGGCAAATCGGATCACCACTGTAGAAATTCGGGGAGGTAATCAGTAACGGCACGACGGAGACAGCTGTAACAATTTAGCTTAAAATCAAGGGTCCGACACTAACAATGGTCTAACGGCTAAATAAAATGTAGCTAGTAATTAAAAGCAGATCAACAGCGAAAACATTTCTTGATTTAACTCCAAAGACAAGCGATCTGCAATCAGGTTACGGTCCAGACCCTAAGCTGTGACCATGACCACGATAAGCAGGGATTTTACAGAATGGATCTCATAGATTGTAGTTCCTGTCAAACCCCTAGTGGCATCCAGCAGACTCCACATTCTTATGCCAGACTTTTTATTGCTTGTTTCGCGGATCCGCCGACAATCATATTTGAATAATTTTAAAAAAACAAAAAAACTGAACTACATGAGGATTTTATCTGGAGCGTCAAAATTATTTGCTGGCATAATAATAATAATAATAATAATTTTAATAATAATAATAAATTGTTGTATTTACATAGTGCCTTTCTAGTACCCAAGGACACTTTACGAACCATGACGGAACATATTCGTAGATTTATAAACCCCCAACATGCTGTCATCGGACCACAGACATATTTCATGCTTTACTTGACATAAATATATTAATTCAATAATTTATTTTTATTTTTATTATGCTTCAGTTCGAAACTGTTCATAACAATGTATATGGGTGTGAGTAGTTGTGATTGGTCTTATTTATCCAATTGTTTTATAAGGATTTGAAAAACATGGACTTTAGGTAAAAGGTAGATTTACAAATTCAGATGGAATTTTAAATAATTCATCATAAAAAAAGAGGCAACATTAACACAAGAAACTTTTTCCCATCCTCAGCAAGTGGGTCAATATTTCTGTAGCTGACTGTATGTGTGGTACGAGCACTAGCATAGCATCTATTTATACAAGACTGCAAAGCAAACACATCCCCTGGGAGAAAACCCAGGAAATCAAGGATGATTTTTTCTGTTTGCAAGAAACATAAGTAAGATCTAAGATGTGCACACACTGGGTTCTTACTGACAGTTCCATTCCTTATTGCTTGCTATGCTTCATTTACAGTCCTGAAGGCAGGTGAGGAAGGAAACTGCAGCTATTAAATAAAAAAAATATATTTATATTCTTAATGCGAAAGGTAAGGACAAAACGGAATAGGTTTTTTTTTTCTCTTTCTCTTATTTAACAGATAGGAAATCTAAGAGATATTTATTAGTTTGGAAACAGTTTGGTATCATTGTTCCACAGACATCGGAAAGTCAGACTTTGATTATGATTAAAGAAAGGGTCATACCGACTTCTCCCCAGTGAAACGGATTGATTGCCCCGGTTGTGCAGTTGTAGACCAACAGACTTCTTGGCCTGTGAACAAAAGATGGACTTGTAACTAACTGATTAAAAACTACAGAAGATTTAAAAACAGAATAAAATGTGTTTGTGGTTAACTGTTGTAATTAAGATCATATTAATATCAATAGAATAAAGACTTAGGACATTTTACACTCTTTTAGATTTTGAGGGGGACACGTCCATCAAAAAGAACTTCACCTATAGTCTTCACTTATGAGAAAACCTTGTTTTTACTTATAAGCAAAAATTGCCATAATTAAAACTGTCCAAACAACAACTGAATGTTTGTTCTGAACCAACAACTGAATTTTGTCGCTCAATCTGAGGGTGTCTGCATCGACACTACTTTTCAGCCCTACTGATACCAAATATAGTAAGCTACAAAATCTGTTGTCATAGTGATTTTATCGTATTTGAATCATTTGGTTAATTAGAAGGTAATGCTTGTGGCTAGGTGGTTTGTGGCTGGGTAGGTGGAGGGGTTGGGTGCATTTACATTGACCTAAAAGTAATGTTGTATTTTTTGGTCTAGAGACACTTACAACTGACACAAACTTGCAATTCAAGAAATTGTGTGTTACGGGCCTTACTCAAGCTTTACCGGAGGTGGGATTTGAACAAATTAGGTTGTCTTCAAATAGGTGGATCTGGCATCCAGGTCAGGTTAGGAAATCGAGTAACTGGTATATGTGCTATGAGTAATCTGGTTACTGGAGTAAAATCCATCTCTATTTAACAGATTTCTTAATCTGATTTCCAGACTGGGGTATGCTATTCACACCTGCACTTGAATAATCAGATAACTGCAGAATTTAGACTGTAATCGGACTATTATGACTGGTCCCATTCATTGTGGAGCCGATTGTTAATCTGCTACCTTCTGTATCCTTGCTGATCATACGTGCAGGTGTCCCACTGACCTGGTGTGTCTCTGGGAGCCTGAGTACCAGGCAGCAGTCAGCGTTGTATTAATGACCATGTCGACCGGCACAAGGTCAGCGACGGCACTGTTGGAGGCCCTCATGGTGCGCAGGATGCCTTTCCCTGCCTACACAAACACACAGGGGTTCACAACAAATTCCACAAACAAACACACACACACACACACGCACACACACGCACACACACGCACAGACACGCACAGACACGCACAAACACCGAGACACGCACAAACACCGAGACACACACACACCGAGACACACACAAACACCGAGACACACACAAACACCGAGACACACACAAACACCGAGACACACACAAACACCCGAGACACACACACACACACC
>JAVSBV010000138.1:7108068-7123474 GCA_033117975.1 Parotocinclus spilosoma | reverse complement strand
TACATAGCACGTCCCGTCTTGTAACATAGGGCATGTTCGTTTAATCGGACCAGCCGGTTATTAGGTCCAAAACCATCGCATCCCAATGCGGTCCCATTAACCGGAATCGACTGCATTTCAACACCATACAATTGTAACATAATATATTTTATACTTTAAAATACCTGACCTCGCGGCATTTTGGATTTTCCTTATACTCCGCTACGTGATCCTGCTTAAGGTGGTGAAACAGATTAGATTTGTTGTTACAGATCTTTTACGCATCCCTTTAGTTTGTTGTACATCTAATATTTTATATCAAAACCACCTGCACAGTACCGAAGTCGCTCCCCTTTCTGGGTCAAACTCCACCAGCCTAGAACTCACTTTCTGCCATATCTGTTTCTCTACCTATAAGTCACGCATTGGAAGTACTCCTTACTCTGAATGAATCCATTACGTCATTACGTAAAGATGCCAGAATATTCCAATGTGGATGCTTTATATCATCTAAAAAATTATACCGGTATTATCACGAACGATACGGCATAGCTCTACTCATATTTGATACAACACAAAAAACTTTATTTAACATTATTTTCCGCTTGTCCACCCGGCAACTCTGGGCGCAAGGGCAGGAGCAACCCTAGACGGGGCACGAATCCATCATAGAGTCACACACTAAGGCCACTTCAGAGGCACCACTTAGCCCAATATGCATGTCTTTGGACTGTCGGAAGAAGTCGGAGTACCCAGAATAAACCCATTTTATTTAAAACCAAAACAGACAAATTCAGGTGGGGGCTTGAAATGTGATCTGAAACATAATTGGTTGTACCTGAGCAAGTTAGTATAATAATAATTACTCATAAATCTGATCAATTATCCCAAAAATTGGACAAATCCCATCATGCTTTATTCAGAAGCTTTATTCATAAATATTCCTGGTGCCAAAAGCTGATCTAGTGACAAAATGAAGATTGTGGCTGTCGCTTTTCTCAAAGTCTGGAACAGATCCAGGTAAAAATAAAACTGATTTATAAAGCATTTAAGGAACTTTTCACAATGGCTTTTTTGGGGGATAAGAGTAAGGAGGAGGACTTTTGGGAGGCTTAGGAGTTATCTTAAGCAGAGGAGAAAACGAGATGATGAGGCAGAAGAAATGTTCTTCGTAGACTGAATAACAGCGAGTTAATCAAAAGCTACCGATTAGATTGTGCAGGAATATAGTTTGTGGCTGACCTTATTAGAGATGCGCTCACATCTCCTACCCAGCGCAACAGTGGTGTAACAGCCGAAATGTGTAACAGCTACACACAAACCAACTCCAACTTTAAACTAACTGAAACACATTTTCTCCATTTTACAGACTCTCCATTAAAAAAGCAGGCTACAAAAATGACCAAAAATAAATAAACTGTCAATAAGATAAACACATAATTAGTGTAAAACATGCAGAAAAAAAGCCCATGTCTGTAATTTCAAAGTAAAGGCTTATAATAGACTATATTTCCCTAATTAAAAAATGCATAATTCCTAAACAGAGTCAAAAAAAAGAAACGTTTGTCTTCTCTGAAATCACTCTTAAGCTAAAATTTCAATCTTTATTAATTTGGCCACAGTAGCAAACGTGTCTATATTACAAATAAGTGTCTGTGTTGGCAATAGTCCAAAGAGGTTACAGACGATAAGAATTTCAAAAGACTTTTCTGTTGGCACTGTAGCATTACGAATAAAGTGTAAGTTCATTGAAAGAATGCACGTATACAGCCGGTCTTTGATACCACGTTTTGGATACGTTGTTAAATATATAATCAGGTCTTCGGGAGATGATTTATGCATTCACGCATCTGCATCTGTGGTGACTTTTGGCTGTGTGCTGCATGTCTCTACAGATTTGACCTATATCAGAGTTTCAGGGAAAAAAAGCCTCTGTAGCCATTTACTTTGAAGCAGATGTCAGGATCCATAGCGAAACCCTCCTGAGAGCCGAGGAAACCCACAGCTCTTAAACCCACACAGAGCATAAGTATGTGAACAAATCAAATCATTTTAAAGTTACTTGTTCCTCATATAAAAAAGGATTCATCCATTTTTTCCTAAAAGGAAGGCACTAAGGAGCAGGTGGAAGTACTTCATTGCATGTGTAGGAAAGAGTTTCAGGGTCTTTCCAAGTATTATTCATTCATTATATTCCTCTTAATCCACACGGGGTCATTTACAAGTACAGTCGATTCCAGATAATAGGACTAGTGGTTAATGGGACCAGCCGCTGATTCGGACCAAATCCTAAAGTACCGAAAAAAATCCTTTTAATACTTGTAATGTTATTCGCTTATTTGGACCAAAATTCCACTTAATCAGACCAAAGAACGTGTACAGTATGTAATATCCACCAAGAAAATCTTTGTCTCTGGCATCACTATCCGAAAACTCCAGAGTTTCTCCCCAGCCCTCTACTGCCACCTGCAGGTCTAACATTTCCATTTACTACAAACAAAAGCCACAAGTCGCCACCTAGCCACAGCAAAAGCAGATCAGATCACACTGGAAGTTCTTCAAACGTTGACTGGAATTTAATAAATACTTGTTTTTTACAGTATTATGCTTTGCATGCTGAGTACCTATACATTGTGTTGTAGATTGTTTCGAAAAACTTATTTGCAAATTTTTTAATGAACAAAGTTCATAAGCAACAGTAGTTCTTGTTTGTACGATCGCTATACGTATAAAACATTGTTCTCTCCCGTGTTGTAACATAGGGCATGCTCGTTTAATCAGACCAGCCAGTTATTAGGACCAAAACGATCGCGTCCCGATGTGGTCCGATTAACCAGAATCGACTGTATTACCAACCACAAAATGCAAACTGTAGCTTTCCACCATGGTCAGGGCACCAGTCTGTATTGCAGGGTAACATTATGCATGTTTCAGAACAGGATACGACAGCTGATTCGATTGAAAAATAAATCAAATTTAAAATGCAAAAAAGCCTTTCATACCAGAACTGCCCTGATACAAATATTTACTGGTGCACTGGTTCCGATTACCCACTTGACCCAAGCGGGCTTGTTAATGATTCTGCATAGAATTACAGTCAAACTCTGCTATCCACACCTTCTATAATGATAGATATGCAATATAATATCTTAATTGCTGTTTCTACAATGTAGGATAGACGAATGCACATGTGAATTAAGTTCAAATAGCATGGTAGCACCATAAAGCTACCCAAAAGCCCATGACTGAGTGAACAAGTAGCACCAGAAGACAAAATCCAGACATGCCCGGCCTAAGTGTGGTGTTGTCAGTTTTAATAGCTTTGAAAAGACAGAGACACAGAGTCCGAGTTCAGGACCAAACCGGGGGCACTGGAGCTGTGAGGTGGCCACACTGACCACTGCCATGGTGCCACCCTGTGTTCTTGGGAATGTGATAATACAGCTATTCATTTCCCCCATGAATGCTCTCAGAACACAGATTTCACTTCAGGACCTCTACCTTCCTGCCATATGGCCTTTTATCATTTTAACATCATAAAGTCCATCCATATTTATTTCCCCAAGGTAGAGATTAATTGTTAAAAGCAGCTTGTTAAATTTCACATAACTACGCTTGCTCCATATGCCACATTCTGAGAAGCTTTGAACGAGGTACAGTAGCACCTTTCTGCAGACAAACAAACCAGTACAAAGAATATGGCTGAATAACCAGGACACAAAATGTTGACACTAATTGGACAAGGTGTCACATTGACTAAAGCCAACAAGTTCTCATTATAAGTAAACTTGCAGATAAACCTTTGCTAAATGTTTACACTGTATAGCAGTTCTACGAGGATTTGCCCTTACAAGACCGACAAGTCACATTAGAGCCTTGTTGTTAGGAAAACAATCCCAGTTCAGGGAGTTCATGAGACCATAGTGGAAAACTCCAGACTTACTAGCATCATCTCAGTCCAATAATCATAATTTCACAAGCAGTTATCTCCATTTTATTGCTTAAGGAGTCGACTTTTGAGGGTGATTTCAAAGCACATAAAAGACTAATAAATGTTTGTTTCAATTTCCTTTGCTTTGAATATCACTCATTTGAATGCACTCCTGATTTTTCTTTTCGTAGCTTGTACAATATAGGGTCAAGTGTCAGTGTATCTCAACGGTTTCAACCACACTTACAGCTAAACTGTACATGACATAATTAAGCAATGCAATTAATAAATCAATGGCTTTCACAATGGTACTTTCCTAGAATGCCACCTTTTAAACAAGTCCACACGCGAAGAGAAAACATTAATAACAATCAGTTAAGACGCACTTGATAGGGCAGAACCACCAAATATCAAAGCACATAACGTGAACCTGTAAAAATTGAACAATGGGTTAATAAACTGTCATAAGAAACAAATTTAGTACAAAAATGGTTTATCACAAGCCTCATGAACAGAGTTTCTATGGTTGATCAGCCATAGCCTTAAGATCGCAAACAAAGGGGTGTAAATTAAGCTTCCAACTGGAATAATCAAATGAAACATCTTTCAGGTAAATCAGTGGACCTTAGTGCTAATTGTTCAGTGGAGAAGCAGTTCAGTGGAAGGTCTGGGGCTGTTATTCCTTTGGGAAGTTTTCCCCAAAGTGCTTTCACAGCTGTTAATCAATTTGCCTGGCTCAGTTTAGGCAGTAGAGGCTCTGTCATGGCAATGGTAACCAAATTTGGCCAAACTGTTATCAACTGTTAAAAAGTTATCATGGTATTATCACTCTGGCCCACATGTCATCTACCATTCTGGCTACTGATGCAGTTCTGGCTGTGTACTGACAAAGATTCCGTTGAAGTTATCAACATCATTCTACAATGGTAGGTGAGCCAAAGGGAAAAGATCATTGTGGCCCAGAACGGTGATGTCACTTATTTGCTATCAGGGTAGAAGAATCCCTTGCTGTATGCACAACCCCGGCACTAGAGGACAACAGGTTGTAATGAGTAGCTCCATATAAGGCCACACTTCTTAATTGCTTGTTCCTCAGATGTCCCTACTTAAGAATCTACCAAGGAGGGAGCAAAAAAAATAAAAATAAATCTGTATTTTTCAGCACTTTTCAATTTCTCGAGAACTATATGAAATCAATACAATGAAAAAAAAAAAATGAAACTGTGATTCACCGGAAAAAGAAATGACTTCTTGACTTCTACGGCGAGAATGACGCCAGAAGGTGAAACGGGCTACGTTTCAGAGTATCCATCCACCACAAGTTCAACTCTGGAAGACTGAAGTGCAGCACTGTTTGAAGATGGACCAAGTCAATGACACCTACTGACACATCAGCCAAACTAGGCTGAATTCTGGACTTCCAGGACTGGAACGAGTCAGTTTTAGTAGGTGTCTAAAAGGGTAGGTGTTTAAACTGCTTTTCACAATCTATGTGGAATTATTTTCCTAAACCGTCACAACAGTGTTTCCGAATATGAGCTCCATAAGAACATGCCAAGTTTAATGTTAAACTTTACTAACCTGCAGATAGCCCTTATCTCAATACATTAAAGCCACTGGGCATTAATTATAATGGTTGACTTTGAATCGAAAAATATTACCAAACATCAGCGTCAGTGTCTGACCCCTGAACTCATATCTACAATTTCTCCAAAATGTAATGAAAAGCCTCGTCAGACCTATGAAAGGTGATGTAGTACCAAAAGTGGACCAGCTTTACATCTGTAGCTATTCATAGTTTTAGGAGGTAAACTGCAAAATACAGCGCAAGTCAAAAGTCACAGGACACCCTTTTATTTCAGACAGAAAAGGGAAAATAACATATCTGAATACCCTAACAAGTAATGGGTGAGGGCCAGAACTTTGCTGTCATCTTAACAGCCACCAAATTGGATCAAGAGCAAGTATTTTCAATGGGAGGTTCAAGAGGTTTCTAGATCAAATGTTCTCAACATCTACATTTCTAAACTTTTGTTTTTCATCACAGGTAACTGAAGACGGAATTGAGTGATTGAGGTCCTGGGAACGCAGCTGCCATATCATAGCAACAGACTTCAACAATCGGCATCAAGAAAGGTCATACATTTCACACAGCACTCTTACATCCCTCATAACCAAACTCAGAGAAACTGGGACTGGGGACGACAAGAAACGTAACGATCGTCTGTAGAACCAATAACGACCAAGAAACCTCAACAACGGTTTTGGCAAACCTTCATGAAAAGTCCATGAGGCAGCATGCAACGTGTCCTGTGAGTTTTGACTCACCCTGTATATTGTCCAAAGCTTTAACATCTTATGGCACCATTGAGACATCAAACATGCTAGCTGGCATAAAGTCCATCACATTTATTGATTCGACTTTAATAAATAAATGCAGGAGTCAGCTGTCACTGTTGCCGCACCGACGCTCTTGAGGTTATTTTAAAGTTAGACGAAGAAAAATTAAAACGTCTTGGAGCATCCGGTCCCATGTTTAATCAGATTATTTATCGATTTCTCATTCAAAACGCAGAGTTTTGTTCATGGTCCTTCTTTGAATTTGTATAATTGTGCCTGGCACTTCTATCCATGCACACATTCCTCTTATTGATTTCCTATATGAGTTAGGGGTAGAGTCTGATAAAGTAGCTGTGTGAACACCTTGAAGCCATGACTTTTCCCAGATATCAGCTACACAACATCCCATCTACACAACTGCCTTGCGAAACAGATGAACACCTGTACAAGTATTAGCACCCTTCTGCTCTGGCTTAAATTAAAAAACAACCCCTCAAAACATGCACAATACCTGAATCTCATTTTCCAATTGAATTAAAACGATGAGGTTATCATCAAATTGCATTCATTTAAGAACACCAGTTGCAGCTTGTTTCAAATAAGTAATAATTTTGCACAAAATTATCTAATCGCAACATTAAAGTTAGAACAGCTTCTAGACAAATGTGTACTAATGAGCGCACAAACTTGTTGGGAACAATGCAATCCATGATATGTAAAAATCAAACAATGCCAACACCAAACTGTAGGGGCGACCGAGGAAGCAACTTACCGCAGTGACGTAGACAATCTCTCTGCAAAGTCTGGTCTCTCCAGGGAAGTCGGGCAGATCTAGGAAGTTGTCCACGACCACTTGGCCGATGAGATCATGGCGCGAGAACCGGTCGAAGTCGTAGACGCTGAAATGCAGCTTGCGAAAGTTCAGTTCTGCATACGCCACAGGAAACAAAAAGACCTCGTCAAACACGGGGTTGAGGGTCTTGCGGTGCACTTTGGTCTGATGCTTGGTCTTGCGCTCGGGCAGCAGGTAAATCTTTACGTAGGGGTCCGACAATCCAGAGAAGTCCTTGGCGGGGAGATCCTCAGCCTTGTGGATCTTCACGATGAGCTGTTCCAGGTCACAGTCATACTTGAGGATAAAGTACAACCGACCGCAGCTGTCGGCTCGCCGCCCATCATCCGTGTCCACCGAGCGCTGCTTATAGAGCTCCGGCTTAATCCGACCCAGACCCGGTCCTGATAGAGATTCCTGCCTCTGGAACTGGGCCGGACTGAACTCTGGGCTTGGGAGATTCATTTGCCTTCGTATGGAGTTATGCCTGCAGTGACAACAGGTAGGTTTTTTAAATAGTAGCTTACATTACTGTACCTCTGATCACGTGATTTCGTTTTTTACTCTAGCAGAGGCACACCTTCCAATCTGACAGTAACTAGACAGCAAGCTAAAAAAAGTTCAGTTATCAGAGCACATTTTTTAAGGTTCAAATGATCAGCAAAAAGCTGCCTAATGTATGTCATTATGTGGCATGTACTGTATATCCAGCCCCAAATCTGTCTACCACATACAGTGAAGGCCAAAAGTCTGATCCTGTGGTGCAGGAAACCTAAACATTCCTGATCTTATCCACTTGATCCCGGACAGGGTCGCAGAAGAGCGGGTGCCTAACCTGCAGCATAAGGTGCAAGGCAGGAACAACCCTAGACAGGGCATTAATCCATTGTAGGGCACACAGTTTCAAAGTAGGGGCACTGTGGGAGGAAACCAGAGTACCTGAAGTAGACCCACATGGACAGGGGGAGGACATGCAAACACCACAAAGAAAAACCCACATCACTCGTCCCTATTAAACACGTGCAGCATCAGTGTGAGCGTACTGAATGCTCAGCAGTGTTTTTTGGTATTGTCTTCCTTATGTACTCCTTACAGAGATAATAAGTCACAGGTGTTACAGCTCAGTCACACCACTCACAATGACTTCCTTCCTACACTTACCGAGCCATTTTAATTACTGAGCTAACTTTACTAATAACTTCACATTTGTGTTTTATAAATGTGGTTTAGCTAATGGCTAATGCAACACCAAGACTTACCGGACAGACGAGATGGGATCGGTGACCTGCCTCTGCACCCGGGCGATGTGTACATGGTTGTGCTCCTTGGCCTTGGTTTCTGCCTCCAGCTGAATGTCCGGTGATGTGTGGCTGATCTTCATGGCCGACTCTGGTATCAGCGTGGGCACCGAAGTGTCCTTCATAAAATCGGTGCTGTACTCACGCTCTAGGAGCTCGTCTTCGTTCAGCACCAGCTGCTGCTCACCCTGCTGCTCCTTCAGACTCCCGGGGAAAAAACGGTTGCGCCACGGCACCCAGAACAGCTTCCAGGATACGAAGAGAGAGACGCCAAACAAAGCCAGACCACATGACGTCACCATCAACGACAGCAGGCTCACCGACACATCTGCGCACACAAGTTAAAGTAACATTTATTTCTACAATGCTTTTTACAAATAGAGCATCGTCTCAAAGCAGCTTTACAACATAATACCTTTTTCTAATATCAAACGCCAATCCCAAATTGAGCAAACCGAGTATGACAGTGGCAAGGAAAATCTCTTTGACCAAGACTCAAAAAGAGACTTACCCTACTTGGGCAGCATAGATCATACATGTAAGGAAAAACTTAGAAGTTACTAATCTTTATAGTAATAGCTTAAATAAATAATAAATTCAGAAATATTTAAAGCAAGCCTAATGCAAAAAAATGCTGAAGCTACAACATTGTATTTAGTGTTTTAAAGCTGTAAAGTCTGCTTCTCTTCTACATTTTCTAACAAATACAATTCTCATAATACAACGCTAAAGCAAATTAGAGCTGTGTGTCGTTTGCATTTACTAATCATTGTAATGTAATCTTATGTAATCACTGGTTAAACCTTTAAAGCAAACAACTAGGGTTTTAACAAACCTGTTGTGGAGGTGGTAAAGAAGTCCTCTGCTAGAGAAAAAGAATTGTAAAACATGTTCCTTTTAGTATAAAACTTTAAGACAGTATGACAGCAAGTATCTTTAAATTTGCTGACACACAGATACTGACACAGACTCTAAAAATATGTTTTGAGGATTTTCTTTTGACATAATGATGGCTGTAGTCTATTAAGGCTACATCTATAATTAACTCTAACCTTACCATCAGTGACCCAATACAAATCTTTTGACCCTTTTGGCTTTTCAAAAGAACGAAGAATATTGTTTATGTGTTTAAAATCTAACAATTCTTATGAGGGTGTGCAAAATGTCCCCACAATGTTAAAAATAAGATGTATATACAGTACTGTGCAAAAGTCTTAGGCCACCATTAGATTTATTGTGTTAGCCATCTTATAATGACCATACATAACACCATCTTCACCATCTTTCATGATCTTCATTCTAATCTTTGAGAGAATTATAACATCTTAGCCTGTTCCCCTTCTGAAAAAGTCATTTCTGGGCTGCCACCCTTCCCAAAAGACCATTCCTCATCATGCTTTTTTTAGACTGAAGGGTGAACTTGGCACCCCAATGAAGCTGCCTAAGTGTAACACTAAATGCACTGCTCACAAAGGGGGGGATACTTCAAAATGAAATATTCCATAATGAAATTTTTGTGAGTAGTGTACTTGCCACTGTAGCCTATAGAAGCGGGTTGTTTCTGTTTTTTAATATTGCATTTAAAAAATGTCCAGTGCTTACTGGTTGTAGTCTAAAAAGAAGCTGAGGAATATGTGGTCAATATACCATGCTAAACAGTGCTAGATGGAATCTTATTGTAGCCTTTTGCACAGTACTGTAAAATATTTTTTAAAAACTCCCCTATTTTTCTCCTTGTGGAAATGTTTGGTCATTGCAGTGATCCAGAAACATGATAAAGTAAAATAAGGAACCAAAACAGGAAAGGTGATAATTAACTACACACCCTGCTATAAGTGCTTTACTGTAAATAGATCACAGTGGAGTGTCCAGTAGTACAGTCTGGTACTTTACATTGAAATTATTACCAAATACAAAAATGTCATTTTTGTAATACACCATTCAGAAAAGCCATATGATACACACTCCGTTATCACAGGATTTTATTTCTCACGTTACATGTTTGGGTCATCGTTCATTATAACGAGTTAGAAGCTTGTAATAAAACTCAGCTGTGCCCTGATTAGTGCATTAGGTCGTAAGGATGCCACAGTACAGACAGAATGCCAAAATCCATTTAACATTCAGTAGAAAACCTAACTGGGGATATTGGGATTTAAAAAATCCAGGGTGAAATTAAATTGATTTCACAAACACAGCCCTATCAGCAGCCTCTTCAGCTGCCCCTTTATTATGACACACTGTCACCGATTACCTTACCATTTATACCCTGCAGACAAGTGAATTCATATAGCACCGAGACACAAAAAACAGCTTTTCCAAGAACATTGTCTAGACCACAAATGAGCAACCAGAGGCTTACAGTGACAAGGAAAAAATGAAATGAACATGAAAGAAACCTTGAGATTAACAAGCAAGAGAGAGGGACTCATCCTTCTTATATAACTGTATATAAAATGCAAACATAGAATGTATTAACAGCTTTCATAGACTAAAACAGGATTGGTTCAAGTACAACCGTTTCTAGTTAGTTTCGGTCACTGGATAGTGCAGTTAACACAAAACAATACACTGTTGTGTTCAAATGAGTTGTGTATACTAAGTGTCCACAGTTCATAAGACACTGTTCTGATTAACCAGATTAATTGTGATTGATCATTTAAGGAGCTCAGAAGCCAGATGTTTAGAAATGGATTTGAGCAGACAATATCAGTTATATAAATACAGAAGTGTGAAACCCCCTAACTCTTCATTTCTATTGCATCACTCCCCCCGCAGTCTTCCATTCATGCTGGTCTCAAGAGATGTACGCTATCTGAATTAGGCCACACAGATGGAGAGAACTGGCTTTTACAGAGGAATGAATGGATCCACGGTCAGACTGTTCCTCATCTGAGCTTTCCCTTACTTCTCTTCCCTTCCTCCTTTATAGGACAGAGCAACAGCGAGTTCGAGATTTTATTAGTTTTGAAATAGTTCTTCCAAAATATGGGAAATTAAACTAAAAAATGTTACGTGCTCTTTAAATGTTCACATAACCTTATTTGTAACATTCTTGGTAGGGTGAAGATAACCAACACTAATCTCAAAACAGCTACTTAGCCAGGGGCGTATCTACTGGTGGGCTGGGGTGGGCAAGTGTCTATCCAGAGAAATCTAATTCCCACCCATAGAATCCTGTCTGTGCTGTGGAGCGACGCACTGCCCCAACCGCTGGTGTGACATCTTTGGGCAAAAGTGCCTAACAGCATCTGATCTTATATCCAGCCTAACAGGGTATCTAGAACACCCTTTGTTGACCGGTTTTCCCCAATAAACCCATTATACACACTTATACAGTATCATAATTAACACTTACAGATTCAGACGATTCCAAACAGCTCCTTCTTTGGGAGTTATTATTTCTCAGTAAGGGTTTTAAGGCTTGGGACCAGCACTAGGAGCACTCTGGACTGGGTATTTTGTTCTATAAACACACCACTCAACCAAAAAAATTGTAAGCCCCACTCAGGATAGAACCCAGTCCTTCTGACAATATGGTGGAGAAAAGAATACTAGAGGAACAGGGGCAACATTTGTTTGGGTTTTCCACCATGTTAGCACATTACATGAGAGTGTGTGTTATTAAAATTCACACACTGCTCACAAAATAAGGATATTTAATTATTTAAGATATTTCATTTTGAAAATACCCCCTACTTTTTGTAAGGAGTGTATAAATGCCAGAGTAAAAAGGTTGCATCCCTCAGTCTTTGTCTAAACAAAAATTGTTCTACTAAAGCAAATTCCAAAATGTTTCAGGTGTTCAGTTCAGCATTTCCCTGGTTGATTAATTCTAAATAAAACGGATCCTTTATATTGTTTTTAGTGCTGGCCAGTATTTTCATTCCTGGGCAGTTCATAATTGTGTTTAACTGTTAGTGTAGCCTTTCATATTTGGGGAATCTTGCACCGTGAGAAGGCATATGCATGCCAACTGGGAATATCCGATGCGGCATCATGTAGGATATTTCTACAACTGGCTCAGTTTCAATGTGTACAGTATGTTATGTGGTTTAGCGTCCAGTGAATTTTGATATTTATTTGTAATGCGTGAGGAGATTTTTGGAAAGGTGGCTGTGGGTGGACTGGTTCTCTCTGTGACCTCGTCTTCTGCCGATGTCATGGCAATACAATCCAACCAGGAATTCTGTTGTGGATTGGATCCAGCTGTTAAATTTTGCTGTTCTCATAGTTTTGTCTTTGGTCAATATAATAAGAAATACATTTCACAATATATAATCAATAATGGGATAGTCCAAGGTCCTAAAGCTTTTATTAATGCATGACTGAGTCTGTACTGATAAGAAATATTTTATGCCTGCTTGTTTGGACATATTCCAATGCCAGGAGCAGGGTGTGGCCTTCTGCAGAGAAAATGGAACTATGATTTGCTCATCAAACTCTGTGAATAAAACTGCTGCTGTGATTCTAGTATTGGTTTTAGCTCAGTCTGTATAAACTGTCATATGGTGTGGAAGACATTCTCCGATATTTAGGAATAGCTGGTGTTCTTCATATGGGTGTTTATTTTGCTTGTGTTTTCCAACACATTTCAGTACGGTTACGGTGTTTTTGGTATTGGTCTGAATCAGCTGAGCCCATGCATTTTTTTGGGCTGTCAGGTATAATTAATGGGTCTAAGGGGTCATTTATTTTGGGTTTAGAAATGTAGTGATATTCAAATGACTTGGTGGGAGGATTTGACCTGTTGGCAGGGATGAATTGAATACTTTAGTGCCAATTTGTTTCGTTTTAAGTGGAGTGGTGGTTCATTTGCTTCCATGTATAGGTTCAAGGAAGTAAATGATAAACTGTTTTGAATTTCTAAGAATGAGTATGCATGGGGGAACACAATTGAAAATATCCATCCACTACCATTGTCGGTACCTCATTTTGCCCAGAAGTGCCGCTATTGTATTTCACCGAGATAATTCCTTATACAGACTTACTTTCTCCAGCATTAGTGCACCACTGTGCAACCCAGGGGTCTTCATATTGATTCTGTCTTATTTTTGACACATGTCAAGAGAATAGGTAACTTTGAAAAGGGATGTAAAACAAATTTAAAGCCTGCATGAACACAAGATTATTAAATCATCTGTGTCCATTTCGCAGAAACTGATGAATCAGACAATCAGTGTGGAGATTGGAATATTTATTTAGTTTACTGCATGTTGTCCCCCACACCTCATATTCCTTGCCATAGATAATATTCTAGACAAATACCTAGCACAGGCACTTTTGTTTTTCCATGCAATTCAGAGAGAGTAATTTCCAATCTTAGTCATAAAGCATCTGTGCAGATTACGGCACTGGAGTTTAATAAAACAGTATCAGGTTTCACAACAGTGTGCAATCAGAGCACCCGAATCCCTCTGGTTTCTGCTCATACGTTAAGATTAAACTACTGAGGTTTCTCTCAAACGTGCCTCCATTATCAGGGGTGCACACACCGTATGGACAAAACTCCATATTGCAATTCAATTGCTCCATATTGTGGTTTTCATCTGCCTTGCAATATAATGAAACCTCTTGGTGGAGCCTTGATGTAATGTGAGCCTCCTTTCATCTTGCCTATTGCTCTATACTGTGATTACAGTACACCCTGTGATCCATTATCACATACCCACTGGTGAGTGTTTATGGTTCAAAGCCGACCAAATTTGCCTTTGTTGGATTGGGTGAATGACATGATTCATCTAAGCAGCCAGAAATGCTCGGGTTTCCGAGATGAGCTGGGATTAGAGGTCTCATTCGCTGGTCTTACAATAAAAAAAGATGCATGGATTGGTCAGGGGTGAACACATACATAAAATAACTTAGATTTTTAGAAAAATTTGGAGAAGCATCCATGGCATTTTTGGTTTCTGCAGAGAATCTTATTCTTTCTAATAAAACGATTTTTGCCTGAATATTTGATTCAAGGTGAAATGCTCACCTTCGGTTTCCTTCTTCATTCTAAAAGGATGCTTTGTGAAAGTTTTACTTGTGTGTTCAGCATAGTCTACGAATCATTTACGTATTGTCTGCATGCAGTTTCTTGTGAAAATACCCTTTACACATACGGTACAGTAGCATAAAAAGACGTAACTACGAAATTGTCTGGTCAGTGACCATTTCAATGAGCAACCAGTTTTATAGGGCAATGCAAAGAAAACACAGGTTGTGCTGCTCATCAGAAGTAGTCTGCAGTTTTGGGAGTTTAAAAACATAATTCCATAGTTATTTATGATAGAGCAAACTGATTGACTGAGATAATTCTAATAGTACGAATATTACACGATAATTTGTACTCTGACAAAAGCGCTTCAAGTATTACTGTAGCAAATATACACGTAACTTAGCAACAATGCCAGCCTTAACAAAACATCAAAGTTATAATTATACATGTTAAAGATTGGAATTAATTATAAAGGGCTTTGATAATGTTCTGATTTAAACTTGGAGGATAAAGCTATTATTGACCAACCTGACAAGAAATTGGATGGAAAGGCTGGGAAAGTCTGTACAGTAAATCAAACATTTTGGGGTCTTAATGTATTCAGAGCTGAGCCCAAGAGCAAAGACACTAAAGTTTGAGTACAGCTTCCACATCATATTTATGGATTGTAAACAAAGGGAGAGTTTTGTTGGTTTAATCACTTCCACTCATTTTCTTAAGGAAGGTAGTTTGCTGGTGTTAACATCTCTTTTATTAAACGGCATTCATGAGAAAGGTTCATTTATGCATTTGTCCACCTCTTAATCCAACTGCTGCTCAAACTTTCTTTTTAAATTTCTGACTAATAATATTAACATTAATAGCTTCACCTTTCAAGTTTATAAATCATTAACCAAGTAGCAGAAATTGGTAAAGTATACTAGACTTTCACCATTACTGTTAAATTTCGTATAGAATATAAAACCCTACTCTTAACCTATAAAGCGTTAAATGGTCTCGCCCCACAATATCTAACCGAACTGTTAGTCTTATACAACCCACCA
>JAVSBV010000138.1:7080904-7092452 GCA_033117975.1 Parotocinclus spilosoma | reverse complement strand
GGACATTTAGTGCAAGACTCATGCTACCAAAATGCACCACTGAACGCCACAAGAGATCGCTCCTGTAGCTGTGGTAGCCTAGCGGTTAAGGTACTGGACCAGAAGGTCCAGGGTTCAAATCCCACCTCTGGCAAGCTGCCACTGTTGGGTCCCTGAGCAAGATCCTTAACTCACAACTGCTTGGATTGTAAGACTGTATGAACTGTAAGTCGCTCTGGATAAGAGCATTTGCTAAATAGTGTATATGAAAATACCTGCCTCTAGAACGCCTCCTCCTGGGTGACACTATGGTCATCAAAAAGGGATCAAGATGGTGACTCTGGTCAGAAGCTCCGACTACAGTTGTGTTTGTGCGTGTATGTCACTGCGTGTCTATGTGGGTGTGTTTTTGTTAATTCTGTAATGTCAGTTATAGGGCACTGTGGGCTTGTGTAACCAAAAACAAATTTTTTTGGATGTGAGCGTACTTGGCCAATAAAGTTTTGCAGTTAATCATCCTTGAACACTGCATTTTTGGTTAGAGCACTACTTTCACCCAACAGTGACACTGAGATAAAAAAAAATAAAAAAAAAGTAAATTAACCACAAATGTTTAGCCAATGGAGGCCAGATTAACAACTCATGTTGGACTGGACTATGGTAGCCTAGCGGTTAAAGTACTAGACTCTAGACAAGATGATTCAGGGTTCAAATATCACCCCTGCCAAGCTGCCAGTTGGGTCCTTAAGCAAGGCCCTTAACCCAAAATCGATTGAATTGTAAGACTGTACGAGTTGTAAATCGCTCTGAATAAGGGCGTCTGCTAAATAATGTAAACCATTCCAGAATATTTTTTCACTTTTGCAATTCTGAACCTGCTGAGAGAAGCCACCGTCATTAGAGAATTCCGGTCACATGAAGGAGTATGTGATGCACGTCAAAGTAACATCCATATGAAAGCCAGTTTTTTGCAGTCGAAAGCATCACACTGTCAGTATGACTCACTTCACCTGTCAGTGCTTTTAATGGTATGGCTGCCCTGTGTGTATAAGACAGATCAGAAGGACATATCTGTTCAAAAGTCCCATAATAATAATAATAATAAATACGCTGAATAAATCACACATACGAACCAGGTGCCTGCAGCAATATAGATTTTAATTCAAAGTGAATTTTGACAATACACCTTAATGTCTTTAATTTGACACTCACCAAATAGTCACCAGGAAAACCCGCTTTTTGTGACAAAGTACATAAGGCTTGGTCACATAGAAATCACTGAGAACCAGAGAAATAACGACCGAAAAACTGTAAGAGACATTACACATTAAAACATAACGTTCCCAGTCCTCATATACTAAATATTGCACAGTGCAATGGCTACATGGCAAACTAATGTAGCGTAAAAGAATCAAAAGCAAACAAATCAAAAAAGCCACAAAACCTACACGTATTAAAACAGTAACAGTTCAGATTTAGTAAATCAAGTCCACTTATTCTGCAGTCTAAACCTAGCTTTATACCTTGCAGTGAGATTTAACTTCTAAAATATAATCTGCTAGGAAAACAAAACATTAATAGCTCTAAATCCAACCCAAGAGAAACTGGTATACAGTAGCACGTGTGACGAATACGACCATGACCCTGAATTTCTGAAAAGACGCATCTAAAAGTTAAACGGAAACACGTGCTAAATCAAACGAGCAGAAAGAAATCGTTTGGTACGACAGGAGTTTTGTTTTTATTTCTTTACGGGCTCTGTTGGTACAGCGTTCTAGCATTGTTACCCATAACCGCCGTCAACCAGGTTCGAGTCGTGGCGGTGCCTTCTGGCCAGATGGGCTTATGCTGGAAGAAGGAACGGCTGGTTGTGTTTGAACGGATCATCTCCAGTGCTGCAAAAGCAAACCTTAGTGGCCCGTCAATGCACCTGCGACCTGTCCAAGGCATGCTTACACCTGCAGCAGACTTCTGGGATAGGCATTGGACCCCCCCATAAGGCTTACACAGGTACTAATGTTTCTCTGTGGTGTGCTTGGGTGGGTCAGTGATGATTTGCTAATCCACCAGCACAGTAAGCTGGGTTCGAATCCCGACGTTACCTTGTGATCAGATCAGCCGTCACGCAGGAGTTTGCCTTTTTTAAGAGGAGGGGTGGGATTATTTCCCAGCGCCAAGCCTTTACAATGGAGCCCCGTTCAGAATACGCGTGATCCTTACCAACAGAAGCAGGATTCAATATATGTATATATCTCAGCTTTGATTTCGAATTAGATTTTGGTAGATCTCACTAAAGGGAGATTAATACAAAGAAAACACGTGGGTTATTTTTGACGCGATGCAATACAACATCAGTATGAACATTAATTTAATTCATTTCAGTACATTTAATTTCCCAGTGCTACGTTTTTGTATAAAAATGAAATGAATGATTGATTTCATGGCAACAGAGCCACGTTTTTTTTGGACCAGTAACTTCTTTTTAAAGCAATTTAAACAAACCTTTCCCCCTTTAGAGAGAGTTCTGGTTCTTTGCTGTGTAATTGGCAAGTTGAGGTGGCAAACAGTGGGCTGTTGTTCTTACAATCACAGTGAATGCATGTAAAGCTTCCCCGTTACAGGAGAGGACCGTGCCAGGGGAACAGTGATAATCCCTGATAGCATAGCGTTATTGGATTTTTGTTGTTGGATATTAGTCCGAAAATGAAAGGGTACGCAAACACAAAACAAAGGTAAGGATAAAAGAATCACATCACTGCATTGCATGTTTGGCTTGTGACTGCCAAGTGACAGAAGACGACACTAAATTAAAAGAAACACCACACAGCTTACTACAAAACAAGCAGTGCATAATACAGATTTGAACACGCCAAGAGGTCCAAGAGAGTCCCGAACGCACACGGCCCGGCCTACACAGGACAAGACGCTCTTCTAAACGCTGGCTCTGATCTCGGATCGAGAGAGCAGCGGCGGACGGGGCGCGTGCGCGGGACATAAAGGTCTGAAGCACATCTGAAAGGCACTAGATTAGCACTGCTCTATTTACAGAGCAGAATACAGGGGTGGAAATGCGTTCACACCCACACCACCGACGATGACGACGACGACGGCATAGGAAAAGTCTGTATTACCAACGCATTCAAGCCAAGCTCTGGAAATTCAGCTGCATTCGAAAATCTATTTACGTTTTCTCTTAACGTCTCAATTCGGCCGAGTGACATGCACCCGTGGATCAGAATGGGTGGAGCTCAGGTTAAACAGCCAATCACTAATCACTACAATGCATCCTCGTTCTGGGTTAGGCAAGACCGCGGTCAGTCAAGATTATTAAATTGGAATAAAACTCAAAGTTCAATTGGTACACAACATAACTGATTAAGGTAAGTTATCAATATTAGTTCGATATAGCTGTTTTAGCTAAATGTAGGTATCCAGTGAGAAAGGAAACAAAACCAAACCAAACTAACGACCATAGACGTTTATCAAAATGAATAAGAACGTAATTCAAGTTGCTTTAACTGCTAAACAAACTAACTGCTAAGCGTAAGAACAGGAATTTTTAAAAGATGGTTCAAAATCCACTTTGAAAGGGCGGATTACTAGTGGGTTGTCCTTTCGTATGGGATGATCCCACCCCCAATTAAACACAAACGCAAAACTTAAGGAAAGCAACAATCGAAAGGCAGCAATGTGTTTTAACATTAACATCATTAAAACCTCTCAAACACCAGTAAGCCACCCAAGCGTCCGCATTACGCCATTCATTGGTGTTTGTGATCGTATTAACACAAGCTCCAGCCACGCTGACACAGGGATGCAGTTCCTCTGAGGAATCAGTTCATGCTGCTACTCCACCCCCTCATTATGTCGGCTCATTAAATACATCATGTGTAATAAAGTGGAAACCCAGGCTACGTTCATACTGCAGTACATAGAGCTCGAATCCATTTTAATGTGCTTTAATCTGATACTTCCAGCATTGTCAGATCAGACTCAATTATTATTTTTATTATAACTATGTGCATGTTTGTACTAATCCCCTTAAAGACAAAGACAGACATTTAAATTCTAAGATATTTTGGTTCCAATCACAAGATCATAACGATCCCCAGTCCCTTAGTCAAATTTTCTTAATACAGAATTGTACTGGGTCAGATACAGCAGTGCTGCTGGAGTTTTAAACACTTTACTCACTCGCCATTAAAACGTGGTTTTATAAATTAAGCGCAAACCAAATGTTAGAAAATAAAACGAGAATGTAAGATTCTAAACTACTAAATCAACAGATAGTTGTTCTGGATAACAGGAATTGATTAAACTATTGATTCAATTACTGTCTACTAAATAAAACGAACACCACAGAGAGCCAGAATTTTAATTCGTGGCAGTGCCTTCCAGCTAGGCTGGGTGTCACAAAGGTATGTGATCAGGAGGGGACGTCGGCTGACCGGCCAGGGATCATCCCCTGGTTCTGCAGCAGTGACTCCTGCAAGACTAGTACCTGCACCCAGTGAGATCTGGGACAGGATTAGAATCCCCTGTAGTTTTCTAATTAATCTGCTTATTTAGAGTAGAGAAGCAGAAAAGTAAAACTGCTCTTAAGAACTCTGAGATCTTTATGTTAGAAATATACTATAAGAATGAGCTAAATATCAGTGAAAATTCAAACAAATGGAGAACTCAAGACTATGAGAACTATTGTGAATTACAGTCTTGTCTTTTTACATCCCCAATCATTTATTAGTACAAAGAACAAATACTGCTAACATTCACCCCATGTAAAATGCAAAAAGCTTTCAAAACTATTGCCTAATAATCCGACAGTCGTAACTCAAAATGCCAACAAACGAAGCGTGGGACAAATTCTGATCTGACAATTCAGAATGGGGCTGCAGAACATTTAAAAGACTAAACAACTGCTCTACCCACAGATCCAAATTTAAGACACGCAAGACTTTGGGGCTCGATTTAACCTCCAGCGTAAACGTAGCCATATACTGATTAAAAAGTGAGTAACAGCTAAAGGTTTGATTAATATTACGCACTGAAACTGTTCGAAAGTAAAATGCAAAATCATGTAGATCCTTTAGAAACAATTGTAAATTTGTGCATCAATAACAGCCACAAACCTAAAGTTAAATCTATCCTGCAAGCTATGCCTAAACGAGATAGTCATGTATCTCAAAACATACGCTGATATACACTAAACTCAATATGCAAGGATGAGCCCAGAGTTTACCATAACACTACGGATAATACAGAGATGCAAAAAGAAAAAGAAAATTAAGAGAGAAAACGCACCCCAACACACGACAAACAAAACTTCCGTCAGCAATACAGTAGTTACAATGACACTTCAAAACAGAAAAGCAAAATATACATAGGTACTTAAAAACGCTCGATGCCGATCAGTAGAGTAAAACCGAAAGAGAAACCTCACGTCTATCTTAAGGTCGTCGGACACTTACAAAAAACAAGAAAGCGAACAAAGTTAATCACTTTAACCTCACAGCTATATGAAGTGGCGATCAGTAAATAGCAGCTTATCTATGGTACATTCAAGAATAAATGAGATCATTAAACAAGCTAAACATCAACCTCAACCTTTATACAGAGTATTTGTTTGCTTTAATACATCCCCAACTACAATAATGTTCGAGGTCTAGGCTAGAACAGTAGCTACGTCGCATAAGTAATCAATTACTGTCTTTGGTGTAGCGAAAGCATCTTTATAAATGACGGCGAATAAACAAGACACTTAATGGGAAAAAGAAATCGTCATCTAAATAAAAACAAGTAGCACACAAGATGTCGTTTCTCCCTGACGGAATGTATCAAATTAAAACAAGCCAGCATCAAAAAGCTCGATCGAATGGTACAATACAAACCAATCTCATTACATGCTTATAGAGAACAGGGCAAAATTGCACACAACCAAGTCATACCTTAGAAAAAAAAAAAAGCACTAAATACTCCAGCGACGACAGATCAATATTTGAATACTGAAATCTCTGCACGAGTCAACATGAAACCACGTGAATGATTTAAAGAGCTATTTGCAGGTTAATGCCAATACCGGAAAACACACATCTAGTTCTAAAAAAAATAAGGAAAACAAAAAGATCACACCCAGAAACTATGGATTGTATTGCCGTTGTGTTAAACAGTGTAAATACTGTTAGTTACATAAGAGTCGCGACTGATTATCAAAGGTCAAAAGCTCTCGCTTTGCGTCCGACGTAGTTCATTGGAATACACCAGCTGAGGGAGGGAAAAAAAAACAAAAAAAAAACGCGGCGAGCGCTAGAAGTAACTCGACGTCTCTATATATGAAATGCAATAACGTGTGAACCGCTCTAAAGCACACCAGCAACTAATGCATAAACCAGCGATCCCACACACAGGGCTGATCATTCCCCTTACGAGCGGATTACAGATGCAGAATACGCCTTAGTAATCGATAGGAAATATCTACGTTATTTAGATATTAGATGAAAGAAATCTTACTTCGGAATTTTCTGTAATGCATACAATAAAATAATGAACACTAATACAGCAGGACAAGGTGAAAGACTGGAAAGGATGCATAAAGCAAGTCTCTACCACTTCAACAACAAAAAGAATCAAAATCATTGTGGAGAAACGAAGCTGGGCTTTATCAGATGATTTAAAGAGTCGCTTTTTGCACGCTCTCACCGACGCAGTGAAACAATCCCATAAGAAATGACCACCCGAATGAATAATGACAGAGAACAAACTGAAATTTCAAGTGCTGCAGTCCAGTCGTAGTCATGTGAACGTAAGGGTGTCCTGCACACCGACTTTATAAGGCACTTTGTTGTGAAATCGGGGGGTAACACTGCAAGAGTTTTGAAGCACAGAGAAGGAGAACGTGGGTCTGGTGTTATTTCGTAAGGTTTAAACATCCTCTTGCATTTAACTCCATGCAAAAACATGCAAAGCATAGTAACCTTTAACGTGGGATGACCGATGGAACACTGGGATGATGCCAACTAAATTAACACCAGGACACCACAAGGGGGAGCCGTGCACACACAGACACACGTGGGGTCCTATCACAAGAAACTATGATGGCTTCACCTAGAGGACGTGTCTAGCACACAGGTTAAGAAGGCAATATAGAAAAATAGCTATAGAGAGGGTCAATGCTCAGTCGTGCCCCTAATGACTGGGAGTGGGGATTTTTTTTTTTTTTATCTTAATATCAAATGTGCAAAAGGCATGAAAAGTTCAATATCAATTCGTATCCATGATATCTGATTTAAATGCATAACACGCCCGAGTCATCCGCATTAAACTACACGATTCCTGGAGAACAAAGTGTCGCAGGAGGAAGGACCTCCGGGGCTGGGGCACGTCGGAGTGCGCGTCATATGTAGGGGTACTGGGGTAGTTTGCTGGGGCTGAGCGGGAAACCGGCATAGGCGGGTGACGCTACGTATGAGTGCGGTGTGAACAGGGCTTTGAAAGCGCCTGGCGGGTGCATCGTGGGCGAGGAGAGCAGGCGTGGGTCGATGTTTGGGTTGATGCCCATGCTGAAGCCCTGGGGCACCAGACTGTAGGCAGGCTGGAGCATGGGCCGAGGGGAAGGCAAGAGGTGAGCGACGGGGCCGGAAGGAGGGTAAGAGAGCAGGGTGGGAGGGGCCTGGGCAGAATGGGTGGTGCTGACATGGGGGAAAGTGTGGCCGTGCACTGTGGGAGGAATGAAAGCCTGCGGGCGACGCGATTGAGTGTAGTTGCCGTTCCACTCCTTGCTGTAGTGCATGACTGTGTGTGTGTGTGTGTGTGTGTGCGCGTGCCCTACGATGGACCTAGGGTTGATCCTGCAAACCCCGTGTGGATTAAGTGGAAGATAATGAATGAATATATCATATATTACACACACACAGACACACACACACATATATATGTTCAGATACTGGAATATGGGCCAGAAGGTTCAGGGTTCAAATCCCACCTTTGCCACAGTTGGGTTCCGGTGCAAAGGCCCTTAACCCACAATTGCTTAGATTGTAAGACTAAGGTTCCAATGTTAAGGACTATGGGCCAGAGGGTTCAGGGTTCAAATCCAACCTTTGCCACAGTTGGGTCCCCAGTGTGGGCCAGAAGGTCCAGGGTTCAAATCCCACCCCTGCCACAGTTGGGTGGCACAGCAAGACCCTTAACCCACAATTGCAAGACTTCAGAAGGTTTCAATGTTAAGGTACTGGATGATGGACTAGAAGGGTTCAAATCCCACATATCTGGATATATATATATATATATATATATATATATATATATATATCTTACTGTAGGTCAGTCTTGTTAGAACTGGGTGGGAGGATTGGTTCTGATAGGCTGCTGAAAACTGTGAATTTACACCACTGTACAATAAAGCACCGTGATTAGGATTAATGAAAAGATGAAGGAACCACTTTACCGATGCCCCTGATCTCCCAGGAACGGCACACGCCGTCTTTCTGTGTTATTTGATCGCCAGAAAGGCATAGCGTTTCAAAATCACGACGTAACATCTCGCAATGACGACAGCTAAATATCTTAATTAGATCCATCTAAGGTGTGTGAAAGGACCAGGACTGAAATCACGCCACTGTCGGGTCTACAGTGACAAACCAAACAGAGCGACAAACTATAAAATCAACGTAAATATCACAAACACGACTCCTTAGTCGTTATCCAAACAGCAACCGATTACCATTTTTAAAACAGGTCGTAAACATGCACCATGTGAACCGCCGAGCCACAAGGTTCTACATAATTAGCCTCTGATAGACGGGGCTCTTGCACTTCTGAGCTAAGGGCGACCCTATCATTTTTTTGCCGCTTGCAAATACAACTGCGTCTGAAACAAGGCAGCTGTTAGGGACGCGCCATGCCGTTGTGCATGCTAATTGGGGTGCAGACTTCATGGGAGAATAAAATGGCAGGACCAGATAGGAGAGCGCATCTGAGGGAGGGTTCCAGTGAGTACAAGCCTTCAGAGTGAAATTCGATCGGTCTGACGTTCCTAGTTTCTCACAGGGCAGGGGAAGGAGCAGGAGCGGATGATGACGTTGGCCTTTGTTCGTAGACGCTTTAGTCCGGCAAAAGGTACCAGAAAGCCTCCGCTATCCCACTAAAATCACCCTAACAGGCTACGATCGAGCCCCCTCACTCCTGCACTACAGACTCCCTTAAACGAGGCTGGAGAGGAATGAAGATACTGAGTTAATTGCTGATTTTTGTTTACAGAGAAGAAATCCTCAAGCAAAGTTGCAATAAAGCAAAGCGGAACAAAGTAGCAAAAAAAATCGATACCTGGGCCGTTTACACGTTCAGGGCTTAAGAGCTTTGTGAAAGAACAAGCAAACTTTAAACGATTTCATCTAGTCATAAACCAATCAGGACTATCTTGTGAATGTAAGCCATTTAGTTCCAATACTAAATGATTAATGAAATAATGAAATAATAAATAATAATAATAAACATAAAGATGCAGTCAGCAGGAACCGCGTTCAGTATTTTAAATAGATAGGCAAAGGATATGCAGTATGATAATCTCCTGCACTCTCCTGTGCTAGATGAGGAAGTCGGCAGTGCGTGGCGCAGGGAGTGACGTGGCGGGAGGGATGAAATGTGGTGAGGAAAAGCCTTGGGCGTGGTAGTGCATGTTTAAGGAATATAAAATAGAAAACTTCTCCTTGTATGTTGGATTTGTCGGGACGTATTCCCATCACAACCTGGGGGTTTTCTAAATGAAATCGTTGGTGGAGCGTATTTTTTTACATTTGGATTCAACGTTTTGATTCATTTCTGACTAGTTTTTCCGTAGCTACGTGAGGTCATGCCACCCCATCTGAGCTGGGTTAAGGTCTGGACCTTTTACTCTCCCACACACACACACTCATCCTGGGCTCAATATCAGCAGCTCTGAAAGGCCAATCGCCTAAAATACACCGTAACGACTGCACAAAAATAAAAGGTACAAACGGTAAGAACATAAACCCGACCGAAAGCGATTGCAGAACCCAACTCTCAGTGTCATCATACCCTAGTTTTTTGACGAGTACCTTCAGGACTAACTGGTGACTTACCTTTGTAGTTTTGCTTAAAAGCTAAAGGTACTTCTGCCACTGTTCCCTATCAATGTCACATCAAACCAACGTGTGTTCCCAAGGCATGTGGATATTTTGAGTCTGAATTGCACAGCCGGTCAGGAGAACTTATATAACTGAACCAGTGAGGGCTTGGGAAGATGATTAAAGATACTCCACTTTCATTATAAGTCAAGTCAAATCTATTCTATGGTGCTTTTTGCAGCCGAGCGTTGCCTCAAAGTGGATTTACGACCATTTAGGCCCTCGGGCAACTGTGGCAAGGAAAGGTTCCCTAAATGTGATTATGGAAATGTGTCAGGTGAGAGGAATCAGTATACTGACTGCACAGGAGTCCAGGAGGTGGAACAGATAGAGAAGCTTAAATAAAATGTCCAACGCTTTGAAAACGGCCTTAATGGTAAAAATTCATAACGTATTTCCTGGGCTTAAAGAACAATGTCAAATTGGTGTTAAATACAAGGAATCCGGTGTGAACCGGTTTAATTTCAGTTTCGCAGTGTTTCATCATGTCCTCCAGATACGCTCGTGTTATTTCAAATAGAAAATCATTTCCTAATCTGCAACGCAGATCCAGGAATGAAGGCTAATTAAATTGTTCTAATTTCTAAACTGCATTTGATTTATCTTATTACTAATGGTGATTGTTACTGCCTATTGCACCGAGTGGTATGTAATTATTTTTGTATTACCGGTCTTCTAGCGTTACCACAAACCCAGCCACCTGGTGAGGCAGGCATGGACGGTAGGGGAACCCAAGCCAACCCTCTGTTAGGGGCAAAGACAAAAGACAAAGCGAAAGGCCTTGTATTTAACGCTTAATAAACAAGCACAAAAAAATGCCGGGAAAACAACGACGACAACAATTCTTGGGATGAACGGGCGAAAAACAACACCAGAATAAGGTGCGAATGCATGGTGTAACGCTCTGAGTTGTCCCCTCTTTGGCTTCCACTCGAACCCGGACAGCACTGAGCTTCGGCAGGCGTAATATGGGCACGTTTGGTATTTGTATCTGGCATTGCTACCTTCTAGCTCTTTGGCCAACACAGTGCTGCTCACCCCAATGACAGTGGGTTAGGCTTTTTCTGTTTACATACAAGACGTTACTTACGTTGCTTTAAGATGATGATTTGGGTCTGTTGTGTGGACGTTGTTTAATTTTACAAAATCCGAAACCGGACAGATAAACACTACGTGTACACACAAACAAAAGTCGCTTATATGTTGCTGTATTGTCAATTCAATTACATTTTATTTCAATGGTGCATTGTCTCAAAGCATCTTTACAATACAGTCGAATCCGGTTAACAGGACCACCATTTAATGGGACCAGCCACTTATTCGGACCAAATCCTAAAGTACCGAGACAAATCCTATTATATACGTGTAATTTTATTCACTTATTTGGACCAAAATTCCGCTTAATCGGACCAAAGAACGTGTACAGT
>JAVSBV010000138.1:7042445-7058932 GCA_033117975.1 Parotocinclus spilosoma | reverse complement strand
GTTCTTGTTTGTACGTTCACTATACGTGTAAATCACACAAAGGTTTAATAAACATTTAATATGTTACATAGCACGTCACGTCTTGGAGCATAGGGCATGTTCGTTTAATCGGACCAGCCGGTTATTAGGACCAAAACGATCGCTTCCTGATGTGGAATCGACTGTATCTATTGACATAATTGACATAATTGTTAATATAAGAAAATAATTTTACAGGATGGCGTTTAGCAAAAGAACTCGTAAGTCAAATACACTGCTCACAAACATCAGGGGATATTTCATTAGGGGCTATTTTATTTTTAAATAATTCCCTAATTTTTGTGAGCAGTGTATTTGACTTAAATAAAAGCAGGATGCTAATGATGACTCCAAATTAAGCAGAGAAGACAGGTGACCTATCCCTGTATTTAACCTGAAGCCTCGACTGGTACAAAGCCCTGCTGTTTCAGAAAAAAACGTTTCCGGTCGAGGCACCCGAAGATGCTCGTTTGAGGCATTTTGCTTCAGCACTGTGTTGGCCTGCTCGCCTAGTCGCTTCCTTTTTGTGGTCTGCAGCTGCATCGATTGTGGCTTTGCTGTCAGAGTGTGCAAAGCACTAAACGTGAGCTGCCAAACAAGTTTTCTTTTAAACCCACCATCATCGAAACAAAGCTCCAGAGGTCGGCTGCATCGTTATGATAATTAAATAGTGCTTCAGATTTGCTGTGTTGCTGTCCTAAAGGATTGATCTGTGTCTCATTACCACAAACAATCACACACATTTATTTGCACTAAGTAAATATCGAACATTTGTTCATCGTTCATCTCACTCTTAAATCTACCTCACATACAGTCAGATACATACAGTGCTGTGCAAAAGTCTTAGGCCACCTTTAGAGTCAATATATCATTGTTTTGTTTTATTGTAATGAACATATGTAATTAATTTGCAGTCTCTTATTCAGAATGCAGCCAGAAAACAGGACCTTTGTATGCAGGATTAATGAAACACATAAAAAATAGCTTTTATGTTCTACAGGGGTGAGTATTTAGTGTAAGCTCGCTTAACAAGCTTGATCAGGAATTGTCTTTTTAAAAGGGTAGCAGCCAAGAAAACACTTTTTCGAAAGGTGATCAAGATAAAGCGTCTAAGATTGTATTAAACTAGACCATATATACGGTCATTATACCATTGATTAAAAAACACTGTATACCATTCATTGCACAGAAATGTATATGTGTGCCCATATGTATGTGTGTGTTCCCCCTCACCAGAGCCTCCCAGAGGTGCATTTTAACTAATTTACCGAACTGCACTCGGACCGTAAGCAAATAGAGTGGTACATTCTTTCTGGGCTACTTCAAATTTGGTTCTCGATGCAGTTTGACAAAAAAAACTTGTCTCGGTTCTTGTCGATTGTTTGGTACTCTGTTCACTTGCTTAAACTTTAAACTTTGCTTAAAGTCGATCCACACGACTTAGAATCACGATTCACAATTCAGTACACAGCGATTCTGATTCACAAGAACTCTTTCTCAGTGCAGATCTCCACTATGTTTAGCGTTTTTTTAGTTCTACATCTACAGTACTGTATTCTTGGTGCAAATAAATCTCCACAAACCTATAAAGGATAGTATTTGCAGTCAGACCGAAATGGAAAGCCTGCCATACCATGCCTCACTAAGAAACACTTTAGTATAAGATTTATTATAAATGATTTTGAATAACTGTAGTTTATTGTAAGTGTTAATGATACAGTATAGATTATATTAAACTCATCAGTTCATGATCTGTTTAACTTATGATGGATTTATCTCAACGTTTGTCCACCATAAATTAATACAACTCCATTAATGCATAGAATTAGGTTTAGAGAATAAATTTACTAAGGATCTCTACCCCATTCATTCAGTTTATGTTATTCCATAAGGGAATTATACTGCTCGCAAAAATTAGGGTAATTATTTCAAAATGAAACACCTCTTAATGAAATATCCCTAATATTTGGTGAGCAGTGTATTTGCTTTGTGCTCGTCTTCTCGTTTCTGGTTCCCAACATGTCATTTGGCTTTATTAAAAACAATTAAGTATTCACACTGTTGATATTTACATACTTTGATCTATTTGAGCCCAAAACAACAGACATAGTAGTAAGATAAATGTGTACATAACCATAATCCATATGGGTTCTACTGAGGGAAACCCAAACCCCTAAACCCCTAAATTTAAATAATTTGGCATTTTTTCCAGTCTTGTTTTGTAAAAATCTTTCTGAAGTAAAAGTAGAATATGTGAATTTATCAATAGACTGAGTTTTTAAAAACAGAAAAACCTCGATGTTGTTTTAGTCCAGAGTTTTAAACCAGAAAGCAAGACTACACCCTTGTCCCTTGTGGTCACATGATGAGTTGTTACATCAGATTGTACTAAATTAAATGTGTGTCTAAGACTAAAAATCATCAGTGGAAGATTAATTAACTTTCAATGTTGCGGTTACACCGTCTCTGCTTCGGTAAATCTGTTAAGGTTTTATTTCAATCTGGCTTGATTTTGGGATATGCTTTAAATCAGAACTAGTGGAAAAAGTCGTTAGAAGAGAAAAAAACATTTAGAATAGTATAAAATCTTATCCAGCTGTCCCGCAACTAGATATGTGAATTTTAAGAAAGACCTGCCTGTACCCAAACTCAACTCCCTGAACTGTGGAGCTCATTAAAATCTGATTTAACAAAACCTGAGTGTCACAGCTCTCAGTTTTGCGTGGTTCATTAGCAGCTTTGGGGTTCAGTCATTGTGTTCGTGTGTACGTGTACTGTTTGTACCTGGCAGCTTGTGAGTTACGCAAACAGGTTATGATTTAAGCTCTGGTATGTGTTGTGACTTCACTGACTAATCATGAGATGATATGCCAGAACCCTTCAGGTTATGATATTTCGTACTCACAAAGAAAAAAAGGCCTTCTTTTTAAAGCTAATGGCACCGAAATGGCATTTACAGTTTCAGAGATCGAATTAACAGCCGTCTGGAATAAAAGTAAGCAGTAACAATTTTAACTTTTAAAGCATAATGGCACATAAATATTTCAACTTTTGAGACAGAGAACCCGTCTATTAACGCCATCCTTCACTTCGAGTCTGAAACTGATGGACTGTGACGCTGCATAAACATTTTAATCTGTGCCCGACCAATCAGAGCTCGGTTGCTGGGAAGAACAGCTCATCCTGTTAGTATCAAAGGAGTTGGGTTAAAGTAGTTGATCTCTGTCTCATTACCACAAACAGTCATTTTACAGGTTTATCTGTACTAACACAATAAAAGAAAAGAAAGAAGGTCCGTTTTGGAGAGGGGTAAAAGATGGGAGTCGGGATATAAAGCCAAAACTAATAAAGGGAACGTTTAAGTTATAAAGTAGAGCCTCCCATATCAAAATTATTTGGTCGCAGAAGGCTGTTCAAATGGATTAATCCATTCCTGTCCATCCCCCAGTATTTTATGCTTATATTTGTATGTAATTAATTAAAAGCGTACACAATGCAAAGGAAGGTAACACAATAATAATCAATAAATGAAGAATGAAATAAGTGGAAATTAAGTGAGCTTTATATCCATTTATGTACATTGGCAACAGAAAAACTATGGCTGCGTCCGAAATCGCATACTTTTGACAGTACCCACTAGATTCGATTAAGTACGCACTGCTCGACCGTTTAAGCAGTACGCTCTTTAAGTATGCAAGTATGCAGTATACGCACAACCTCGGACGCACTACGCCTGCCATCTTACCAATGTCATGTGACGCATGACGTTACACCACCAACAAAAAAAAATCGCCTCCATTCATTTCATTAAAAGCCCAATTTGCAAAAAAGCCCAATTTCATTAAAAGCCCAATTTTTATTATTTGAAAATATTTTTCAATGAAAAAAAATGAGGATGATTGAGGACGTCATCCGGGGACTTTTCACGTACTGTTTCAAGCATACTTTGTATTCGGACACACTACATGCTCTCGCCTACTGCTTTCGCGTACTGTATAGTATGGAAGTATGCGATTTCGGATCTTTTAAGTGTTTTCAAAAATCAATGGCAACACCACAAAGTGATAGACGCTTTACCATCCCAATTCTTTTGGGAATAGTTACAGGTCTGAAATGCAGGAAAAGACGTTTATTAACAAAATAAATAAGAAATTAATAAACCTGAAATATCTCAGGTTCCGACTGTCAGCAATATAATAAAGGTCAAAGCAAATGTAAATAAAAAACACTGTTTATTTACATACACTTCCATAACTTTTAAATAAGTAATATTTAGAAGGTAAGACTGATGCTTTTAGTCTTTTGGAATTGCAGTTAGTAAATCAGTTCTCGCCTTTTAGGAAAATACAAAAATGATCAACTTTAATGTACTTTTTTCGGGACAAAATCTCTTACATTTATTGTCTGTTTGCAAGCCTTTATCTAGGGTATATATTCAGGTATGCTATGCAGATAACACACTTTAATGGGAACGTATAAATCAACTCCTACATACGTATAAAAAGTAAGTGCTTAGGATGCGACTGACTTTTACATTTACTGAAGGAGGGTAAGGAAGCCCCAGTGCGCTAATATCTCCTCTTTAATGCACTGCCGATTCTCAATATGCTGCACGGACCATTAAATTGTGATTTGTGTCTATTGTGTTCTTTTCTTAAGAGACCGTTTGGCTGCCATACCTGAAATCTGAACATGCATTATAAATATTGTCAGTTTAAACTTTGCAATAATTGAAAATGATCGTTTATGAGCCATTTGCATTCAGGATGCGGGAACACGGTACGAGGCTCAGGTCTGTAACCTTGTGCTGGATAAGCATGAACTGGAGTGGCAGAAGGTATGTATGACAGAGGAAACCAAATGAATGAATGTTATCATGCTTTGTGAAGATTTATTGATTTTTATTGTGTATTTGTATTGTTATTTACTGTGTTATGTTACAGGAATCTCTACAAAATCAGATTGAAAGTATGAAAAACGATCATTCAGAATCACTTGCTGAACTTAAAAAGCAGGTAGGACAATCCTGCAATTTAGAAGATCTCGTTTTATCCCTGCTCATATACTTATGGACTTTGGGGGGAAGAGGGGGAGCATTCGGGTTCTGGGCTGGCCCAGTTGTCCTGGAGTTAAGGCACAGCAACATCTGAAAACGTATGCACAGGCTAAAGTTTGCTCCCGGCGCGGTGTGTGCTGTTTAACGACCAGCTGATCAACGTCTGTTCACTTTAATGAACGCGGTCTTTATTGGTATAATGAAATAAAAACGTGTCTTTTAACTTTGCGGCCATGAACAGCCTATGAACACTGCAGATCCACGAGCAGGTGTTTAACTGCTGTTTTTTAACTGATACTCTCTTTTAAAGAAGCAAAAGAATCAAAATATATGCTTTAAGATAGTTAAGGTTGTAGCTATAATTGTAGGAATAATTAGCTCCTGTATTCATTATGTTGATTCAATTCAATTCAATTCAATTTGATTTGTATAGCGCTTTTTACAATAGACATTGTCACAAAGCATTACATTGATATATTAACAAGTGTAACAATTCAATTATATATGTCCCAATGGCGACAGGGGCAAGGAAAAACTCCCTGAGATTAAAGGAAGAAACCTTGAGAGGAACCAGGGAAACCCATCCTCTTTTGGGCAATAAACATAATTAACATTATATAATAAGCATTTAAATGTATTAAGTCTACGAGGAGATGGTGCATCTTTGGCATGGCTGATCTTTCCGTCTGATATCATCTCCCATAGCAGGGTCACCTTTGGAGCGAGAACCTCAAAAAAGAGGAAATGAATTAGATATGCTCTTTGTTGCCATTAACATATGATGTACTAAAACTGGAACCAGAACTACAGACCGAATTCTTTGTTGGGTTGCTGTGTATATGATAGCGTTCTGCTTGTGTTTTCAGCGGTATCTCGGACACATGTACCCATTTTTGTTGTAAAAATACCATTTGTTTACCTTCCAGCAGCCTAAAAATACTATGTGACTACGGTTATGTCCAGTCAACATTTATATCGGTCAACGACCTGTGTCACAGAACATGATGTGGTCCATAAACAGTGCATACCTGTACTCGGACTGCGGTAACCTAGCGGTTAAGGTACTGGACCTTACCTTACCATACCTGTACTGGACTCTGGACCTTAATGAATCTGATGGTTCTGGGTTCAAATCCCACCTCTGACAAGCTGCCCCAGTTGGGTCTCTGAGCAAGACCCTTAACCCACCATTGTAAGATTGTATTAGTTGTAAGTCACTCTGGATAAGGGCGTCGTAATGGTGCTCGTAATTTAATGTATGACCTGTATGAAATACCAAAATATTTAATATTGTGGTTTTTTTTTGTCAGTATTGGTTTTTGTTTCTTCTGTCTTAAAAAAAAATGTTATTACAAAACAGACAGATTATCAACATACAAGACAACAGTCAGAGGGTGTTATTGTAATATTGAGTAATGAGCAGGTATATTGAAGGAAGAAGGTGTGAATAATTCATCAGGGAAGATATGTAAAGGCATCAGCTCTTAATGAATTTTAAAAATGGGGTCCGGATGTTGCTGTAGTGATTTGATATTATCTTTGATGGTAAATGTCTTTCCAAATTTGAGTGCTCCAATAGTAAATTATGCCTGGACTGTGGTAGCCTAGTGGTTAAGCCTCTGGACCAGAAGGAAATTATACGCCCAGAAGGTCCAGGGTTCAAATCCCACTGCTGCCACAGTTAGGTCTTTGAGCAAAATCCTTAACCCACCATTGCTTGGATTATAAGACTGTATCAATTGTAAGTTGCTCTGGATAAGAGTGTATGATATAAATACCAGTGCTTTAATGGTAACTTTGTTTGGTCTTTTCAATTTAGTTAAATTATTTTTTTTTGCTATTGCTGTAGAAATGAGGATGAATGTTTGCAGAAATTTGGATATTGATAGAGAGGAAAGGTCACCAAGCAGGGCTATAATAGGGGAGACTGAGATGCTGAAATTGAGATTCTTGGACTAATATTGTGTCTTAGTTTCAGGCTCAGATAAGAGGGATTGAAGGAGAGAAGGTAAGTGTTTTGCTTGTTCTGATTCTGTAGTTTATATATTGTGTAAAATGGTAATGGTAATGAATATGGATACTGCAGGGGAAGTACCAGCTGAGTGCTGAATTAAAGGACAAAGAGATCTCCAGTCTCAAAGAGGAGCTGAGATGCATGCAGGTATGTTTTTACTCTGTAATGTGAAAAGAGAAATGACGTTCTGTTTTACGTAAGTCACCAGTGGGAAAATCCATCTCACGCCTGACCTTTTGAGTAGGGGTCCGTGTAGGTCTGTTTGAGGTTGTCAAACAAATGACGCGATGTGGGTGATGTATGCGTCCCCGTATGGTTCATCACACCCTCTGTTCTGCGTGTGACTGAGCAATAATGGTGTTACATGTTTAGATTGTAGCTCTGAAACTATTATATAAGGACGAATTTTCATGAGATCAGAACGCTTCAAAGAATCATATTATATAGGTTGGCCAATCAAATGATTTTAAAAGCAAGTTAAAACAGGATTTAAAGTCTGGATTTAAAGTCTACAAAACTGATTATTTTATGAGGAATATGACTGGGGCAGCACGGGGGCTCGGTGGGTAGCACCGCTGCCTCACAGCAAGAAGGTCCTGAGTTCAATCCCAGAGTGGATTGGCCTGGGTTCTTACTGTGTGGTGTCTGCTTGTCCGCCCCATGTCTGTGTGGGTTTACTCTGGTTACTCTGGTTTCTTCCCACAGTCACACACTAAGGGCCACTTTAGAGACACCAGTTAACCTAACACACATGTCCTAGACTGTGGCTTCCTCCCACAGTGTTTGGGTGTGCCCTACGATGGATTGGCCACGTCTAGGGTCGTTCATCCCTTTGTGCCCAGAGTTGCCGGGTGGGCACCGGTTGACCCACGCCCCAGTGTGGATTAAGCAGAAGATAATGGTTGGATGGAAATATGATGCATGCATTTATGATAGATTTTTTTAACTTGCATGGGGGCACCCCAGTTGCTATGCACTAAAGAATGAGCAGCGTTACTTGAGGAACTCTGATACTCGGCTTAGACCCGTTAAATGGCTCCTACCTTTTACTACAGTTATTTGAAGGTATTAGCTCGAGTCACAAGTGAGATCTCAAATCTCACAAAACAAAAGTGATTTCACGCGCCAAAGCTTTTCTACACACTCTCTTTTTAAATTTCAATGTAAATTTGTGCACTTTCAAATGCCTTTTCAGAAGTTGTCGTGCTCTTCAATAAGGATAATATTGGAAACGGCAAAGACATACTTTCAGAACGCGCCAAGTTGAGGCATTTGCTTCGAAAAATTCAGGTGTTTTCTATCTGCATTTGTCTCTGCTCTCTGGCTCCATGTTTTTTTTACAGTCAAACACCTCTGTCTAGTTTGTCTTTCACTCTGAAAGTTAATTTCTAATACTGATGTATTATTCATACGTTTTACCTCAAGCCAATCTCATATTGAAACACCTCACTTGTCTTATTTATCTTTATTCAAGTTCATGCAGTATGTATAATTAAGTAACCTTATGTATAAAATGACTTAATTAAATAACATAATTCCTTTGTTCTAATACAAATGTGTTGCCATTATGACTCCTCCTTAATTTCCGCTTTTCTCTTTCCAGGCAGGAAAGAGACCTCAGAACAAAACATATCATTTTTTTTTACTGCTGTTTTACAGTTGTTCAAGTACAGTTTGGAGAAGAAATTAAGCGAGCTGGTAAGGATTTACAATCACGTCAATAGTTGACAGTGGCGGGTAGGAGAGGGAGGAATTAAAGAGGAGGATGTGGGGAGGAGAGGGTGGCTCATCACCAGTAACGGATAGGGAGTGTGTGTGACATTTCAACTGCCAGTGCGGAAGAGAAAATACCGCCATTAAAATACTTTATATCGGAGCCTCGCTCTGTTTAACCTTTCAAGTGGTGGAGAGAAAATCTGTTTGATACAGGCAATCAGATAGTAACGACAAAAGGGAGGAAGGTTACATAAAAGTCCCGCAGGCATGCGTAAAAATGAAATCCGTATCTAAGAGGAAGACGATGCACTCAGCCGAGATGTTAAACAAAGGTCTTCAGACTTCCAGAGAGAACTCAGTATGGCCCGTATTCATCATCTTTATTAATGTGTCTCATTGTTGAACTGTGTGAGAGAGAAAAAAAAAAACTGGCTGTAAATCAGTAATCCGCACCTGAAAGGTTTGTCCTTGAAGCTGGAGTTACATTTGCCGTAATGGGGAGTTACAGTGCAGCAACTTTACAGGAGCAGAAGTTGCAGCTGCAGACTCAGGTAAAGGACAGCCATCTCAACCAGCTGGGAGAGGTAGAGAAGCGTTTCGGGACCATTTCGAGGCAGTACACCGTCATCAGACAGGCTCAGGAGAAACTGGAGCAGAACGGTAGGGTGAACTTCAGAAAAAACCCCAGCAGAAAGTGCAGAATGCAGAAAATAAAGAAAATAAAGTGGTTGTTTTGAAAATCAGAAGTAAGTCACCCCAAACTTTCAAAAGGCTTTTAGAGGGATTTACTTGAATACACTATCTGATCAGAGAGTGAAAATAGATTTAATAAACACTGAGCAGTGAGATTCCTATAGTTTGGGCCATTTTTGGGTCCAGGCTTTATTTGGGGAAGTGATGGCAGCAGGATGCGCTGTCAGAAAAACACATACCAGTAGAGGGAGTGTGATGTCCTGCTGCTAAACCCTGAGTTCGGTTATTTATGTGGACTGTAATTTGAAGCTTAACACCTACCCCAACATTGTCATGGACTATGGTGGTCTTAAGTTTTGGTTGATTGGGGTATATGGTCAAAAGTATGCGGACCCCCATCTAAGTAATGACGTCTAATATCTTTTCTTCATAGGGAAGCAGTGGCAGTACAGTGGTACAGCCATGTCAATTTTCTGACCTGCCCATCTAAAGGTCCTCCCTAAAGTCTGGTTTAAGAAATTTGATGGAGATGTTGGCTGACGTGCAAAGAATCCCACCTCGGCATGTCTAGACAAACAGAGGCTTTAAGTTGGTTAAGTCAGTTCATTGATTTCCAAACTCTCTGCAGCAACCCCTTTTGTGGCTATGGATTACACAATTAACACAACCACACACACACACACACACACACACACACATACATGTCTTTTGGTTCCATAGCAGAAATCTGATTGTTTTTCTCATGTTGACATTACTATGAAAAGTCTGATAGTAGACTGCACAGCCATCCACATCACCTCCTGCACCTAACCTCGCCTTAACAAAGGCAGCTGAACCAGGATTCAGTACTCTGCCACTGAACAATGTTGGTTCATACCCTAACTCTGGTGAGGTGAGGTTTGATTTCCATTGGAAAATATTCTCGGTTGTCTTTATGTCATTTGTCTGTAAGTACTGGGAATGGTTAGGAACCTTAAATTACCAGTAAGGTCAGACACCCATAATGAACAGTCAGTTGGTCGTAATGACCAGGAACAAGAACATCAGACACCTATGATGACTAGGAAGACCTAGTCACCAGCTAATGAACATTAGCTAAGGCTTTTTTTATTGCTTGTTTCGCGGATCCGCCGACAATCATATTTGAAGAATCCAAAAAAATATAATATATATATTATATATAAATATATAAATAAATTTTTTTTTTTTAGGTATTTCTCGGATCCGCCGCAGCATCAATGGTTGAAATTTAAAACAATTTTTGTTTTTGTTTTTTCCGCCCTCTGGTGGAGAGCCAGCGGTTTTCTTCTGTTCATTTAATTTTTTCCCAGGTTTACTTTAATTGAACTGTAGGTTAAATACATTTTATTTTTTAAATAAAAATGTATTTTTTCCTCATTCCTTGTATTGATTAAACATAGTTCTTAAGAAATTGAAAAGTGGTGACAAATAAAGATGTATTTTATTTATTTAATTCCTCAGTAGATTCTTAAGTAGGAACGTCCGAGGAACAAGAAATGAAAAAAGTTTGGCCTAAGGTCAGATGTATGTTTATATTCCGCCTTGCCAGAGGCTCCCAAGCCTCAACACTTCTAAAAATTGGGCTCTGGTTATGTCATAATTGCCTGGACAATAAAATGCAATAAAATAAATAAACATTTAAAAGTTATATAGTGATATATGGGGAAAGTAACTGTTAAAGTTAATGTATAAAATAATGATGGAGTGAAAGTTTTGGGTGACTTCAATAAAATGTTGGAATACTCTGAAGGTAGTCATTAATGAGTTCAGTGATTCAGTCATGTTTTAATGCTGTTTATGTTGAGTAGATGGTATAATAAACAATATTATCTGTTACTTCCAAACTGCCAGTATTTATGTAGGATCCTGATACAAGCATGGTTGTTAGGGGCTGCTGTTTGATTAGAGACATTTCTCCTGTTAGGATGCATGATGTGTATTACAGGACTCTCGTTAGCACTTTGTGGTTACCTTTAATGAACGGAATTACAATTACGGTTTGTGTTGTTATGTAGCATTTTTACAGTGCAGTCTAGGCACCCTGGTCCAATAAACAGGCTGATTTTACAAATGAAATGGCTTTAATCAAGGCATCAGACCATTATGTATTCCTGTATCCATTTTACAATTAAGATTTTAGACCGAACAAAATCTTTAGTGCCGTCATTTTGCACACAAAATGTAGCACTTTAAATTTGTACAGTAAGGCTATAGGTTAAGTTTAAGAACTATATCAGTATGTTAAGCTCTGGAATATATTACATGGTAAGTGAACAGTTGGTTCTCTTAGTTAATGTGTCGGACGTGGGAGAAAAGTTCAGATGGATTTGAGCAACAAGTGTCAACAAGGGTCAAATCAAACAGGCATGAAATAATCAATGAAACCAATTAACAAGGGATGCCCTAGGTTTGCAGAAGTCTGATGATGTATCATTTGACCTGTTTTATAAGTGCTTTTTGTTTTTGTTTCTTTCTTTGAAGTGGATGCGGCATTGCGACTCAACGACGACCTTGCGTCCATCAACAAACAACAAGAAGCAACAATTTCTACACTGAAAAAGGTTGATTTTTTTATTGATTGTTCATTCATTTGATTTTTATACGTTCTTAATTTAATTTAGGGTCGAGAGGAGCCTGGGGCTTGCTTACACAGGGTACAAAGATTGACCTTGTGGATTTGAAAGAAGCAGCATGTGGCATGTAATGTTTCTCGTGGTCATAAAGAAGTGGCCACCATCATTTACTCTGTTCTGTATAGGCCAAAAGTACTTTGTTTTACATTTTACATTTGTAAAACAACATTTGTAAAATGTAGGGAAGAGTAATAAGGGTGTTGTTTCAAACACTTCCCACAAATAGGATGACCAGATGTCCCGCTATTTCCCACAGTCACGCAATTTCATTACTTTTCACGCGTCCCGCAAATTGAGACGTTGTCCTGCATTGTTATTGACAGTCAGACAGACTCGAAATGTGTCTTTTGTAATCTACCATTCATTAAATGGCTGTGTGGGAAAAGCAGTGAGGGCTGTCATCACAGGGCGGGACGGGCTGTTTGATCATGTCAACCAAACGGGTACGGGGACGCAGGTTAAGGGCACGCCCACCAACACAAACCAATGCAAATCAAGTCAGAACAGCACCGGCATGCAGCACGCGATATGGAGGAAAGGGAGGTAAGCACGACCCGTACAGCTAAGAAACGAAAATGCAGCTACAACAAAGACTGGGAATCTATCTACCCCTGGATGAAACCAGTATAAGGCGAGTCTGGTAAAGTTTTGTATCAAGTTTGCTTGAGTTATTTTCCATTTGACATGAAGGTGAATACGACGTGAAACGACACAGACAATGCGAGACGCACAAAAGACGTGTTGCTCAAAAGTAGGTTTCCCAGTCTATGCACACGTTCCTGCTAAAACCCAAACAAGATTCACACGTAGATAAAGTAACAGCAGCTGAACTAACTACACTTTACACTTTTTACCACACTGTGAAACACTCCCAATCATACAGGTCAGAAGACTGTGGTAATAAGCTAACATCGACCATGTTTCCAGACTCTGAGTGGTCAGACCACAATGTGGTCGTACAAAGGCAGCATCCATAGCTACAGATGTGCCTCTGTGGAGACTTGTTTAAGAGAATTAAAAACGCTTGTGGTTCAAGAACTCACAAGCGATAAAAAAGTCCACACGCCATTTTTTTCAGTGGCTTTAGATGTATCTAATCATGGAACCACAAAACTCTTCCCACTGTCTTTGAGATATTGGACACCAGAGCTGGGTTTGAAAAGCAAGATCCATGACTTTTATAAAGATAACTATGAGTCAGCTGCTACCACACACCGGCAGATTACAAGCAAGCTAGAGGAAACTGGCCTGCAACTGGATGATATCAGCTTACACTGCTGATAATGCTAGTGTAAACTATGGGAAAAACAATTCTGTTTTCCAAAAGCAAAAGGCAGAAAACAGTGGCATCATCAAGACAAACTGTATGGCCCACATAGTACATAACTGTGCAAAGCATGATAGAGACATGCTGAACGTAAACATGGACTCTGTAGTAAACAAAATGTTTTTGCTCTCTGTTGTTAAAGAAACTACAGGAAAGCCATACCCTATTTAAAGCACATTAAGGAACTGTCTGTTCTGTTTAATTGTACATGGATGTGTGTATATGTATATACGTGATGGTTTTGGTCCTAATAACCGGCTGGTCCAATTAAACAAACATGCCCTATGTTAAAGTACGGGACGTGCTATGTAACATATTAAATGTTTATTAAACCTTTATTGCACGATTTACACGTATAGAGAACGTCCAAACAAGAACTACTGTTGCTTACGAACTTTATTTATTGAAAAATAAATTAGCAAACAAGTTTTTTGAAACAATCTACAACACAATGTATAGGTACTCAGCATGAGAAGCATAATACTGTAAAAAAATATTTCTTACTAAATTCCAGTCAACGTTTAAATAACTTATCCAGTGTGATCTGATGTGCTTTTGCTGTGGCTAAGTGGCGACTTGTGGCTTCTTTTTTTGTAGTAAATGGAAATGTTAGGCAAAGACCTGTAGGTGGCAGTAGAGGGCTGGGGAGAAACTCTGGAATTTTCAGGTAGAGGCGAAGAGTTTCTTTAATGGATATTACATACTGTACACGTTCTTTGGTCCGATTAAGCGGAATTTGTGTCCAAATAAGCGAATAACTTTACACGTATATAAAAGGATTTGTTTCGGTACTTTAGGATTTGGTCCGAATAAGCGGATGGTCCCATTGAACGGTGGTCCTATTAACCGGAATCGACTGTATAAGAATATGTAGTAAAATGGTGCCAAAACCATAAAGGGATTCATTTCTGCCTATTCTGTGTTTAGCTGAAGAAAATTGGTGGTGGTGGCTTTGGGGAGATCTACGAGGCGCTGGACCTGTTGACCGGAAGTAATGTAGCACTTAAGGTAGAGTCAGCCCAGCAGCCAAAACAGGTGCTAAAGATGGAGGTGGCTGTACTGAAGAAGTTACAGGGTGAGTCATGTATAATTTGGAAAATCTGCATCAGTACTTAGCCTTAAGAAAGGTTCAAAGGATTCAAAATCAGGCCATTTTTTAACATACCTTCACCTCCTCTTCTGTGCACTTACTGGAAAATCAATGTGTATGGATCATGTTTGCTCTGTAATGGCTTAGTGTTTAGATCTAGGCTGTTCTGAGACTTCCTCAGGGAAATGCAATGTAACTGGAGCTCTACCCCTTTCCCCACCCCCATCTGGGTATGCTAGATATTAACAAGACACAGTCAGAAACAGTCACTGCTGATGCAACAGCATGATGTGATTTCTTTAAGGGGGTGACGACTTAGCAAAAGCCGCCTTGTTTAGATTATGTAAGGGTGCACTGTGTATCCATAGTAGATTCCAAGGGCTGGCTGAACTCTTATTCTGAATTATTCATTCCAGATGTAATAACTGCCTATATACCTTCACAAACCTCAATGAGGAAGTTAGTAAAGAATATACCCACTTTGAGCACTTTATCAGGAGCAATATACTAATGTAAATAGGGACCCCCTTTGTTGTTAAAACAGCCACAGTTCTTTATGGTATGGAATTCATGGAATCCACAACAATTCTGCTCCATTCTTGACATTTCCTGTTGTTATTTTATGTTGGCAATTCCTGCAGTTTTTCAGCTGTACTTTCGTGCTGTAACTCTCCAGTTCTACCACATGCCAAAGGTGTTCTAATGCAATCAGATCCAGTGACTATCAAGGTCACTGAAGAACACTGAACTCATTGTCAAGTTCATGAAACCACTTTAAGATGCTCTTTTACCATTTCTTATATATACTACTCACAAAAATTATGGGATATTTCAAAGTGATATTTCAACGTGGATATCAGAAGGTCCAGGGTTCATATCTTACCTATGCCAGGCTGGCACGTTTGGTTCCTTGAGCAAAGCCCTTATCCTACAATTGCTTGAATTGTAATATTGAATCTGTTGTCAATTAGAATCGATTGTTTGCTAAATGACAGAATATAATCTACAGACAAGCTTAAGAATTCAAGCTTCATTGGTTCCATAATGCTGTTTAAATTCAGGTTTGAAGTGGGAATCCAGTTAATTTCAGACACATCCTTAGGCTGGGTTATATGTGTACAGGTTTAAATCGAAATTGTAGTTCTAATTTGTGGGGGTTTGATGTCCACATTAGTTGAATAGAGAAGCGTTTCAATTATGAGGTTCCACTTTAAATGTGACTTCACTGTAAATGTAACGTATTATATCTGAAAACATCACACAGTATATAAACAAAAGTTTGTAGACATATTTTCTATTGAGCTCTGCTATTGCAACACTCACTTGTAAGATGAGTAGAATGTATGCATTTCTGGATTCTCCATAGATGCGAAGACAGAAGTAAAAGGTGGGAGCAGAATGGGTTGTACCCGAAAAGTGAGCCAGTGCTTATTGTCTAAATCAGAATCACAATCATGTTCTAAAATTTAGTGGAATGTTTTGGTTTTTTTTGTAGAAGAAATGAGTCTCTTGCTGCAGCAAGTTTGAGGGGAAACCATAGTATTACAAATGTTGTGGATATAGCAGTGGGTCAGTTAAACATAACTAAGTTCAGTTAGTGATCCAGTGCTGATACAATGATTGACAAATCAGCAATTACACTTAAACAGTACACATAAACAGTGTCATTCAATGTTTAGAGGTCCCTCTGAAAGTATGTTAGTGTTTATCCACAGCACTATACAGAGAATTAGAGAGTGCTTGTTAGATAAAGGAACCAGTGTTGTAACTGTGAAGGGAGCTGATGGAGGTATAATATACAGTGCATCCGGAAAGTATTCACAGCGCTTTACTTTTTCCATGTTTTGTTACGTTACAGCCTTATTCCAAATTGTATTAAATTAATATTTTTCCTCAAAATTCTACACAAAATACCCCAT